>VZRO01008494.1:156645-224016 GCA_013397915.1 Daphoenositta chrysoptera | reverse complement strand
GAAGGGTTTTTTTTTTTTTTTTTTGTAGTGTGAATTCTCATTCTTAGTAAAAGCTGTGTCCCTCCTATGACATTCTATTAAAATTCAGTTTTCTACAGGTGCTTGTGGTTAGCTGCTTAATCAGAAAAGTTCAGGCACATCTGTGCTTTAAGAGGTTTTTTCCTGGATGTGTCTGTGCACATAAGGGATGTATCACAAAGGCAGAGAGGACGTTCAGGGCACAGGTCATTCAGCAGGGTGCAGGGCTGTGGCTGTACCAAGCCTGCTTCCAGCTTCTGTGTCTCTGCAGTGTGCTCTGCTTTCAGTGTTGACTGCAAGAGCAAACTATGGTGCTCTGCAGGTGCTGAAAACTGCACATCAATGTATGTGCTTGGGTTCCAAAACTGAGCAGATAATTTTTAGCTAATAAGATATAAGAGAAATCAATAGCTTTTAGATACACGAGCATTTTTAATGCTTCTTCAGAAACCTAAGCTCACATTTAAACATCTAGACACCTTTAAAATTTGTTTTCTGATGTTACGGTGTCTAGGATTGGGAACGTACAGAGGAAATGAGAAACATAACAGATGAAGGTGAGGTCAGGAGAGCTCTGCCTTCCCATTAATTTTCTCTTATCCTCAGCATGGTACTTTCTTGTGACGCCCCTGATTACATGATGACCCAGTTCTTTACTCCAAAGATAGGATCATGCTGTGGGAAAGGCAGCTGAGGATTGCTGTACATCCCCACAACTGGTGTGGGTGCTAATCACCACTGTGCAGTAATTAACTCGCCTGTGCATCAATAGAGAAAGAAAGTCTGGAAAAAATGTTCCTTCCTTCCTGCCCACCATTCTGTGTGATTTGGAACTATTCTTTGAAGTCAGCTGTGTCCAGGGTTATTGGCAGCTACTTCAGTAGCCCGTTGTACAGCCATAATAGAAGAAAATGTAAAGCAAGCAGTAAAAGGAAAAATAAAATTGTGGATTTTGGGGAGATTTCTTCGTTTTTTTGTTGGTTTTTTCTCCCTACGTTGCTGCTTTCTTGGATATCATTTTAGAAGGTAAATACAAGTCTGTTACGCTAAGGAAGCAATTATAATCAGTGAATCTAATGACAAATGATTTAGCTAACTACCCTCATTACATTGAACATCTGATTACACTGAATGTAATATTTGTCACTTTAAAGAGTTTCATTTACAAGGTAACTTCAAACAATTTCCCTGTCTGAAGCCTCCTGTATTTATTTTATGTCATAAGTAGTTCTCCACAGAGCAATGGCAAATTTAATTGAATTCTTTATTCAGGGATGTTACAGTTAATGAGGTTTTCATGTTGTTGGGTTTTCTTTTTTGCTTTAATTTTCAGAAAGATAAGAAAAGGAAACTATTTCTGCTCCTAGAATATATGCAAACATGGAACAAAATCTGTCTGAGGAACGTAACATCTTTTTTATTTATACACACACGTATACACGCACAACAGCCTCCCAAGCTGCAGGCTTCTTGGCAGGATGATGTTTTCTGTATCCTGTATAATTTAGTCAAGGCAGAAAATAGATGTGATGGCACTCATGGCTTCAGGCTGAACTAAAATTCTCTAATAGTTGCTTTCCTATAAATGAGTTACAATGACATAAAGGACATATCCACTTAAAGTTAGTTAATTACTATGAAAGTAAGAACTTGTTTGTCTGAAACAAAATGATGAAGCCTCAAGGCAATACCTGCCTTACTAAAAAGATCAGATCATATATCAATTCCTGTAGAATACATTGAAATCCACCTTAAAGCTAACAGGTTCCTTGCCCCACTGTTTCCAGTGGAAAGCTTTTCCAAATCAAAATGCTCATGTGGTCAAGAAGCTTATGTTGCTTGTCCTTGTGCCACTCTTGTCCTGTGAGTCCTGTTCATGAGTCTTTCCTTCGTGTCTGTTCACTTCAGTGAGTGACATGTTAATGAGCAACTAACAGTTTCTGTTACTGCCATCAAATTCAGAAGAGTGACATGGGGAAAGTTGTTGCGGTGCCTTTTTTGAGCATGGCACAGCGTGGCAAGCCACAACCTTCCCAGAGAGCACGGCCCCGCAGCCCGGCGACGATAAAGGAGGCGAGGGAGGGTCCCTGTATGGGGTTTCCACAGAAGAACTTTAACTTACCTGGCATGAGGGTTCCCAGAAGCGAAGACAAACACACAGCAGGGGCGTGGGGTTTTGTATGGGGATGAGGAGGGCGGGGAGAGCAGGAGGGCCGATGGTCCCAGGGCACAGGGGCGGTGCATGGGCGGGGTTGGGGTACAGGGGCCCACAGGGAAACCCGAAGGAGTGGCCAGGAACGGGAGCAATGGGAGAGCGGGGAAGGGAGAACAATCTGGAAGGGGAGACAAATAGGGTAGAAAAGGGGAGGAGAGACACAAAACCAATGGTAGCAATGAAAGGTGAATACATAATGATGAGGGAACAAAGGATCTTGGGAGGAGCCAATCTGCTCACCCTAACCGGAGAGATCTGGCTGCTGCCTTTCAGGAGGAGACTGAGGCTTTTATTCTTTGGCCTCACATAGGTCCCCACAGAAAATTACAGGTTTCGGAGAGTAATTCTGTGATAATATTTTCCTTTTGTTACAGTGAGATATTTCTAAATCAGGTGGAAGACCTGTTTTCCTGTATTCAGTCCTACGTATTTGATACATAGCTTTGTGTTCAAAACAGCAATAGTAAAGCTGGACTGCAATACTACATAGACAAATTTATCATGTCTTTTATATGACTAAACATTGGAAATCTAACGCCTCTTAGATTTTTAAGATGTGGTTCCAAATGTACTAGAAATTTGTGACATAACTCTCTCTAAATGCAGAGTCTTTATGAGGGAGCAATTGAAAATTAAGCATTCTCTCTGAAGGATATAACAAGGAAATAATAGCTAAGTTTGTCTCCTGATGAACTTAGTGAGAAGCATTTTAGATAGAACAGAAATTAAGATTCATTGCATCTAAATGAAGTAAGACCAGAGAGAGAATAGAGAGATCCTGGGAAAAGTAAATTAATTTTATCTAGCTGGTCTAAAAGATATTACCAGATGGCTTGAATTTAGCTTTGGGATTTTTTTTTTTCCTTTTTCAGTGCTGTGCTCATTCTGTGGATGTAAATTAATTGTTTCTTTAGACTTTGGACAGAGTATGATCAGTATTTATTATTGGTAGTGTTCCGTAATTGAAAATCATGTGCCTTGGTAGATTATATGTACTGACTCTTTGCTCGCTGAGGTGGACATCAGGCTCATCCTGCTTTCTTTATCATCTGCAAGCACAGAGAATGTGTATCTGCAGTGATCAAAGGTGGAGGCTTTTCTTCCACTCTCTTATACGCTTTTTTCATTAATATTGTTGCTCTTACTGTTTGTTTTCTTGCCCCATTGCTGTTTCTACTAAATTGTTCTTATCTCAGCCTTTGATCTTTACTTTTTGTGCCTCCAATTCTCCTCTCCAGCCCGCTGCAGGGGAAGGGGGAGTGAGCAATTGCATGGATTGGAGTGGTTTCACTGGGAAGACTAAATTGGAGAATACCATTCCTAAACCATGACATCAGTAGAAGCTGACAAAAGCTGGTTTGTCACTTTGTGATGGGGGTAAGTCAGGAATCATAGAATTATTTAGGTTTGAAAAAGACCTTCAAGACTGAATCCAACTGTTAACCTGGCACTGCCAAGTCCACCACTAAACCACGTCCCTGAGTGCCATATCTGCACATCTTCTGAATACCTCCAGGGACAGTGACTCAACCACATCGCTGGGCAACCTGCCCCAGTGCTTGACAACCCATTCAGTGCCGAAATTTCTCCTAATATCCAATCCAGTCCTCCCCTGGCACAACTTCAGGCCATTTGCTCTTGTTATCTGGGAGAAGAGGCCAATCCCCACCTCATTACAACAAGAACGATAAGGTCTCCCCTGAGCCTCCTTTTCTTCAGGCTAAAGAACCCCAGCTCCCTCAGCTGTTACTTCTAAGACTTGTGCTCTTGGCCTTTCTCCATCTTCATTGCCCTTCTCTGGGTACTCTCCAGCCCCTCAAGGTCTTCCTCGGAGTGAGGGGCCCAAAAGTGAACGCAGAATTCGAGGTGTGGCCTCACCAGTGCTGAGTACAAGGGTGTTATGACAAAGGGTGGGGCTTACTGAGTTGCTTACACATGAAATATAGGTTACACATGATTAGAGCCACATGGCACTAAAATTTTCCATTCTGCACTGCAGTTTTCACAATAGTTGTGAAAGGTCAAAATATTGCTGTATATGCTCTTTGAGAATTTAAAGTCATGGTACTGTCATGAAGCTCTTCAGTTGTTATAATTAAACCTTTCTGTAACTACTACTCGTGACACTGTACATAGGATTGTATTAATGACAGATTCTAGGAGATATGATTTAAAATTGCTAAGTCTTAGCATGGATTGAGAAGGTAATTATACTTGGTAATTTATTATTTATTATGATCTGCCATTTAGTGGAAAGAATAAGTGAAACAATTTGCTATAACAGAAAATGGATGTATTTACTACAGAAGAAATTGAATTTTTACATATATATGTATATAAATGTATTTGCAAATGTATGTGTGTAAATATGTATATACACACATATATATGTAATAAGCATGTTATACACACTCTCAGCTGTAGTTAAAAACTAGATGGCAGAACATAAAATTGTTATTAAAGAAATACAAAAGTATGTGTGCACATAGATGCAAAACCACAGAGATACTGTTAATCCGTGTCATAAATACGTGCTTTTTAGTTTGAGCTGAAGAAAATAGTTAGAGACTACAACACTTCCCTACTCCACACATCTGTTCTGATGTGTCCTTTCTCAGGTTGCTGACTGTGCTTTTCTACATGGTCTTGAATATCTTGTGACTGAGGGATCAAAAATCTAGTAGAATTAAGATCCATTTCCATCGTTCTGTTGAGGACAGTAGGAATTAATTTATGTTTGCCACAGTGATGTGGAAACAAAAGACTAAATTCTTCTGTTCTATAACACCAAAGCAAAACCCTTCTACAGCAGAACCATCAACTTGGTGGTATTTAATGCCATAACCCAGTTACCTCCCTCTCCTCAATTATTTCTTTACTATCCTTGTATTTTGAAGAAAAGATTAACAGTATCTAGGATAGCCCTATGGGCTTATTGGCACAAGAAATTGAGAATAAGACTAAACACTTGGATTTGCTTGAATCATATGTCTGTTCAAAGTCACTCAGGAATGTGTGTCTCTGCAGGTCTGAAACCTTCTTAGGGCTCTATTTGCAAAATTTCAATTTTTCAGGACTATATACATGTCTATGTCAGTTTTGGAGGGTACCCTGTAAAATGCTTCACTAAGAAAATGCTAGTACTTCGGCAATTCCTTTGTACTTAAGTTCTGGTAAGACATCTTGGGAAAGCATTTATCTTGTGAGAGATTTTTCTTTTTGAACCCTGAGATGTTTGCTACCTTATCCCAGTGTTAGTTTTCCCTGAGATACTTGTCCCCATTATTTGACATTGCTGCATAGGGGATATCTTACAAAAGTCGAACACAGCAATAATCCCTAGTAGATTTATTGTGTATTGGATTATCTACCTTTTTTTTCTTTTAAAGAAAGGCTTTTCTGCTAGATCTTAGAGAAATTGCAAAGCTTTAAAAGCTAAACTAACATCACATTTGGAGACAAAGAACTATGATTTCATTCTGGTTCATTTCAAATGGATTAGAAAATATTGTCCAAATTGGGCACCATGCCAAGATGGCCATTAACTTTTCCCATAAAATATGATTAAGGACCTTAACAAGCATTTAGTAATTAAGTGAAGTGCTTTGGAAATTTATATGCTGTCCACAGGTTGTCATGTACTGTAAAATACTGAAGACAGTTTTTATGAAAAGCAATAAAAATAAAGCACTTGAGAAACATCTGGGGGTGTTATCTGATGGAGAAGGAATAGTTTCACTTGTAACAGTATATTTTGATATTTAAAATGAATGCTGTGTATAGTTGATTTTCTGTTTGGGTTTTTTTTTTAAGTTAATGAATAATTGACTGAATTAATGTAGTCATTCCTGTAATTGTATATCCTATCCTAGTGTCCGTGTTGCTTCATTTTATACCCTGAGTTAATTATTTTCCATGTACTCCATTAACTAGTTTACTGTTCTATATTTGGTTTCTGGTTTCATTTAATGCAGCTGAATTTGCTAGAATAATAGTCCAAAGAGATGGGATTGCTGAACAGTCTCTGAATGAAGCAGATTTTCCTGTCGTATGGCAGGAAAAAGCAGTATAGGCTTTCAGTCTGATAATGTTCAGTGGAGAGCAGGGTGAGGCTTTGTTTTTCAGCTTTGCTAACAAAGAGAAAAGGTTGGTCTGTTGCTGCTGAGGTAGCTTTTACGTGCTGTGGCCACTCAAAGTGATTTATGAGTAATTTTCTCTACAAACCTCTTTTCCTTTCAATAGTGTCCAGCCTCCTTTGACACAGAGTACATTGTGGATCATCCAACAGGCTTAATGGAATAACAGAACTAAATTAGCTTTGCCGTGCTTTCTGAGGGAATGAATTCAAACCTTAAATTTGGGAGAAGTTGTTTTTCAAAACTACAAACTACTGGAAGCAAAGTCTACTAGAATAAAAGGTGGATGGATATTTTTATCAACTCAATTATTCCAGATTATTGAAGAGTAACAGATATTCAGATCTGCAGTCTGCACCCCTGTCCACCAAGTCTGCAACAATATAACTTCTCTCCTAGATAAAACCATAAAATAAGTGGGGGAGTGATTTTTGACCTTGTGTCCTACATGAATCAGTGCTTTAATGACTGGAGGATCCAGCTGATCCTCTTGTTTGGAGTTAGGATGCAAAGATTCAATTTTTTCCAGTGGGTTTTTTCGTATTTTAAAGCAACTGAAATTTGGTTACCAAACTCTATAGTTCCAGCCTGGGTTGTGGCTCAGTTGTGACCTTTAGTCAGGTCTATGCCTTGAGCAGACACAGTGGAGCTAGATGACAGTGATACCTTGAGGTCGCTGGAGAATCTCTCTCTTTTTCCTATATGTGTTCCACAGTTTAGTGGGGTTTCTCTTCTTTTGTTTCATTTAAATGTTGCTCAGAGTTGCTGCATTGGTAGCTGTTGCCTGGTTCTCACTGGTAGGTAGGGAGGCCTATCAAATGTTTCTATTTTCAGCTGTCACAGGAGATTTTAGGAGCTTTACAACCAGCAGAATGAGTTTTGTGATCAGAGAAACAAAATGGTTTGGGTTAGACAGGATCTTTACAGATATCTGGTCCAACTCCACTGCTGTGGGCAGGGACAGGCTTTTTTAAAGTGTTGCTGCAGAGGCAATAAAACCTGTGATCTTATCACAAAGATATGTAGGATATTTCCTCTGCCTATGAGATGTTTAATGATAGTTCCTCTGTGGTGAGCAATTAAGTTGCTTCTAAGTTGGGAAGTTAAAACAAAAATTCCTCTAGGGTTCCTGAATTGAAAGAAGACAGGAGAGAAGAGCCCCATGCTTCCTGCGTGCTCTTTGCTAAAGCTCTTCCTTTATCGGTGTAGAGGAAGAGGAAGGGTGCTTTGTTGTAGGATAGAAAAATATCAGCCTCCTTTCTGCCAGACAGAAATTCATCAGCTTTGCATTTGAAGGCAGCACATGTTGCACTCGCCTATTTTATAGAAACTTTTCCTGGGACTAATCATTGGTAAGTGAAAGGAACTCTGAGAATATGGGTTGATAAACAGTAGATAAACCTCATACCGTTAAGTATATCCAACACATTTGTGTTCTGCAGGTAAATGAGTTTTCTTTGTTTTCTTCTTTCATGCACTAATTCCTTTTCAGAGAAGTGTAGAAATTGTAATGAATGGCAGGGGTGTTTTTATTTGTACATGACTGCATGCATTGCAAATGCCATTTTGCTTGAATAATGCTTATTTCTCCCTTGTAAGGTTTTTGCTTTTTTGTTTCTTTTCATATTGTGAACGTATATGTTTCCTCTGTCAGTACTGTGTTTCATGTTGGGGATTCTGCTTTTATGTAACTGCATTTGTGTGCAGCAAACATAAAAAAGCTTGTAGAATGTGAAGCTCAGGCACTGTTTGTATGCCAGTTTTCCCAAAGCCAGTCTTAAAATCTATACAGTTGCCACAGACCTTTTCATGGGTAGATTTGTTGAAAATTGCTTTCAGATCCCTTTTTTTTCTGATAACTAGATGTTAAAATTTTGTACTGTACTGCCAAAGGGCAGTGGGACAGTTTTTGACTCCAGAACAAAAAAATGTTCCTTATTACTTAAATATGAGTGATAGTGTCTGTTTATTATTGTATTACTTCTTGACCTGCTCTTACCATAAGGTAAAGAACACTCCAACCTTAGGATGGTGTCTAAGAATAGTCACTTGTAGAAATTTTGTTCAGGAGTTGAAACAATTAGTTTTTGCCTTACTCTATCTGTTTGTCTTTCAGGGCATTCTACCTGGACAAGTCAAACTTGCCTCCAAATTCAACATCTAAAGCAGCTTATATAGATAAGGTAAATAAAAAGGTTAAGTGCCTAATTAAACTCTGCGTGTTACATACTGTGTTACTGGGACTTTCTTTATTCTATCAAAAATTGAATTCTTTAAAGCTGGGGGGAAAGGGGCAGGGAAAGGAGGAGCTCTCTTGCAGCATTTTGTCTCGCCTGTGTTTTTGGGGTAGATGGTGCCATGTGGTTCTGTATAAAAAGGTATGGCAGGAGGGTATCTTTGTTTAAGGAGAGGAATCCTTCTTCAGTGTGCTTTCAGAGCAATGTAACTGCTCTAGGAGCACGTGGGGTAGGATGGGGGAGGACAGGTGCAGGCAGAAATTCTTTGTTCTGAAAGCTGGAAGCGCTTTTCCAAATTAAATACTCCTTCAGCATCCAGCTCAGAAGACTTTCTTCTGAATCTTCTCATTTAGGCTTTCTTCAAATGCTTTCATCTGTCTTTAAACCTCTGTGGCTGAGATCCCAGGGGCTATGAAAATTCATTTAATGCTCTCTTCTCCTGTTGGAGAGTTAATTCCTGTTTTGCAGCCCAGTAAGGGGAATAAAGAAATTCCTGGGGTCTTGCCTTACAAAAGTGATTGAGCTAATGTGGCTTGAGAAATAACAGTGCTCATCAGCTGAGCCCTATGACAGACTAAAATTTTATGTCAGTATCATCCAGCATCGGTGTTAACAGACTGGCAGTTCCTGTTTCTTGGATGCATGCAGGACTGCACATGAGGGAAGAAGGACATTTCCCACTCCTTCCCCGGGGAGTCAGCAACTTGCCTGGCAGTCACAGGTGCAGCAGGGGATGTTAAGCTGTGAGGGAAGTGCTTGTTACCCCTAAACCTGTTCCCCATATATTTTAGCAAAAAGTTCAAGGGCAAGAGAAAAGCATCTCACAATCCACATCTGACCAAGGGATGCTAGGTTAAGATAATGCATTTATTTTGCAACTGAAGCAAGCCAAGAGTGAGTGCATGATCCATTTTTGGCTGTGCCTTTCACTTTATTGTCCATATCTCTGCATTAGTAGATGACACCAGCTAAAATCAATCTAGACAGATGCAAGTTAAACCAGTAGGACCTAAACCAAGTTGAATCTGTTTGTACCCCAGTTTAAATATGCTGGTTTTTATAGCTGATTTACTTGACCTCTATCCTTTTCAATGAAGTAACTATCACAGGAGCAAGTGAGGCTGCCGTTTCTCTAACTAGTCAAAACTGTCTTTAGGGAATTACTTTCTCTTTCAAAAGATTAATTCTTTGAGTAGCATGGGGGGCTTGTTGGAATCTTTTAAGTGTTTCTGAAATAAAGAGAAGTGGGAATTTGGAATTATGTGGTCTGCAAGTTTGGATTGTGAACATCTCATTTACTCCAAGCACCCTAATATTCTGGTTTTCATTGCTAGGCCACTTTTGAAGGCTCCTTTTCTGACTCAGGCTTTGCACTTGAAAGCTGCCTTCTTTACTTCATTCATTCTTAGTACAGTAATGCTGGGGTTCTTTTAAGTCCTGCTACAAAGTTAACTGTTCTTGCTTTGTAGTATGGTTTTGTCTTATCTGTTAATTTTTACTTTTTGATGTTGTTAGTCAGGATTAGAAACTAGACATTTGATAAATAAAGGACAGTGTTGTCAAAACCATAAGCTGATTTTCTCAGCAAGTCAATTAAGGAGTCCTGGTATCTTCCTGTATATGTGTATGGTTGCCTCTTTATGGCTTCCCTTCTTTTCCCACTCCATTGATGGATACAGCACTCATGGGTCAATTGAGTCTATTGAAGTGAAAAACACTTCTGTAGGCAGGACTGGGAATGAAACAGTCAGTGATGGGAAGAACTGAAAAGCTTCAGAAAGTTGTCATAGGTCATGTAACAGAAGACTCTGAGTTTTGTATTTATGCCATGGAATTTGGCTTTGGCTTTCTCAGCCAGACCTGGTGTTCTACCTGCATCTGTGGTGACCTGCTCTGTTAGAGCATCTCACGTGCTCTCAGGAGCAAACATTTAAATACCTCTCTCTTCCTCTCTTGCAGCTGATGAGGCCTCTCAATTGCCTGGACGAACTTTACCGGCTCGTAGGGTCCTTTATCCGGTCCAAGCGCACGGCCGCCTGCGCGTACACCGCGTGCAGCGCTTCTGGAGTGGGACTGCTCTCCGTGTCCTCTGAGCTCTGCAGCAGGCTTGGAGCTTGTCACATCATTATGTGCAACAGCGGAGTTCACCGGTATGACAATTTTTTTCCCCCCTTTTGTTGCAGTCAGTCGTTCCATCACTGCAGGTTAGAGACCTCTTTTAGAGACAGATCTTAGACTAAATATCTAATATCTCATATGAAATAGCGAATGCACTGGGAAGATTTGCAGTGAAATTCTGGAACTGTATTTGCAGTGACTGACAGAAATGAACAGTACAATTCTTTTGGTTTGTGAAGTTCTAATGAGGTTGTTCCTTGTTCAAGTCAGTAAAAGGCAGAAATCTTGATTGCTAAAGTAGAAAGAGGAATGTTACCTAGATGAATAATACATACTATATTGAACTCTTTACACAGGCAAGAAGTGCTGAAATTTGTATTTACTTTGTATGCTACAGGGAATAATAGTAGAGCTTGTTTCAATGTCTTAAACATAAGACATAGACATTTTTGCAGGTGTACCTTATGATAACGAGAGCTTCAGCTTGCAGAACAGTTGATGTGTTTAATACAATACCAAAAAATAGACTGACCTATAGTCAACTGAACTTGGTCATCAGCCCTAAGAGATTTCAATAGACAAATATATATATGACAAGAGCGCCATCACAGAGCTCTCTAGTACTTAATCATATTTGTCTCAGGCAGCAATATATGCTCCAGCTGGGCAGACCACAATTTCTTGGTACGTTGTACCAAAAAAGCAAAGACTACAGTTGTAGAGGGGCAAAAACCTCAACAAACAAAAGAGCTGAAATAACAAATAATCTGAGCTAAAAATAAGTTCTTTTCATAAGAATTCCAAGCTGTAGATTAGGAGTAGCAGTATGTTAAAAATACTGCTTAGTTTCTATCTATGCAAGTCCTTATTTTGGCAGACTTGATTACCAATACCCTGTGTCAGAATGATCATTACTTTCTCCTCATTTTAAGGAATATAATTTCTTAAAGAGTTTTGACTAGAGGAGAAGAAAAAAGGCTATTGCAACATAAGCTGCAACACAGATTATCAGACATGAAAAAAAGGAAAAGCTCCATATATAGCCAAAACAATTCAGTTGTGTAAAGACAGTGTTTGCCATTTGAGAGTTGGCAACAGACTATTTGTATTACTCTCTATCAATGATACCAGTGTACATAATATAGTGTATACTGTACTTGATTTTAGTGAACAGTAGGAAAAAGCTTTGTTATGTAACACTAGCCAATATATCAGATGAAGACGGAAATACTATTAGCCTGGGCTGTCATGACACTGTTGTTTCAGAATACCATGAATCTATAGAGCTTTTCTCTTTGTCTCGCTTTCAGTTTCATGTCTTATGTGATCGGAAGAGACTTCGGACATAATTCTGACAGGGTTTTTTTTAAGCTGAAAAAGACTGCCTCTGGGTTTCATCACCATTTCTTGAATTTGTCAGTACATTTGTGCCAAACATTCTGATCGTTTAAGACTAAAGTAAGAATAACTTTAACAGCCCAAATAAACTATTACCCTGCAGCGTGTGGGTCACAAATTATTCATAATAATTTGGTAACTGAGTAAGATGTGGTTTGCTTTAATCTGAACGTGAGTTTTTCTAAGATGAAAATAAATTAGTCATCAATTTCTGCTCAAAACTAGGGCTAATTCAAAGGTATAAACTCTTAAATGTCTATTTAATTGTTATTAAAAAACCACGAAAAATTAGAAGACCAACATACTGGTTTTAAAGACTATCTTATGACCATGGAAATGGGATTTATAAGTGTTATGTGTGGGCTTCCTTCAAGATGTTAAAGGATTCAGCATCATCTATTTACATAAAGTAAAGGTGCAAGATGCTTTTCTCTAAAGCATGACTAGTTCTACTTTACAGTGAGTCCATTTGAGTTTTGGTACAAGATACTGCTACTTCATTTGTGCATTAATACTGCCTTTGTGGCTACCATCTGTTCAGAGAAAAAAACATCAACTCTTGGCATTATCAGAGATATTTCAAGATAGGCCCTCCAGGAAAAAGGAATGGACTAGTTAAGAATTCTTATAGGTACTCTGGGGTTTGTACCTTAAAGTTTAGAAGAAAACTCATGTATTTAGAGACTAGAAGGGATTAATTTGCTCTTCTAAGGGAAAATTAGTCCCTTTAAGTGGTAAAAGCTGAGAAAGTTTTTTAATAACAGTTTCCTGAAATAACTGTTGCACATGCAAACTGGATGGATGAAGATTTTGCTTAGCGTTTGGACTCATAAAGTCACTTAATGTACTGTTCTCTCTTTCTGGTCTCCCTAGGCCACATCTCTACAGCCCACTACTATGCAGGCTTTGCTTTGTGGCATTCTGAAATTGCCTTAGCCCAGGTAGAAAGCTTGCTTTGTTTCCAGCTAGTAGGTTTGCTCAATGATTTTTGTGCCCAGGATTTCTAGTGGTAAATTCTGCAGTGTTTTTGTGAACCTACTCCCCTTGTTGCTCTCAGAGTGAAACAGTCTTGCAGCAACATGAAATCCTGTGAGGAGGACAGAAGAGGAAAGAGTAAGATGATGGTTGTGGTCAAGTCCCATAGACACAGAGGATTTTGCTTTATGCCTGCAATCTTGAAGGCTAAATTCTTCTGTTTGTTGGAGTAGTATTTAATCAGGGCAGATAATTTTGAAAAATAGTGCTTCTTAGCTTGTAAACTGGTTCTTTAGAGTTCAAGCTACTAATTTTCAGCCAGAGGGGATATTTATCTCTGGTTGTATCCAGCAGTGTATCTGGCTTTCTGTGTTCTTAGAAATGAAACACTGTGAAGTCCATGACTGCGATCAGTTGCAGAACTTCACATTTTGTTGGCCCAAATCACGACTGTTTTTTAACACTAGGCCACAGATATTAAATGAGTTGAAAACTGGTATTATCTACAGATGCTACTCGATAATCAGATGGGGGAAAGATGTGAATTGTTCTTGCAGATTAAATTTCAAAAATCTACTCATTTGTCAGTCTTTCCAGCTTAGAAATGAAGCTCAGCTTGGAGCAAGGCTCCCACATACTTTCTTTTTAAAAGCCCTCATTTTAGCCCAGTTTCTATGATTGGTCTTTAAGGGAGTGAATGTCTGAGAGTCTGTGGAAGAGTACAGGGTGCTCTACTCATCAACTCATCAACATCTTTCTTTTGTTCATGGGGAGTGGGAGCTGAGCAAGGCATTAATCTGTCAAAGTTTAATATATTTAATAGAATTATATATATATATATATATATACACATATACATATGTATATCTTCCCTCACTCA
Source organism: Daphoenositta chrysoptera (assembly GCA_013397915.1). Lineage (NCBI taxonomy): Eukaryota > Metazoa > Chordata > Aves > Passeriformes > Daphoenositta > Daphoenositta chrysoptera. The sequence goes on along the minus strand of VZRO01008494.1, from coordinate 210,039 downwards.
ATTTATCCATCTCTTACTGAACTGACTGGAGAGCCCTTTCTGTGTTCTCTCACTGTAGGTGTCATGGATTGACAGGGGGCAGGGGGGAGGTTCTGCCGCTGCTCCTACTAACCAGAGGCAAGTCCCAGATAGCTTGTGAGGGAGGTGCTGGGTGACAGTCCAGTGCAGAAGAGACCAAGAACTATGAAACAGCAGCTTTGTCTGCTTTGACAGTGATTGCTGATCTCTGGATCAGCAGTGTCTTGGTTTCTGACTTCTCTGTGATCCATATTAAATTGCTTTTTACGCTGCACTAGGCTAAAACAGCTTGACAGAGTTCATACTTTCATCCCTATATCCAAGATAATGCTGGGGATTTTGAATTGCTGGTGATTGCTTTGCTTTGATTTTTATTATGACAATATGTTTACCAATTTACATTACAGCCTGCAATCCTATATCTATTTCAGACAGCAGTTCTTTACAAATACATTTTGAGCACCAGAAAACCAAGGACGGGGGAAAATAAGTCGCTTTAACCTTCACTGTCCTAAGTGATGTCTGAGTGCTACAAACCTCCCCTTGGATTATCAAAAGGGAACATGCCTTGTTGATCAACAAGAGGAACAGAGCTCTAAATTAGTTCAAGAAATCAATAGTTTGCATTTTTATTTTACCTTTTTTATCATTCATAATTATATTTCTGCCTGCCAGCCAGCTGTCACCCTGTAAACAACGCTCTGCTTTCTTTACTTGTGTTCATTCTGTTTGAAGTTGCAATCAGTCAGTACAAATGCAGGTGATGAAAGGCACTTTTAAATTTTATTGAATCATTATTCTAGCTCCTGCTTGAGGGAGAAGAGCAAGACTGCACTGCACAGACATGTCCTAGCCTCTTTCCGTGCCAAAATGAAATTAGGTGCAGCAGCTGCAGAAATCTGTTCATGGACCATAGGCCTTACAGGCTCAAAGGAATCATTTAAAGCATCCAAATGAAACAAATCCCAAGTTTATTTAAATTTTGCATTTCCTGGAGGATCAAGAGAAAAATCTTCTATAATCTTGATGAACCCCAGAAAAATCACTGTCTTATTTTCTTTTCTGAATTTTAATTTCCCCTCCAGAAATTCTCTCCTTAGTGTTACCATCGTTCAAACAGTGGGGTTCTGGCTGGCAGACACTTGGCTGAATGATGAGGCAGGTTGTGCCAAGGGTTGATTATGTTGTCTCCTGTAGCTGGCAGTGGTCCTGCAATCCAACTAAACCTGCCTCATCTTCCACATTGCAAAGCAGAGTAGCACCATAAGCTGTCCATCATGGCCAGCTGCCTTTCTGTGAATCAAATGAAACAAGGTGAAAAATAGGTGCTCTGAATTTGTATTTTTGACATTCTATCATAAAAATTCTTCCTCTTAGATTCAGAAGTTTTCCTTTAAGAATTTAGTTCTGAGCTCAACGAGTGCATGCTACAAAGAAAACCCTTGGAGTTTTGCAGCTGTATTTAGGCTATCAACTCCACAGTAAGAAAGCTTTCGGGGATCGATGGGACTACTTTCAGGAGACAGGTTAGCACGGACTGAAAAACTAATCCATACCCTTCTCCAGCCACCTGGCCTCAACTGGGTTTTTAGTCCTGCTACCTTCCCATTTAGTCAAGATTCTCTTCTGTTTTTTAAATGGTAGTTCTGTTACGTCTGTCTACAATTAGTGTATTTTTGTGATACCATACCCACTGAGGCATAAACAACTTCTCTTTGTGTAAAATAATTTAGGATACTAGAGTATTACATTCTGTGCTGGTTACTACCTAAAACCAGTTAAATAATTTTTAAATATGTGAGAATTTGTCTTAGAATAAGCAAGACATTTAGCACAAATAGTGCTATACTGTTCCTACAGTAGTAATTGTTTTATTTTGATCTATATTTGCCTTTCATAGGGAATCTGGTACATTTTTGCTTTGTCATCTCTAGCATATCTTACACATATACTGAATGGACTATAGTCTTACTATTCTCATGCATGTTTTAAATTCTGAGACACTATTTTCTTTAAAATGCAATCTGAAAATGCAGAGAAGTACATAAAATGCAGTGAGACAGATAAGATGGATCGAAGTCGTTACTAGTATGGATTTCAAGGTGTGCTTTTTTTGATTTGGTCTTTTTTTAACATTATGGATGTTTAGTAGCAGGGTTGCCACACAACACTTTCACTGTGCTCTGTAGAATCATCCTTTCATGCTTCAGTTCCTGCACTATTGCCTTATCAGCAGTCCAGGTCTTCGAAACCGATGTTTTTCATGCAAAATCTTCCATGTTACAATAAAAATAAAACAGAGCCTCTTGAATAATCTGAAATTAAAAACCTAACCAGATCTTCTTTAATTTTGGCATGAAGAGAGGTAAGTGGATAGCTTGAATTATTACAAGACAGGACATAAATTGCAATCTTCTACCAGATTTACTTGCTTGCTTACAGAGGAAGAAGCCTTTAATGGAAAGACTTGCTGCACAGAATGAGATAATGGCCAAAGCTGGGGTTTCAGATGCCTTTAGATTTTGTTTGTTTTTGCAAGTATGACTGAAAATGAGTAAATGAAAGGTATAGAATACTTCTGATTTTTGGAAATGCTGTTCTTTCATCAAGCAAAGAATATTTAATAGCGGAAGTGCTTCCTTGCAACTGATTAGAGGTGGTAAGATCTTACAGGAAAAATGATTGTGAAAAGATGTTCCCTGCTGTTTTTTAACACTGACAGATGATGTGCAGTGAAAAGAAGTGCCTTTTTTTTCTTCCTAATTTTGATTTGAAAACCTCTCTGTTTTAAAGAAGTAGAACAGTTACATTTATTTCTGGAAATAGATTGGATGACAATAATTTTTCTATCTACAGAAAAAAATCAACATCACCTCCTTCATGTTTCATACTTCATTAATAAAAATTACTAATATTGAATCAAATACCCCTGATAAAAACACATTTGTAACCTACAAAGGAATTCATTAACCAAGGTTCAGTCTGATACATGACTAATAGATACTTACCTCCCAAGACTCATTCTTTCGCTTGATAAGTTCATGCCATCTACTTCTTCAGCAAGTCTGAAATCTGTTGGTAGTTTGTGTCTGAAAATATCTGGTAGAGCTGGGTTTGATTATCCTTTTGCAGGGTGGTGGATGTATGCCTTATAAGGGAGCTGGGATACTTTTATTCTGAGGTTTGCACAGCTATGTAACCACAATAGTGCCTTTTGTGAATGAAACCCCTGCATGCTGATGCTTCATGGATAAAAGGCAGAAAATCCCTTTAAGATGGACTGCACATGCCCATTCTGTGTGGTGATGGTATATGTTCCACAGACATTTACCTTTTGAAGTGTTGTTTTTGATTCAGAGTGGAATAAATTCACTTCATGTGCATAATAATGGCTTTCTGTATGTTGGACTAGCCTTCAGTGGATGGGTTCCATCAAACACTGATTTTGAAGTAGTGGCCTTTCCACAGTGGCAACATCTCAGCTTCACAAAGATTCATAAAGGGACTAAACCTAACTAGTTAGGTACCCTAGGATTAACCTAGTCCTGAACTCCAGCAGAGTTTACTGTAATTGTGAAATACAGTATTGTAATTTAGTGTATGAACTTCATGCTCATTTTCTCTCTAATACTTAATGGCTGGCCAAATTTACCTCTGCTGAAAAGAAATTCTGTTCAACAAAGTTTCAGTATATGGGCGCAGAGAATGCAAGCTTCAGTTTTACTTGCATGGAGACATATTCCCACAATGAGAACACCTTAGAACTTGTGAGATAATCTTGAATTATGCCTGCCTATACTTTTTACGGCTATTTCTTATAGTCCTGAACAACATTTGTCCTCCTTTTCAGTTTTATTGTGTCTGTTCTCTTCTTTGTGTTGCTCATCAGAATCAATGCTTATAACCCAGCCACCACTATTAATTACAGACGAATGCCCCAGAAAATATTTACCGCAAAGCGATTTACTTGAATCCTAAATTTTTAATTGCTGCATGCACTGACTTAAATAATATTTGTTCTATGCACATTAATTTAAATGACAGCAGAAAAAAAAAGAATACTTACAGTGTAATTGGTCTAAAAGGTGGTCAAACATAGGTATGATTACTTATGATGTACAGGAATAAAATTAAAATAATAATTGCATTAAATTACATGTTGAATATAAGCTTTAGATTTTACCTAGATTAAGCATATGTGCACCCTTTTCATATTTTTTTCCTATTCACATAGAACATAATTCATTTTGACATGTCTGACTGTGGTAACTACTAAGCCAATTTGTTTCACCTCATCTTTTCTACTCAGGGCATTTTTCTAAGGGATGTTTTGGTGCATTTTTGGATGTAGAATGGCTGAAAGCCTAATTGAAACCTGAGAATGAATTGGACGATTTAGATTCTTTTTACTCTGGTAACATAGATATACACTTTGCTGCGTGGCACCTCTGTAGGTAGTGAACATGAATTCTTTTTTCCTTTCAAGTGGCATTAGACAAGCTGTTGTGAAATAATCGATTTCTCAGAAAATTTCAGTCTGTATTCATATTTTATGACTTCATTTTTCAGTATAGACGTGCATCTGTCCAGCCAATTTGCAGACCTTTAGTGAACATCACATCCAGTCAGAAACAAATGGACTATGGGTGATAGAAAATGATTTAATCTTACTTTTTTAGGCATGTTCAGAATGGTTTGATCCAGAAGTTGTTTGAAAGTTTGTATTTAATCTTCACATCAATACTGTCATGACTGATGGGAGACTGGGGATAGCAGGCAGGAGCTGGGAGCAGCTGCAGCCCCTTCTGTTTCTTGGAAACCAAATGGATGAAATGAGGAATTCTCAGCCCAGTTGTCCTGGGAAATCCAAATGTCTCTGCCTTTCTGCTGTAATCTGTCAAGGCAGGGAATTTGTCATTCTAACCAACATAAATTCTGAGATGATGAATTTGGGTCTTTTGTATTTCTCACATTAAAAAAAAGGGGGTGAGAGGAAAAGAGAGGGAGTCAGAACAGATTTTGATTTGTTTACTTTTATAATCTACAGATTTGGGCTTTATGCTTCCCATAACAGAATGTCATAAGGGTTTTTTCCCAAGTATTTTCCTTGTTTGGCTTGTCTGGGCTGATTGCATCCAAATGACCAGATACTTTCAGAGGTCAGAACTGCTTCCAGATTGCTTTATAAACTTTAATACCATCTGTTTATCAGTTCTCAAAACGCGGGAGAAAAGTGGATTATTACATACTGCACATATTTGCTAACAATCCTTGATATTGACCTTTGCTCAGGCCACCAGAAGAAGCTTACAAGATGGAGAATAACCATATTTCGTATTGCTTAATAAAATTGTAGAAGTTACACTGGTTTAAATTTGCATTTGCTTGATCTCTCCATGCTTGGCAGCCCTATTGCTGAGGTACTTCCAGTTACGACTTTTCCATATTACCATCTGATGTTTTGTGTTTGCATTTTTTCTTTCACAGCTGGTGTCCTGGGCAGTTTGATTTGTGAAAAATGATATGTACTAATTAAAAAACTATTTGAAGAGCTGGGAGAAAGCACCAGTATGTAGATAAGTGTGAGTCACTTCAGCATAGTCTCATGGAAGGTTAATATGATCAGTTTTAGTAGAAAATGCCATCTCACTGATCTGGTGTTCAACTAAACTCACACTGTTTGAGTGTTGTTGGATTTATTTTTATTTAGAAAATAGTAACTTTATTTCATAATCACAGGACAAAAGCCATAATCTATAATATGTATTTAACTCTGCCATTCATCAGACATTTTATGTGCCGTAGGAGGAACACAAAATCTGGTGATATTAAATTGCACCTCAGTGAAACAGTATATTCAAATGCAATCATGTCTCTGATGCTATTTTAACAATTTTTAATATCCATTAATGAATAAGGTTTTTTAAAAGAGAAAACAGAAGTATCTAACAAGCGTTACTCTAGGACTACACCTCAAACCTAAAATGTTCTATTGAAGAGGTGTGATAATAATTAACATCATCACTGCTCTCTTCATGAGTGTCTTTGCTACTAATTTCATAGGATATGTTAAAAATATCCTTAGAATCACTATTCTTACTTGGCATGAAGTGAGATCTTCAATTTTAGCATATGTGTTTAAGAATTGCACTGTTGTTGTTGCCTACCTCCAAAGCAGCCTCCTGAAGAAATCTTTATTATGCTGTTTTGCTCTGTCTCTGCTTTTCCCACTCTGGTTATGTCTTTATCTACACACTTGGCAGCCAAATTTCTGAATCACGGTTGTCATTGTCCAAATGGAGAGGCCTCATAATGTCCATGATCGCCAACCATTTCATCAGGTTTTGGATAGAGAGCAGCTTGGCAGTCTTTTTCAATCACAAAATTGCACTTGATTCTTCAAGACCTTCATTTAGACGGTTCTTTTGTTAGTTTTGAGTCATGCGTGCAGAATATAATTTTTTGGTCACTCTTAAGTGTTCCAGGAAGATGGGATTTATGGGACACTTGGCTCAGGAACTGCTTGCTTGATAGCTGTGCTTTGAGCCCATTAACACATATTATACCTACTGAGAAACTTTTTGCCCTTTTTGTTTAGTTTAGATTATACCTGTCAAACTACATTTCATATACTTTTGCTTTTTTCTATTGTATGTAGAACAAAGACTCCTTTGTGGTCTGGTCTTGAAGGTTGGATGTTCAAATTTCGGTGCTGGCAAATACTATGAGCATGTATTTTGTGCAATATTTCACTTTGCAAAGACAAGACAAAAACACATTTAGACTCATGTTTAGAATTTCTAATCTAATATTTAGCTATCTTACACCTTAATCAAACACGTAACAGAAAAGATCAATACACTTTTGCCTCAAGTTAATTCTGAGGTCAGTGTATACAAGAAACTGGGGAATGAAAATCATCTCATTATCAAGGAAAATCACTTAGCTTATAAATTTTTAACGAAAGGCCATTAATAAAGCTACAGATCAAATTTAATATCTTCTACGCTCACTTCTGTGAAACTTTTGCAGTCCAGAAATTAACTTAAGCAGTATTTAAAACATGTCAGGGTTTCTGCTTTTTTCAGTAAGAAAATAAGTACAGACACATTTTTCCTCCTACAGATCTTCTGCTCAGCAAGATGAGTGTTTGATTGAAACACATTGTCTGTTCTGTGTGCGTATTATAAACTATGCAGAATACTTTGGTCAGGATTTTGCCAAAAGGGTGCTCAAAATGATATATTAACAATGTGTCTTAGTTTTATTATTTGAACTTGAAAATTACAGCTTTTGTCAGGTTCTGCAGAGGTAGAGTCCTTTTCTGTACAACCTGTCTTTCTGGTTGAAGAGATCTGATGATTGCAGTACTTTGGTTGTGAAGAGAAAAATCATCAAGCAGCTTACTAATGCAGAATAGAGCCACTCTCACCTCTCGGGTGATAGCAGCCCTCAAACATGTTCTTTCTAAAAAGTACCTGTTTCTACTCAGGTTTTTTGTTTTTATCCATGAGTTTCCTACAGCTTTGGTCTTGGTTGCATGAGAAACCAACCATTTGTTCTTTTCCTCCTCATGATAAGGAAAATCAGATGGCATGTCCAAAATGACTTTCCCTACTACTTCTTGGCTGGTGTGCTGGTAGGTTGTCTGTCCTACAGCACAGTCTTTAGCTCTGAAACTTCTCTGGTTGCTCTGACACAACAGTGACAGCCTTTCTATTAGATGAGGTTTTTTTCCACAATCAGATTTTGTCCTCAAGTGTTTATTTGAAAAAGATTGGCAAAGCGGCACAGGACAGTTCATTTGAAGGAATGCAGTTTTCATCTATTTTCTTTTTTGAAAAGGGTAAATGCCTCTTAATTTTGCACTGCACTGATGTGCCAAGAGAATAACCAAGCAAAATTAATTTTAAGACATTGGGATTCTGGTACCAAAGCTTTTGTCTGCTTTAGGAGTGGAGGGTGAGATATAACATGCAGAAACCAACTAAAAAGGGATTTATAGAATTACAAAAAAAAATTTTCTGGGGTTGTTACTCTTCAAGTTGTGCACTTGCCAAGCCATAGTGTTTAGTGTGGGGTTTTGTGTGTTGTTTTTGGCTTTTTTTGGGAGGTTGGGATTGTTTTTTTGGGTTTTTCTTCTTAACAACAAAACAAGACAAATGCATTTGACTGTAAGTCGGCAGGAGCACTTGTCACACTCAGAATCTTAGAAACATTATGCTGTTCAGGCTAATGCCTGCACGGGTGAGGGAGGCATAGGGGAAGGTTTACTATATAATCTTTTTGTTTTATTTATAATTTTTTTTAAAGACAATGGATTTAAAAGCCGTTATTTTAAGGAGATCCCGGCTGGCAGGCAGCTGACCTGTGTCCCCGTTGCAGGTGCACGCTGAGTGTGACCCTGGAGCAGGCCATCACGCTGGCCCGGAGCCATGGGCTGCCCCCTCGCTACATCATGCAGGCCACGGACGTCATGCGCAAACAGGTGAGAGGCTCACTGCGGGCGGGGGCTGCCTGCTCCCAAACAAGGCATGCAGTCATCAAAAAGGAGTGACTCGACCAAGCATTTCTTAGCCTCCATCCGGCCTTGGTATTGCCTGACATCAGAATAGTCTGTTGAGTAAGACAATCTTTATTTTAATACATATGATCCACAAAAATAACTTCGGATTATTAACTGTCGTCAATAAAAGTGACTTGTGCTGAATTAAGGGGAAGTGTAGAAGGGAAGGAGAGAAATAAATACCACTGATTTTAACTTTCCAGGCAAGATTCCTGAGAACAATGTCCTTATTACAAAATAGTGTTTTTCACTCTTTGGTCATAATAGGATATTATGATCTAGAGCCTAGATTTAGATATTTAGGATTTAGAGGCTATTTTGTGGATAGATAACCACCTCAACATGAACTCTTGATGCTAAGGTATGCCAAAAATACTGGATTAAAAAGTAATATCAACTGAAAATACTTTACTGTATTGGCACAACGTTTTCTAGAATATCTTGTTATCAGAAAATACTTTCAAAAGGATGTATCTTGGAAGGAATTCAAAGGAGGAACATGAATGGTCCAGAGGCTGTTAGACAAAGCTTATGAACTGAAGATTAAAGAGCTCAACCTGTTCTGTTGATGAAAGAGATGTTGAGGGGGGACTTAATCACTCTGTGTGCATATGGAACATATATCCCAGCCCGTGGTAGCTTTCAACCTTACAACAAAATCGTAAGCAGGATACATGATGCACTCAATCTTGAAGTGAAAAAACCCCATAATTAAGTTGTTGTAACAATTAATCACAGATAAGACAAGCTTCATAATTTCTGGGTTTTAGATGACATCTAATTTATTATTTTCATTAATTTTGCTACGTATTTTGTGCGGCAATCACAGTTATGAAAATGATTAAACAGCTGTACTTTACTTCTAACTTGCTATAGAGAAAAATATGCATATGCTAGATGTGACCTTTAGTCTGCTACAGCAGTTTTGTGGCTAGTCTCAAATCATAGACTCACATCAGTTGTATGTAAGAGCTGCTGATGAGCATGGGTACATCAGAGTATTTAGTCTCATTCCATTTTATATTGGGCTTTCATTTAGTTTGGTGCATAAATTAAATTTTTGTGGTGAATAAATACCCTTGAGGTTCTTGAATCAGGTCATGTACATCTGCTCAGGAATTACAGCTTAAGTTGACTTGAAAAGAAAGCTACTGCTTTATATGGATAAACTTGCATGTATAGCTTAGTATGTCTCCTCCTGAAGTTCTAGACAAAAGGCAGATCTGGGTATTTTGCAATCAAAAAACATGTTTGTAGGGGTTTGCATATATCTACATGTAGGATGTGTTCTGTCAAAGTGTACATTTTCAAAATACAGGTCCAGGCCATTTTAAATAATGCTGATTCATTTTTGGATCTTCTGCAGTTTATTTGATGAAAATGAAAGGCGAAATGAAAGAAACTCACATGGTTTTCAGCAGCTGTAGCTGTACTTGCTCAAATACAGGTGTGAAAAAAGGCCTTTTGGTTAGGCTACATTCTTTGAAGTAAAACCGCAGGTGATCAATAGCTGTTAAAGATACCAATATCTCAATACCACACACAGAAACTGCAAAAAGGTGTGCTAGTATATCTAGACTTTTTTCTCGCATTCTTTCTCTTGCAGGGAAGCACTATGGCATTTAATAGAGTAATAATCTTTTGTTGTAATTTTAAATCAGTCTTGGAGTTCTGTAGTAGAAATATAACCCTCCATTAAATTCTAAATGTTTTGGAGTAATTTCAACAATGCACTATGGTATTTTCTAGAAACCTGTTCGGATTTAATGTTTAAATTATCTGTAGGATTTAACTGTCAAGATCATAATTGCAGGCCATAAAACTTGGAAGAAAAAAAGAATAAAAAGGCTTCTCGGGGCTTAATGCAGAACATTTAGTTAAGGGCAATGCATGTGCCTTTTCCACATCAAACAAACAAACAAATTTGTTATCCCATTTACACACTAAACCTTTTGTGGAATAAAGATATTAGCCACAGGGAGATGCAAGTCAAAGGACATCTATTCCATCTGTTACTCAGCAGCATTAACTCCCATCAGAATCAGCTTTCCACAAGAGGAAATTATCTCTATTCGAAGCAGATATGTTTTCCAGCTTGGTGCACCAGTACTGAATAACCGGAGACACCTGATTGAATGGATGACCTCAGGAATGATTTTATTTTTTTTTCTAAATTGAATAAGGTCAAGATCATGTTGAACAAGACTTATAATAGCTCTGTCTGTATTGTTGGAACAATGTTCAGAGTAATTGTCTTGTCAGTTATAGTATGATAACAAGCACCTGGTCTGTGAGAACTAAAGAAGAGAGACCAACTTGGGAGAGTGGGTATGAACTTGGGTCTATGGGATGGCTTTAGTTGAGTGGTTTCGATTTATTTATAAAAGAAAAAATTTTTCAAAACATCCAGACTATCTCTTGGTAACGTTTTTACTTATGTATATACTCATGTAAACATCTGCACACATAAAATACTATGTAAAGCATCCTGACAGCAGTGTGACTTCAGGATGCAGGAAAGAGCGGAGAGGACAGAGGCCTAGGAAAGGAGCTGCAGGAGGGCAGAGAGCTCTGAGGGAAAAAGGTAACTAAAAGGCTGATAAACAGAAAAGGCCAGAAGAGAATCATGTTTTTGTGCCTTTTTTAAAGTAAAATAACAGCACTATATTTTGAATAATTCTCCTGAGAACTGTACTGATTTAGAGCTTTTTGAACAGGTCATAAAGAGAATCTGTATTCTTTATGTGACTGGTTCTTGCTATGCTTAAATTAGTGTGTAGCTTAAAACTAAACCTGTAATTTTTAAACATGGCAATGAGAATACTAGTTCATATAGCAGAGTCCAGATTGATGGTGTTTCAGACTTGCCATCATCTTTCACCAGTGCTCTGGCAGTACTGGTATGCAGAGGGTAGCAGTCTAGAGTCATGTAGCACAGCTCTCCCTTATGAGACAAACCCTTGAGACAAACAGTGTCGATTAAGAATAGAATTGGAGAAGTATAAATTAGCAGTATATTGAAATAGAAATGGTATAATGATGCTCAGTGGTGACAAAAAGATGTCATGTAGCAAGTTGATAGTAATTCTCGGGGGCTTTTCTTCAAAAGAAATAAGAATCTGGTGGTTTTAAGTAAGGTCTAATTTGTGCCCTAACTAAACAATAAATTACATGATTATATAAAGCTAGACTCCTTTTTAAATCAATGCATTTGATTTATTATGTGAGCAAGGTACTAAAATTAGTTTTTTCTAGTGAGTGATGCAAGTAAAAATAGGCTGATTTTGTTCTCAGAGGTAGTCACAGCATTGACGTCCAGGATGAGAATATGATTAATTTAGATACTTTTTGCAAGTATATGTATATTCTGGCTCTCACTGCTGTTAATCATTTGCCAGTCTCAGAAGTCTGTCATTGTGAGGTTTCTTTGTTATGACAAAATTTTAGAAAATGGCACTGAGAAAAGGCCACTGGAGGTGCTGAAGGTCTGGACTCAACATGTCTGACTGTAACCAACAGCTATCCCTATGTCATTCCTGACAGACATTTGCTGGATCTGTTCTTAAACCTCCAGTAGAGGGGACGACTGCGCAGTGCTTCCCACGTGGTCTGTTCCAGAGTTTTCTTAACCATTTCATTAGGATACTTTACTTTGTGCCTCATTTAAGTGGCTTTTTTCTTCTATATTTTTCCCCTGCAATTCCCTTTTTCTGCCCAGTAAACCATAGACTTAGCAACCAGATTTTCTTCCCTATTTAGCAGTAGACTTCTAGCATTTTGATTGTTTCCAGAAATGGGGCATCTAGCATACTCTGGCCAATCTGTTCCTGTGTTACCACCCTCATGATAAAATATTTCTTCCTTATATCTATTCTGAATCCACCTTCATTTAGTTTAAAACCATTACCCCTTGTCCTATTGTTACAGCTCCTAAAAAGCTTGCTAAAAAGTCTGTCCCAAATTTGATTATCATTTCCCTGATAAGCCATCATTTATGTATATAGAAGAAATCAGTTCATCTCATCTGTCATTTTTCAGTTGTGTTTTCTTAACTAATAATTCTCCCTATTCTCCACTGAACTCTTTTCAATACTTTATTAAAGATGAGAAGTAACTCTGAAAAATTGCAAATAATCCTGCAGGACTTTGTGATTGAGCAATAAAACAGTACATGAAAATCAATGTAGCTTACTCTTAAGTGAAGGATCCTGGGGAAAAAACAAACCCTAAGTTCACATTCAAAATAATTGACTGTGAGCTTGCCATTCCATTTCATGTTCAAGACCTCAGGATATGAGGAGAAAACAGCAGCTCAATTTGCAGTAGTTATCAGTAAAGCAGAAGTTATAATGGTTTAGGCAGGGATAGATGACAAAGTAGAAATCATGCTGTCATGACCCTGCATTTTGAATTATCTGATGTTCTTATCCCTTCCACAAGGATATAGCATAATGGAAAAGATTCAGAGAAGGTCAGAAAAAAACTTAGCAATGGTTGGGAAAGTTTTATAGACGTAACAGACAGACAAAATAATGTAGGGCTATTTAGCTTAATGAAGGGGGATAACAGACTTCTAAAGAACATGTGTCACAGGTAGGGACTGACCATTGTCCTCACCAGTGCAGAACTAAAGGCATCAGATGAAACTGTCAGATTAAAACAAAACTAAGAGTGGAAAGCTAGAGAGGGACTTCTTACAAGGGCATATAGTGGTAGGGCAAAGGGCAATGGCTTTAAAGTGAGAGTGGGCTTAGATTGACTCTTTATTTTAGAATAAATTTTAGACATCAGGTTTAGAAAAAAGTCTTTACTGTGAGGGTGGTGAGGCACTAAAACAGGTTGCCCAGAGAAGCTGTAGGTGCCCCATTCCTGGAAGTATTTGGGGACAGGATGAATGGGACTTCGAGCAACCTGGTCTAGTGTAAGGTGTCCTTGCCTATGGTGGGAGGTTGAAACTAGATGATCTCTAAGATTTTAGTAACCCATACTATTCTCTGATGCTTGATGTAACAAGCTAAGATTGTACCAAAGATGTGGATCTTTCACCAGAAAGTTAGTGATGTGAATTTATTACTGGGTACAAGATGAGATGGGAAAGAAGAGAAGACAATCACTATAGTTGATTAAATACATACGTGTTGATGAAGTGAGGAAGTATTGAATGACTAATGACTGAATTCTGGAGGAGTTTCTGGGGAAAGACATATGTTTGTCATGGTTGGTAATTATGTGCCTTTGCAATTGTTGGAGACAATCTTACTGAGATAGATGCAGCTCTAGTAAAATAATTTTATATTCTGCCTTAAGTTTTATAGGTACTCTAGTTATTTTATCTATCTTTATCACCCTTTTTTTCCCTTAAAGAAATGTAAAGAAACGGTATTTTTTTGTGGCAAATGTTGATTTACATACAATCTGAGAACCTATCTGTGTGCAAACAACTAGCCTTTTTCATATTTTGTTTGAGCCCATGACAGTGAATTAATAGGTTCTCAATTACCTGTGTACCTGATTTCAGTCAAATGAAAGATCTGGTCTTCCTCTATATCTTGAACCAATTATTATACCTCTTTTACATCATGTGCATCTGGCATTGCAGCTCTGTTAGAAATGTAAATTATTTTTAATGCTTCACATCAATCTAAGATTACACTGTAGGAATTCTGAGGTTATACATCTTATTCTGTTATTTTGTCCTGAATTTGGGTATTACAGAAGGAGAAACAAATGGAGAGTCAGTATATTTATTTTGACAGAACAAGTAGTTTCAATCTCCTTTAAAATGATAGAAAACCTCCTAAGTCAAATGGATATTTCTTTATTATGACTAGTTTACATCAGTAAAATTACGCTTTAAAAGCTAGACCTCATCATTCAAAAAGAAATTTTACTAAGTTCTTTGATATGTTGTAACCTGGTGTGTTTGCAGAAGAGGGTGTTTTTCACGCAATAGTTCATGCTGTATGAACATTGTGCATGTTTTATCCACTTCCTACTTATTGGATGAGTCAGTGAGACAAAAGTACTTTCATTACTGTTTTTGAAAGGATCAGCTGAGGTAGAGAGAGACCAATTTTTCTTTTGACCCTGCTTTAAGCAGGGATGTTATGCTAAACAATCTCAGGAGGTTCTTGCCTATTTGTTTTGGGGGATTTTTTGTGATTCTGTGACTGTAAAGGAAGATCAGGCTATCCATTTTTCTAATCCTTATTTATTTCCTCAATTTAGGCCATTTTTGCATTTTATTTAGTATTTTCATAGGAAATTATCTGTAATATTTGTTTGTTCCAAACTTCATAGGAAATAAGCGACATTTCAGAATAGAACTTTAACCATGACTTCTGCACGGAATGGTGACAAAAATCAAACGAAATGAGATGTATTTGGATTGTTTTAAATGTTAATTTTTTTATGAATCTCTTTTATATTAGCAAGATACATATGTGTGGATTTATTTAGTGACAAGTGGCAAGGTTTTTGTTTCTTTATTGCTTTACCTTGTTCCTCACCTTAGAAGACAATAGTTGTTTTGGGAGATGAAACATATGTGTTTATTAATTATAATCCATAATTATGTTCATCTACAAAGCTCAGAAAATTTCCTAATTTGTTGTGGGATAAATGAAGCAAAATTGTTGTTTTTCTTCCACAGGGTGCGAGAGTACAAAACACAGCCAAGAATTTAGGAGTGAGGGATCGAACACCACAGTCTGCGCCAAGGTAACTGATTCTTTGTGTCCTAGACCATGATTTTTTCTACTTTGTGCCAAATTCAGTCCTAGCTGCTCAAAAGCTAACAGTAGACATTGACTATATTATGCTATAGCTGGTAAGATTTGGCTCTTAATGTACATAAAATCAGTTGCATTCGTAGCCATACAATTTTACTTCAAGTGATTAGTTGCAGAAGTCCAGGCTATGTAGCACTTCAAAACATGCCCATTTTTGAAAAATGAAGCCTAGTTCATGTTAATTATGAAAACACTGGAGTAAGTCTTAGATCACTTGTAATATTTAGTGGGTTTGGGTAAATACTCTTAACTAGATCCATAACCCCATTTTAGTGAAATACTGTACCACAGTATCTCAGCAAAATCATGTTCTAATTGCATTTGGGGATGATGTAGTCTTTCTTTGTCTCTTTCTGAAACATGCATTACAATGAAAAATGAGCTCTTCTATATTTATCCAACTTTTTAATGTTGCAATGGATTGCAGGTACCTGAAATGTTTCTTTAAAAGCACAATACTTATAAATAAAAACAATGAAACAACATGTTCTTAATTTGTTCTTAAAATGGTTTTAGTAATCCAGAACTAATTTAAACTGGGTTTTATCAATTTAAACATCATGTTTTTGTTGACTAATGAGAACACATTGAATGAGCTAGACAGATATGTGAAATACATAACAGATCCACTGTGGTGTTTACATTTCAGTAAGGAAAGAGGGAATTAGGAAAACCTGATAGAGGTGACCATGTGAATTTGATTAACTTAGAGGCAGTCCAGGGCCAAAGATCCCTGATCAACGGTCTTGCCTTGTGGGAATCCATGGCAATAAAGTAGCATTTTATTACATTAAAAGCAATTAAAGCATTACTGGGAGAAGACTTCATATTTTGAACAATATGATTTGGGCCTTAAATGAACTCCATCATTACATAATTCTGGAGACAGCCAAAGAATTCTTGCAACCCAAACTTTTCCCATCCCAACATGACAGAGCGTTTATCTAGATTCAGAGCTTTTGTGATAAAGGAAAAATCTAAGTTCTCAAAAATAGAAACTTAGCAATGAGATTTTTTGGCATTGCATCTGTGGAAAAAAGACTGCCTCTTTCCAGCTGAAACTCCCACAATGTAGCACTGAAAAGCTGAAGAAGAATTATGAGAACATAGAATAGACAGATGTACCCAGCATGCTTGCCAGTGAGCATCAATAGCAATATCACAGGAATATCCCAGACCTCAGTGGTTGGGGCATTAGATGCCCAAGTCAGAATAGTCATCAGCAGGATACTTTTGATGTATAGCTAAACAATACTATGGGTTCTCAGTTCTCTGCTTTGAAAACAATTTTATATTTGGTTTCATTTAACATCACTTGACAGGGTTCCTTTGTTCTCTGCAGCTGCCAGTGTTTCTGTGTTTTCTCAGCTGGTCTCTTTGTACCATCTCAAATAGTTGTTCCATGTATGTTGACCCAGAACAGGCTATTTCTGCTCTATAGCATCTTCAGCAACTTTAGATCTTAAGGGTTTATGCAGCCTTATTGTTAATTTGCTTCAGAATTCCTTTATACCACTTGCTCTGAAGACAATCTTAATGATTACCACTTTAACCTGAGCAATACACAGACCTTAGTACTTGGGGCTGAGGTTTTCTGCACTTTGCTCCATAGAAATTAGATATTGCTAAAACATCACTAAGTATTAACCCCACTGCAATTGCTTGGATGAGACTCTGACTGTAATTTTATTTGTCTTCTGCCAGCTTTGAATATTACTGCTTTATTATGCCAGCAGAATCAAATAATTCAACCCTTGTTTATTCTTCTCTGCTTCCTTGTCTGTATAAGGATCAGACCTTCTTATCCTCTCATTGGTATAAAAATATGAGATATATGTGTATTGCCTTATATATGGCTCCTAACAGGTGTTTTGGTGTCTGCACAATGTGACCTTAAAAGATTGTGTTTCTGAATCTGCCATATGACTCTGTGGAAGAGCCCAGTGATCTTCACAACACATCACAGTGGAGATTTCTCTTTGTTATTCCTTCAGTGATATATTTTCCCAGAGGGATATGTGTAACCTCCAAATGAGATCATGTCTATTGCTGGTTCTAATTCTGTGGTTTCAGAGGGGATACTGTGTGCTGGACAGGAGAACAGAAAAAGGGCTGTGAGGTCAGAATGATTGCCTTTCAGTATTTTTATCATTAGGGTAAAGTTTCAAACACCTGTTAATAACCAAGTCCCTGCAGAAGGGGTTAATAGAAGTCCAAAAGTCTTTATAAAAGCAGTGGCTATTTCAATTTGTACTGAGGTAGACATTTGAATCAAATCTTACTGCTGTTGACTGCATCCATGAAGAAACAGAGGGGACAGAATTTAAAATCTGCATGCTAGTGACACATGTCTGACACCTGTCTTAGGTGCTTCAAACAGAATCAGTTCTTCAGGGAACTTTTTTAGAGTGAGGTTTGACTTGGCCAAGACAAAACAGAATTGGAGGCAATTACATTCACCAAGCAGCTTTTCAATTAAGAAATCCAGGGCAGCAACTGATAATTGGATTAATAAAGGGATCTTCAGAGCAGAAATAAGAAAACTTTTCGATATTGAAATGTGTTTATAAGACTGCTTATAGATATGTGTTTTTATGATTCCACTTTCAATGTAAACAATAATGCTCACAAAGATTTTATTAGTTTTACATTGATGGTATTAAACTGAATTCAGTACCTTACGTTTTGCAGTGCAGAAAGATGTAAATTTAGTTTGTGTTCCTTAAATTTACTCATCTTAATAATGACCAAGCTCTCAGAATAATAACTTCCTTGGTTTTTTGTCATTTTCAGATTATACAAGCTGTGCCAGCCACCACCACCTGTTGGAGAAGAATGAGGAGAACTGCTCCAGGAAACAATCCAGTAATGGTCTTCAGGATACTGGGACTATATGACAAAAATCCATCTGCACTATAGCAGTATGTCCCTGAAGCTTTGATAAATAAGAAAAAAAAATCTTTTACTCAGGACAAAGAAAGAAATATCCTAAATATTACCTACTGGCATTGAAAAATGTCTTCTCAAAAGCATTTCTGAGATCTGTGCACTCCAGTCTTACACTAGTAGAATAGTTCTCTTTCTTGGGAATTTTACACTGGAATCAGATTAATTTGATGGGTCTTTTTCAGCCACATGATAGGTGTAGCCAGCAGCTTGAAAACAAATGTCTCATTCAGAGGGAATGCCTTCACTTGTACACTATGCAGAATGAGTTCTTGTAGAAGCCTAGATGAACTAGGCTTGATAATGAGCATGCACTTCGTATGGGGCCCTTTGCACTTGATAAGGCTTTTTTTCCTGTCACCATCATAATTTCTCAGAATGTTGACATTACCATTTCAAGGATATAATGTAAGTGAGGTTTAAAGATGGAAAACTCATCTCAGAATTGTGAGCTGCAGGCAGCTGCTGTGAACAGTGTTCTTGTAATCAGTAAACTCAGACATGTCTGAAGCAGTGCTTGTCACACTGCTTGGGAAGGAGGAGCTACATGGCATTAGGAGTACCTGCATGGCATAGACGGTGAAGTTCTGCCCTTTTGCAGCTGCCAATATAATGAAGGAGAAGGATGAGTCTGATCTTCATCCACTGTTAGGCTGAATTTCAGAGTCTAATGGATGTTTTACATTATTACATCTCTGCATTTCAGAGTTTTCCAGGTGTATATTCTTCTACAGCACTCCACTAACAAATCTACAAAAGGCAGAGATGAGTCAGTATTGTTAAACTGGAAATGACTGGTTTAAGTAAAAGCATAGTTTGGGGTTTTGATGTTTTATGCTACCACTTTCCACATTTTATCAGAATTGTTTTTGTATACCATCTCAGTTCTTTGGAGTGGTAATTGTTATAGATTTATTTTGAAATTGTACTAACTATTTAGAGAGCCCAGGGAGAATTTATCTGCATTTGGCTGGTTTTTTGGCCAAAGAATTTTCAGAGAAAATGCCCCCCAAATGAGGATTTATATATGAACACATTAAAACAAAAAATGTATTCTGAAATAGTTCCACTTGTAGCAGTAGCTATGTATTCCATTAGGGCAAGATGCATACTGTTTGAATAAAATTTATTTTTTGTACAACAGAGGCCTGTAGTTATGCTGTAGCAATCAAACCTCACAACATAATTTTTGCATATGATCTAAATATTTATGAATCTATCAATCTACAATGAAATCAGTGAGAATTCAAAAGGATCTGTACTCCTGAAGAGAGTGGGTTTTTTTATAGAGGATATTTAGGGAACTTGTTACTTTTCTCCAAAGGAGGAATTAGAGCTCCTACCTTTTTCAGTATTCTAAATGTTTTTACATAGACCTTAATTTTGCTAAGAAAATAAATATTTTTATATATCCACAGATACATATGTCTGCACATATACATACATTTCAATATGTATACATTTATGTTGTCATATCAATCACTGATCCTACCATAAAAACAGAATGTTTGCCTTAAACTATGACAAAGACATGCTGTAATGAACACTCCAGTAACAACTTCATCTTTGTGCTTTAAAGTTTACTCTCTTTCATAGTTAGTGGAAGCTATTGAATGATGATCTTTTTGATTAAAAAAACTTAATACACAAAACCAAAATCTGAATCAGAAAACAAAATTTTACTTCTAAAGACTTTTGTCTAGCAAGACCTAATCCTTATACATAAGAAAGAGTTATGTTTTCTGTAATTGCTGTTCTAGTCAGGATCTCATACTTTCAGATGTGTTTCATTCAGAACAGCAGTACTGGCTGCAGTAATTCCTGCTCCAGGCAAAGGCACCCGTGATTTCAGTTTCTGCTCGTTCAAACACCAGAAGCAGAGAGAAGCCGTAAGCACCTCAAGCCAAGGGCGTGCCGGTGTCAGCCCGGCTCTGAGCTCACATCTTCCTGTGAGGTTTCCCCACAGGAGGTTTGATTTACTATGAGGGAAGTCAGCTGTTGGCTGCATAGAGCTGCTGAGCCTGTATACAATAAAATAACCTAGAGGACAAAATCTGTTGCATGTACATGTATTATTGTAACTAGTCATCACTTTTTTTTTATATAGCATTGAAAATGGTAGGAGTGCAAATGACTCCAAAATAGTCTCCCTGTATAATATGATAATTCCCTGTTTCATTTGTTGTTGAAAGCATGGGATAATAGACATTTTTAAGGGACAAACAGTTATAAGCCAGTCACTAGACAAAATTCTTTAGCTGTTGTTTTATGAGTGTGCATCAGAAATCTTGATTTCTTATTTTGGTATCTATCTTTTGGTTCTTTATTCCTTTTTGCCCCCTCTTGAGACAGCTATCAAAAACCTATTCAGCATTATGAGCTTTATTGGTGACCTGTACTGCAGAGTAGAGTATCTATTCAGCCTGGTATCAAAGGAGCTGAGAAACTTAAGCTCTGGTTTTCTGGGATTACAGATAGCACATAAAATATGATTCCACAGTAACACAGAATCACAGACTCAATTAGGTTGGAAAAGATCTCCGAGATCGTTGACTCCAACTTAGAGATCACTGAGTCCAACCTATTTTCAGAGGAAATGGGGCAAAAATGTCCCACTTACTGTCTTTTAAAAGGGAGGGGGCTGATTTCTCAAAACATTCTTCAACATCTGTATGAAATATTGTGTAGCTTTTCAGACTGCTTTTTTTGTCCCTCTGTTTTCAGAGCACACTGCACATTCTAGCACATTGACTTCTAATAACACTAGAGGGACCTTTAATAAGTCCATTCTTAAAATATAAATTTACATAGGTTCATTATTAAAGCTGTTTATCTTGTTCGGTATATATATATAGGATGTATTTATTTCTTACACAAGGTGCACTTGCAGAGTAAAAAAAATATCCATTCTCATCACAGTATGTTTATTCTCTTATAAATTTTTTTAACTCACAGGTGACAAGAAGACATGTCCAAGAGTGATAATTTACAAGAATTGTATCACCTATAGTTTCTTAAATCTTTGCTTTGACAGAAGCAGGTTATGTAGCCTTTTTTTACAACGTGTTGTACTGATTTAGGGAAAGCATTCTGTATGTAATTTTTACTTTTTCACCCAAGACAAGTATAATTCTTCTGGGAATAAATTCACGGATCTAGAGGCATACATTACAAATACTGCCATGATTCAATGCTAGTCTGTGGGGCATATATAGGCAATTTATCAACTGGGAAGGGGGGGGTTACAGGCCAAGGAACAGCTGAGTTGCCATGAGTTGCCATAGCATTCATACTTGGATAAAACATAGATTTTAAGTAGAGCTGAGGATGTTTGGCCTATCTTTGTAACCATTATCTATGAATAATAGGATGTTAAATAGTCTTTAGTCTATGAAATGGCCATCGATTCAGTCTAGTTCTCCAAATTAGTTATTTTTTAATACCTATTTTCCTTGTAGATTGTAAATGTAAATGAATATTAAAATGTATATAGTCCAGTTTTTCAATGTCAAACTTTGTGTTTAGAGATCCATTTTAAAGTAAATAATTCCTGCTGTCAGATGAAGCAACCAACCAATTTCATGTTCACTGAGAGTTGGAATCTTCAGTGGCTTTTTGGGTAGATTTCACTGGGTTTAGCAAATGCATTCAAGTTCTTGGATTGGTTTGCATTTGTTTATTTTAATGCAGTCAGTAGCGGTCAGAACTGCTCTTCTACTGGTTTAGAGCCAAAACAATTAAACTTTGGTCAACAAGGATTTATAGTAGTCATACTTAATTTCATTTGTTAGAATCCTTTAATGGAAAAAAATGAACCACTTTTATTGAACGTTTTTTAGCCAGAGAATTTCACAAACAAACATGTTTTATTAATTCATTGTCAGATGTAGTTTATGTGTGTGTGTATATATATATATATATGTATGTATTTAAGACAATTGCCTGAATGTGAGTATACACATCATGGTTAAGCATGATGCTCAAAAAAGGAAAGTGTCTTTCATTTATTTTCATTTAACTGAGAAAATCAGTAACTATAGTATATATCTACATATTGTTCTGTATACTTTACAGCTCCTTCATGGATATGTTTGCCAGCATTTTACGCATATTTTGCACCATTTTTGTTTAACATTATGAAAAGAGCTAATGCATTGCCTTATGTATTTTATCTCTGTACTTGTTGATAAATGCAGGTAGTGCTTTTCTAATTGTACTTCAACAGTACTCTGGCATTGGTAAATTAGATATGCAGTACACACCTGACTCAGGATATCTAGATTTTTCATCATTAGGTTTTGAAGTATAAAAAG
The DNA here is from genome assembly GCA_013397915.1 of Daphoenositta chrysoptera. Lineage (NCBI taxonomy): Eukaryota > Metazoa > Chordata > Aves > Passeriformes > Daphoenositta > Daphoenositta chrysoptera. Next base: position 187,405 of record VZRO01008494.1, on the reverse strand, counting down.
ATATTGAACTCATATTTTTGTATGCTGACAATTGTGTAGGGATTTTTTATATACTGTATATATCAACCAATTTTTCCTAAAGAAAATTTATTATTGTGAATGTTTCCCTTTTCCTGCTAGAAGAAATGGGTTTATGTTTTCTTATTATGTGTGAATAAATGAATATGCAGCATGCACAGTCATGCAGATGTTAACACCAGTGAGAAATTTCAGATTGTCCAGAGGCTAATTGAGTTTTTTCTTATATTCTTCTCTAAAAAGAATATCTCCATACTAGAAATCTACTTTAGAAATAACTTCTACTTCAGTTTGAAAGTCCAGTAGTGTGTTCAAAGTAGTTGGGACATTTCTGCAAGTAGTTAGATTTGGACTTTCATGGGAATATCCACGACATCTTCTGTGTATGTATGTGTGTCCTACCTGCAGTACCATATGTCAGATTTAAAAGACTAAGCAGCCTTATTAACTTCTTTACACCCTGTATATAGTGTATGTATTTGGTGATACTTGTGTTACACTTTAAAAATGAACTTAATTTCTGCATTGAGTATTGCACACATTTTTTCAAATTAAGAATATATTTTGTAACATCTCATTAAGCACAAGAGACCATTACTGCTTTGAAATATTATGTGTAAGTACAGCCATACTCAGAATGTCTCAGTCAGTTTTTGTTTGAAAACAATCAAACTAGCAGTTCTGTGGGTAGTTGAGTTTATTGGAAGTAACCTTTGGAATTAAAGATCCTTGGAACATGGATTTAAATTACCTTTTCCTTTATTTTGTAAAGTGCCTCTGTAGCATACTTTGAATCAATTACTATATTGATTATGGGTAAAACTAATACTGTGTACTTTTAGATCTATGTTTTATTTTTTTAGTTACATAGTAAAGACTGGAATGGTAACAATGTATTACAAAATGTCAGGCAGCAATAAAAATATTCATAATCTGGACACTGCAAACCTCTTTATTTGTAAGCAAGACAAAAGATGGGAGGGAGGGGTTTGAGGGTCTTTAGCCCTTTCAGTGTGCCTGCCTAGGAATTCCACTGCAGAAGAATGGAAATTAAACTTATATAAATAAATATTTATAGTAAGAATCTCTTCTGCAAACCCAGGCGCAACCTAGGCTTATTGCTGGTAATTGAAATATATCTTTATCACCACTGGAAATCTGAGCCCTGCATGAGCAGTAGCCTTGGCTTTGGGCAGCTGTACTTTGTGAAGGCTGGAAGACACATAGGCATGAAAATTATTTTCTGGCCCCGGGGTGTCATCAGTGTTCCACGAAGCCCTGAAATATCCACCATTTCTGCAATTCTTTGTCTGAAGACTTTCTGCTTACTGCTGTGCACAAGGGTCATCTGATAACCACGGTGTGGAGTGTTGTACTCCTTGTACTGAAAAACACCTATAAATGACTGATCCTTTAGAGGGATCTTTTGGGATGCCAGGGGGTTGAAGAGTTGCACTTGCACTGTTTCCTTTGTAGGACTGGAAGCTGATGAACTATTAGACCTTGCAGAGCAGTTGTCTCTATATGAAGCAACTTCTGGTTTCTACAAGGTTGTTGTGATCAACAGATGTTCAGGACTGAAAGGAACAGTGGAGACAGAACCGAAAGCAACTACAATTACTTTGTAAAATCCCTTTTGTTTTCCATCTTATGTGAGCAAGGAGGAGGATGTAAGTATTTCTGGATAACTAGACTTGAAAGATAGATATTTTTTCTTCTGTCTATGTATTCCTCTCCCTAATTTTGTGAAGGAAGGCAGCATGACATTTTAAAGTATTCAGCAGCAGAAGTGACCACAGTATTTTAAATACGGCCTGCTTTTCTACCATTACAAGTGAGGTTTCTTTTTATAGTACTCCTCATTTCTGTGGACTTGCTGCCATGAATACCTCAGAAATAAAGTCCAAAGAATTCTTTTCTTGAACAGTGTACACAATGGGAATAAACAGTGCTTTGAAACAACTGCTGAGAAAAATAATCAATTACACCATGGTAGCACTTGGGTGTCCAGTAATTTTGCTTCTTTCATGAGAAAGTGTTGCTATCATCATGATTTGAAAGTCAAAAAGTCTGCAAAGGCACTTGATACACTTACATGTCAAATGAGCACGGTGTGAGTCCATGATTCAAAAAAGATAATACATCTTTGCCTCCCACCAAAGTATGTGTCTGCTAAGCTTTGACTGTAAAGACACTTCCTTTTAAATGCCACTCATAAACTGACTTTTACTATGTATTTGATTGCTTTGGAGGTTTCTTTAATAGCTCATTATGTCATGCAGAAACAGGAGAGATGAAGCTCATACTTGGCTTATACTAATGAAGTGGAATTGCTAACAGTTACTTCTTTCTTGCTTGTAGAATCTTAATTCTCTGAAACTACTTTCCCACACAGTACTTGATTCCCTACCCCCTCCCTAGCTTCCCCTTCCTTATTTCCACGTGTTCCTCTGTGGAGCTGACAGGGTTCTGAGGACACTAAAATGCCCTAATTCCCCGCAACAGCCTCATCCCTGCATCCACTGGCCATGGATTCAAGGCAGCATTTCAGCTCAGGCCTGGGCAGCTCCTGTCAGCAGCCTCATATCCTGGGTGAACCTTGAAACTCAGGGTGTGCATAGCTTTGTCCCTAGTTCCATCTTCTGCTGTTTGTGATTGGACTTTCTGGATGGACCCTGAACCTGCTTCAATATTTTGGTCTGATCATCCCTGGACTGTCAGCACAGCCTTTTGTTTTCCCGGTCCTTTCAGGGGAAGGCCGCTGGACTGTGTTCACCCACAAGTCCCAGCTTGTCCTCCTTCAGGGAGTGGACCTGCTCTTGCTGCTTCCCAGGAGCAATATCCAGTGCTGTACAGGTTTGTCCATGTGTAACATACTCCTGGCTTGTGTTGTTTTGAAGCAGACCAGTGAGTCATATTAATGGAGGGGAGGAGGGGAAGGGGTAATGCCCATTTCCAGTCACAAGATAGATGGGAGGCTGCTTCTGTTGATTTTAGTCTTGGGACTAGGGGTAGCGTACAAAAATGCCTATATTCCTAATTTGGCAAAAACATTTGAAAGTGGATCTTCAGAATGTAGTGAGGTTTGGAGAGGGGGGAAAAAGACACTAAGTAGTGAGGAGGAGTGTAAGAAGGCAAGTGCTGAGCAGTGTAAACACATCAATGGAATGTCCTGAAGATTTGGCTTCAGTTTTTCCAAGTATTTAACTGAGTTGATGTGTTATAAACAACTGCATCCTTTATAGAAGACTCAGTATAAATTGTTAGAATTTTAACTTGTGTCTAGAATTTTTTTTTAAGCTCTAGGTTTTATCTAGTCATTAATTATTTATAGTTCCTTATCAGGGCAGGAGGGATTTTAACATCTGGAATCAGTGTCTTTCCTTGTGAAGTATAACAGCCTCTAAAAGTAGGAGGAAATTGTACTGGATATATTCTGGGAGCATAATCAAATGAAAGGAACTCCAATAGGTTTTGATTCTGCTTTCATTTAAATGAATAACCAAATTTTCATTGACTGCAGAGAATGAATCCATAATACCAGCACTATTATGCCAGACCCAGACTAGCTTGAATGGTTGTCAACGTGTTTAGTTCACCTAATTAATGAAACTATTCATGTCTCAAGACAGAAAGCTTGACTGGAAATGAGAAGCAGACCACATGTAATCAATGAGGTTTTGTCATCAACCAGCCATAGAGTAGGTCTAATCAAACCAATACAGGACATGACTGCAAGCAAATGAACATCAGCACTGTATTATCTACAGCCAGTGCATCATCACAAAACTTAATGACAAAGTATCACCCAGATTAAGACAGAAATAATGTCTGATGCTAATCAGCACTACTTGCTCATATTGTAATACATTTCAAAATATGTTGAGTGGCAGCTGAACTCAAAGTCAAGACAAAGTGAAGCTTGATTGAATGCTTAGCAATATATCAGATGCTGCTCCAAAATAGGAAAACACATAAAGCTTTTATACATTAAGAAGTTGAGTAGGTGTTTGGAATTTTGACAGCACGCCCTGGAAAATTAGTAGCTTGGGAAACAGGGAAATAATTACAATCATGTACCAATTTTAAAGGACATTTGTGGGCCTGATACAGACAGAACAGACAGTAGGCTTTCATTTCTGGACTAATTCCAATGACTTTGACAGAAGGCATTAATATTTGAAACTGTAGCATAGGACTAAATTGCGTTATCTGGGTATACACCACACAGCAGTCATGAGGAGAAAGAGGATCTCATTTAGTCTTAGGCTTTATCTTTAAAGAAACACAAATCCCCTACCTAATCATAACTCCTATTTTTATATCTAATGTGAGAAATAAGCAATATCTCTCTACTGTTTTCAGTAACAAAACAATATATTAAGTGGAATTTAAAGAAATTTTCCTCCTTTTTTATTTAATAAATTCATTTGTTCTGCCAGGTGAGATGCCTTTCAGAGGAACAGTAGAAGCTAATATTCCAGTCAAAGTGATTTTATGGGCTTATTGTGCCTTCACCACCTCTCTTGAACGCCCCAGTATGTTTGGAGCTCCCTGCATGAGCACTTTTCCTAGTGGTGAGCAGTCAGGCAGAGGACTCTGAAGATGGGGGCATGACTGAAGTGCTTTCTGTTGAGGTTGTTGTAAAAATGCACTCCATGCACATTAGTGTTCCAAGTTCTATGATCTAAATGACCTTATAACAAAAAACTCAGTTCGGTGTAGTGAAAGTAGAATATTGAGCCTTCCTGATGGTCTTTCATATATCTTATAGCTAGAAGAACAGGAAACATATTCTGTACCTTGTATTCTGTAGAATACAAGTGGGACAACTGTATATATTGTGTTTTAGAATGAGAAGGGCAGAAAAAACAGTGGAAATTCCTACTTTCTCCCAAGGTATTCTCAACATTTATATTTGCCTTAGGCCACATTAGATCAAAAGAATGGGGATACATCCCTCATGATAATCAGGATTTCAGTAAATTTCAAAGCACTTCAAAATTTTCTCCAAAGAAGTAGAAAATTTGATATAAAGTGAGGAACTCCTTCTTCTGTTCTCTTTCTGAGCTCTACTTCCGTGTTTCAAAATGCTAATAATCCCTGTGAACCTTCCTTAAAACAGTCTCAGTGGGGAGGACAAAGAATAAACCAGCATGGAAAATGGACTCTGCTCATGTTCAAAGGAAAGAAAATCACAGATGCTGAGGGCTTTTCAAATATGCTGAACCACAACCATTTTCTGTTTCATTCAGAATTGGTCTGAAGCGTGTCACGGAGCAGGGCTGTCAGTGCCGTGCAGAAATACAAAGCCATGCCAGGTTTTTTAAAGTTGTGATACATGAAAGCACGTCTTTTTTGAATAAGATGGGTTGAAACAGAAGAAATGTGCTTCCCTTTTGCCCTTGTGAAATTTTCTGTTTGCCTCCCATACAGGACTGTTTAACTATGCTTCTATGGGAAGTGAGACTTTTTGTCAACCTAGGTTTTAACAGTCTATATGCTGAAAAATAATTTGCTTTCTGCATCCTGCAGAGACAGCTGTGTAGTGTTTCAGCTACTGCAGAGTAGCATGGAGGTGCGGTAGGACAGACCAGAGGAGATGTTGTTGGTTCTGCCTTGCACTCTTGTTATTCCAGTGCTGTATATCTGTATAGATCCTGTATAGCTACAGCAGGAGAGATAAAGAATTGCTCCTTTTCTAGAGCACAGCCAGGCCACTGGTGTGCAGTCCTGCGATAAACACGTTCACAGGAGCATAGGTTGTTTAGTTTGGACTATAAACTTTCAATTGTCAGGCGATTTTTATACCCTCATTTGTGTTAGATGTTATAAATGTATGTGCTTGGGATCAGGCCGCCTTTGTTTCAGATTCCAGGAGCACTTGGATGAGTTAGACTGCAACCTATTTGCCTATCAGCCCTAGGTGTACCTTGAGCAGAGCTCCAGCCACTCAGGATTTTGTTTTCAGTCAGAAGGGAGGCATCTGGAGATTTTAGACAGACTCACAAGCCATTTTGAACAACATTGGCGTTATGGTATAGGTACTGAAATTGTAGTTATTTAAAAGTAAAATCAGAAATTGTGTCATATTTTTCAAAGATGACTTGGGGCTGGGTTATCAGAGTATATGCATATATATACACATTAATATCCAACAGGTGTTAAGATATGGATCAAAACTCTGGACTTGGATTCTGATGTGCAACCTGTCTTTTCCTCATTTAAGTACTGCTGTCAACAAATGCTAAGTGTCCAGATATTTCGGGCACTCTGAGAACAAGCTAATGTTCCTGTCCATCAGCCCACTCCAATAGTTTTACAGTGAACACCTAAGTTTTTCTGGTTTATTGCAAGAGAAGTCTTAAATCATTTTAATGAGGCATTTGTATTTGGTTACCTAATCATAAACACAAACACTTGTTAAAATTTCTGAAGCCTAATCCAAAATATTTACATGGTAATTAGGCATCAAAATGCTTTTAAAAATCCTACCAGGCTATCTGCACTGTTTCTAAAGAAGTAGCTTCAAGAATCTCATCTAGATGACAAAAAAATGTAAGATGAATGAGGCAATATTCATGGTGTCATTAACTACCTTCAGAATAGGAGTGACATACCAGTTCTTATAAACAAGCTTGATCTTTCACTTATTGATCTCCAACTTAAATTTTTAATGTATGCACATTTTTCATACTCATATGAAATTCCAGTATTTAATATTGTCAAAGCAACAGCCTTTCATTTGTCACTCCATTCACTATGCATTTGTCTAATTTGGCTTGAGTAATTTTTGAGAGACCTTTTCCCTTAGCTGCCAATCCCAGTGTAAGGCAAGTTATATTTAAATGCTTACTGGCAAAATCATCAGTTATTCAAAGATTGCGGTTTATATTCAGAACTTTCTCTTCTCTTTCATTAAAAATGTCCTTGAATATATAAATGTCTCAGCTAAACACTTAATGACAGACTCTCTGACCAACTCCCACTCATTGTGAACCTTATTATTCATGTTGCATTTGTACTACCACAGCTTTCCAGACACATCAACTATCCAAAGATTTTAAAAAATTGTGCATAATCTGGAAGATCAGAACTCAAGTCAGTTATTTGTTGAAACATTAGAGCAAGAACAAATCCCCAATTAGTTTTCCTTGAGGATAATGAAATGCACCATAATAATCTGAAAGTATTGCTAGACGGTTATCATATTTATGTTGTTCAGTCCTTTAAGTACCACATCATTCTTAGATCCATCTGGAAATATCACATATATTCTCCTTATCCTATTGCAGGGTTGTAACTAGGTTAGGAAAGTAGTATAGTTCATTACTATAAAGGAATTAAGAAGCCTTTTTGGACCAGTTTCTAGTCACTAACATGCACTTAAATCCCTAATCCATGGAATCTGTTATGCTTCAACATCTGTAAAATGTGAATAATACTATTCCTTTGACCTTTAAAGCTTTCTCTTTCTCTAAATAAAAGCATTCAAATGCAGCTTACAAGCATCTTTAGCCAAGTTTTTGATGCTCTTCATGCCAACCAACATTTGAATTCATGGTATTTACACCAGTAAAGTTCTGTAGTCAACTGCCTGCCTGCTTTGGGGCATACCCAAAACTATGCAAGTCTCTACCATAATCTAGTAATCTATTTAACCTCTTTACAAACACGGAGTAGACATTCTCCTGCATATTTCGTTAGCAGTAGCTTTGTCAGAATACAAATGTCAGATCAGAGCTCACACACAACCTTGAGATTGAGGTATAGCCAGGTCATTCTCCAGGGAATCCAGCCCACACATGTGTGTTGATTTTACTGTGAGTAAAGCACTATATACAGTTCCATGAAAGTGAAAGAAGATCTGTGTCCTCTGGACTTTCTGGAGAATCAATAATTTTCAGAAGCACCAGCTGAGAGAGGGGTTGCAGTAATGAATCACTCAGTTCTTTTGGCAGAGAAACTGGTTCTTTTTCTAGGAACAGCCGAGCCCCAATTATTTCACCACATAACTACAGGTTATTCTATGATAACGGGGCTCGCAGACCAGACCTGCCAAGTCAGGCACTTGTCAATACTCTTCAGGCTACTAGGTTAGTATTTATTCTGAAGCTATCAAAGGAGAAGCTATGCAATTTGCTGAGTCTATAATTCTGCTGGTGATAATTGGCTCTGCTTTGCCCTAAATGGGTCAGGTGCAAAAAAAAGAAAATCACGTTCAGCAATATTTCCATATTCTGTCTACATAGTGAGTAAGAGAAGTAAAGTTTTACATCAGTGTACTAATTATTTAGCATGGTCTCATTCTCTAAGCATACAGAATCTTTTTTTTTTTTTCTCAAGTACCTCCAAATTACCTAACTTTGTAAGGAAGAAGAGAGCAGCTGAGGAGGGGAGAGGTAAGTAAGCTGGTAAGATGAGTAAGGTCTTTAGATGGAGACCATGCTCAAAACTCAAAACCAATGGCAAAACCTCTTTTGACTTCCAGTGCCTCTAAATGAGCCTTCATTTGAATGAGAAGATGAGAGAAAACACTCAATCTGACAAATGAAACTACAAAAATTATCAGAATGGCAGTATAAAACATTTCCAAGTTGAGTTCTTACATTTCATGGGGGTTGGAACCTAAGCAAGTACACAGAGCATTGTATATTCAGGAAAAAATTTATTTTAATAGGGTTTGGATTGCATTCAGGGTGGTTTTTTTCTTCAAAAACTTTGTTCAGACAATAGCTTTGTAGTCTTATTATGACTTGGGCTGCGTAAATTTTATAAACTGTAATTTTGTAATTCTGTAAACTCAACCAAAACTTAGGTAGAAATTTCAGTATGGTTGGATTACAAATGCAAAACCAAGTGATGAAACAAAGAAATGTGAAGAAGAGGAAGTTTTGTGTACTAAATAAAACTTTGATTCCAGGGAGAGGGGAGAGTCTGGTTTGCTTATGTTTCATTTTTGGTTTTTTTTTTCCAATAGAATTTGTGCAACATCAAATAACTTTATCTGCTGAAAAAAAATCAAACAACTTTTTTATTTTCTGTGATAAAGAAGATACTGAGCATCTCCTTCTGAGACAAGGACTATTGACTACTGAAAAACTTGAATTCCTAAGTATCTGGGATTGAAATTACCAAAACTGTACGTAGGACTGGCATTGTTCATTTGAAGTGCTTTCCTATATTTTTAGTGAAGCACTTAAAATACCAAGGGTCACCCCTTCTAGAAAAAAACATAGAGATACTTTTTCATTATTGCACAGTATTTTCAAAATCCTCAGACATGTCTGCTCCTACAGATTCTACTCCCTGAATGAAGATTCCTGGCTCAAACCTCAAGCTTAAATTAAAATAAACACATGAATAAAAATCTACTTCTTACCTTTTTTTAAAATTTCATTGGTTGCAAAAGGAAGTAATACTAATGGAAGCAGCTGAGCTGTCACATGTTGCTATCCTTAGAGGAAATTGAAGGGATCTATTTTCAAATAAGTGGTATTAGTTTGTTTCTTGCTACCTATCTCAGAAAAAAACTCAAGGCTGGTATCTTAGAAGCTGTGAACAGGTTGAAAAATCATTGTAACTTGTCATTTGAGCAGACTTGCTAAGCATTTGAATCAAGCTGTAAAATGGAAACTGCATCAATCGTTTCAGTTTTTCAGACTGCATGCGGGAGTGACTCCTAGAGCTGAACATTGGTTAATGAATACCAGAGCTTTGTTCTTTAGAGACAGCTGCACAAGTCTGAATTAGATTGGTGTTATTGCCTCTGGAAAGGAAAGAGCCTCAATAGACGAGGGAGTTTGCTGTCCCAGTGGTTCCAGAGGCATACACATCCTTCTATGGATTTGCCTTTTGTGCAGTGTAAGTGTTAGCAAAGCTATTTCTACTTGGCTGTATTGAAACACTGGAGAAACGGGTAGTTAGTTTTAAGAGTAGGTGTGCTTGGCTCTGACTCATTAATGTCTCAAGTAACTCCAGTTTTATTACACCTTGTTGAAATACTAGTCATGGCACTTATCCAGAGTGTCAAGATATTTGTTTTGGATGGAATTTATAACACAGAACTGAATCTGGATTTCAGTATGGTCCATGGCCTCTTACTGGATGCAGAAGTACTTTGCATGTCTTTGCATATCTAAATGGAACACTCAATCAAAAGCTCTGTAAGCCTTGAGTCAAAAGGAATAAGATTTAGGCCCCTGAATTCTTTTATTTCTGAAAACAGACCCTGTCATGAGTCTCTGCAAGGCTGAGTTTTAAGGAGTCCAGAGTATTTTACCATAAGCTCTCATATTTAGGCCTATAGCAGAAAATTTTCTTGAGGAAAGGGTTTTTGTAGCATGATGGCTGTGAACATAAAACCAAGCTACCACTATGTCTGCCAGTTTTTTCTGGTAAAATGAGTCACTGTCAATATCACATCTTGCATCTCTGTTCTGCTATGCATAAAGTAACAACATTTTGAATGCTCTTACTCTAAAGACTTTTTTGCCAGACAGAAGGTAGAATTTTCTTTGATACTCTAGTTAATTTTGTTAGATTTGTCACATTGAGAAGAAGGAGGTTTATATTTGTATTTAAGAAAAACCTTAATTTTCTAGAAAATATACATAGTAACAAAACAGAAAAATGCTTATGCAGGATTTTATGGGTGATACCTGTTTATGGAGCAACTCCATATACTACAGAGATCTTACATGACAGCAGCATATGCTCATCATGATCGAATTTTTAGGAGAACTGATAAAGAGAATAGCCACTGATTTCATCAATATCCCTACAGCAGACAGTTCCATCTTGGTGAAAACTGAAGATATAAGGCGTATTTCCTTACTGAGAGACTTTCAAATTCAACTGGTACAAGAAATAACACAATTGAACAGTTTAAAATATACAGAAGTGCAACAGAAGAATAAACTCAAATAATGAAGTTTTCTATCAAGCAATCACAGAAATGCATCCTCTCCTCCAAAATAAGATTTTTCTAGAACAAGCCTCATTAGGCTGTTATTGCATTGATTTCTGTAAGGGACAGTTCTATAGAGAACATTGCATTGTGCAAAATATCAGCCCTAACATTTTTTTTCTATATATTGCCAAACTGAGTCCAAAGCCTTTCATGAAGAAAGGTGCCGCCTTATACATTTGAGGTCAGCAATGGGACAGAATCAAACTAGGATGAAAATTGTCTCTGTCAAACTTTAAAACAATTAAAATACTTTTGAAATGTGATTTGCTTTTGTCTTGGAGTGACTTTATGATGTGTATCCCCTATCACCACTCTATGCCCAGAAGATGAATTCTGTGCCTTTCAGCCTGGGTGTGAGAGAAAAACTGAGCGAACTTTTCAAAACAATTGCTCAAGGACACACGGGTCTCTGCTCTCGGCTCGGTGGCAGGGAGAGGAGAGAGGCGACCTTGCTTTCCAGCCAGCTTTCGGCTCTTTCTCTCTGGAGAGAGTTTTCTTGGGACTTTTGGTTTTTTTTCCTTTCTTCTTCTCTTCGGGACTGTTTTACAACACCAGAGCGTATCGGGGGAGACCTTCCCTTCAGAGGCCCCTGGAAGGGGGCCACTGACCCAGCTCTGAGGAGGAGAGAGGCCACACCCAGAAGGACTCTGAAAATCTTCCCAGGTTTCCCTCCACAGCAAGTGATTTTATTATTTAGCATTATTATCCTTTTCTCTGTGTGTTTGTTAAATAAATAGTTTTTATCTCTTTCACTTTCCTTCGAGGAAATTCTTTTTTTGTTTTTCCTGAACCTGGTGGTGGGGGGAAGGGGTGGTGGTACCCTCCCTTTCCCTCAGAGGATATTCTCCTTTAAATTTAGGCCAAACCGGCACAGCTTTACTTGGGATTTTGTTTTTAAATATTTTAGCATTTTCTAACTTTGCCTGACTTCAGATCACAGTTAAGTGAAGGAAGTCAAGTCTACAAACTCTAGAAAGTTCAGCAGAGGAAGACAGGGCTGGAGCACGTGGCAGACAAGGTGAGGTTGAAGGATTGGCACTTGCTCAGCCATGAGGAGGGCGTTGCATAAAAAAAAGCCAGATTCTTTTGGTAAGTTCAGAGTTGAAGCATAAGATAAAATATGGGAAATGCAGCGTGAGCAGTGTTACAGGAAAAAACATGCATCACCTTAACCCTTGGCACATTTTGCCCCAGACAGGCTGTAAAAGCCTGGAAATTTTCAACACTCAGCTGGAAAACCCTAAGCAATCTGATCTAACTTTAAAGGCATCATGGCTTTCATGTCCCCTCTGACCTAAATTACTCTGTCTGCTGAATCAATTTTCACTAGATGAGGCCCTCAGGCACCTGCATGTTCCTTCCAGTCACACTGACCCACACTGGTCAGTGGCTACGAGCTGTGGCTTGTGGACTCCACAGGCTTCCTGCAGGTGCTAGATGGGGTGAGCCACAGTCTTAAATGTCTGCCTCTGAAAACTCTGGCTAGGAGTGTTGCACCAGGTGTATTCATAAAGTGGTACTGCTCCTCTGGGTTCGAACTTCGTCTTTGTGATGGGAAGCCTGGCTAGAATGGTGTCAAACTGTCCAGTGGTTGGATACCTGGGTTACAAACACCAGTTCTTGCAGAAAGTTAACTGTCTACATGGCAGTGGCTCATCCTCTGCAATGGTGGAGGCTCAGGAAAGCCAGCTAGACTTCAAATGGTGGGGACTCTTGAGCAGGAGGAGAAAGAGGGGCAGGAGCAGGCAGCAGTTACTGCTGCAGCTCAGCTGGCAGCTGTGGATACCTCTGGCTGTCCTGATTGCCTGATGCTTCACGGGTGTCACACAAGCAGCCTCTGTGCAGGTGTGAAGAGATGCAAGGTAAGGGGAGTGCCAAGCTGCAGCAGAGTGGATGAAGTCAGGCTGCTCAACAAAGATCTAGTCTTGAACTCGACCTTCCCATAAAAAGGCTCTTTGCCTTTTTATGCATCTCAGAGATAATGGAGACACATATTTATGGCTTTTTCCATGCCAAGAATGTGAATACATGCCACTTATCCAATTATTACTATTGACTTCAAATGTGTGGTGAATGTGTCAGCAATTTCATTTAACTGTCAGATGAAAGGCAAAAAGGAAAATGATTGAATATTATTGTTTCTGGATAAAACTATTAGATGACAAATAACGTAGAAAGGTGAATGCCATTTTGAAACAAATACCACTTTTCAAGTCTTCTCAAATACCCCTGACATCTACCTGGGAGCTGAGTAGTACATGCACTTAAAAAAAGCATAACAAAGTGCAAAAGTAGGAGGAACAAGGCATTCCAGACTATTAACCATAGTCAAGGACCATCAAATAGTTTCCTACTTGAATGATGAGTACAGCATGGTTTTTTGTCTGAAAAGTCAGAATGTCTTTACTATAAAAAAAAGTTTCAGTCAAAGAACATACAAAGAAAAGGGCTGTACAAATCTAAGTTTTAGGTCTCGATAAGAGATGGAGAACAGAATCCTAAAAGAGAGTTTTAAAAGAAGATAAGGCAATGCATATAAATATAAATAGTATTTGAAAACTTAAGTTTTCTTTGCTACCGATAAAAATAGTTAACAGGATTCCTCAAGGGAATCCAGAGATGGAAATCTGGCTAAAATATAGCCTCCTCATGAGGACTGGAAGACTCTGCTTCCTCCCTTTTTGGAAGGGTCTTTGTATTCTATTATTAATTTTTCAATAGGTGACTGAGATAGTGATGATAAAGTATACATGGTTTCATGCAAACAGTGTAGCAACCAGTGACAGCACAATGATTCAATGAAACTTAGAGAGCCAAGAATAAGCATTGTTTTCTTAACTGTCTAAATATTCTAAAGGAAAATGTACCCTTTAAAAAAAAAGTTGGTTTACGCTAAGTACACTTTTCTGCTAAATCTTGTTTTCAACCAGAAACCAAGCAATTTCTTTTTTGTTTGCTTGTTTGTCTATTTGGTTGAGGTGGTTTTTTTTGTTTTGTTGGTTTGGTTTGGTTTGGTTTGGTTTGGTTTTGCTTTTTTGGGGTATTTGTGTGTGTGTGTGTGTTTTTGAGGGTTTTTTTGTGCAGTCTTTCACACTGCAAATCTTAAGGAATATATTTCATATGTTACAGATATGGCTGAGTTTGCCTTTGGACCACAGAATAGCTTAAAGGACGTCTCAAAACCCTTTTTAGCCCTAATTTTCAAAGTTTTTATGACATTCTAGCATGACCCTGAGCTTGCCCTGACCCACAGCCTGATGATGAAATACAGTCAATGTTAATGTAGTATCATTTGGAGGTTTGCATATCTGCTGGCATCAATAGAAAAGAAGAGTTCATTCTTTACTTTGAATGTTCAAAGTTCTGTTTTGGAGCTGACAGTACCTGGTCACTTAGAACAAACATAAAGTTACTTCAAAAGCAACCATTACCACAAAAGTGTTATTTTAGACTTGAATGTAGTCATTTTGTTTTGTTTTAGTTTGTGTTAAAGTTATGCAAAATAGAAACTAAGCATGAAGATAGAAACTTTTATCTGCTATATATAAGAATTGTATTATTGAACTCAATTAAACCATTTCTGTCTGCTCCAAAATGTTATCTCATCTTAAGCACTTTGCTACACAACCATGTGTGCATTGCAGAGTAAAAATTATTGTCTGCCATGGCTTTTGGGAAGATTCTTGCTGTCTTACCTACCAGGATTTTGCATAAATTGTGTAGTATATAAGATCTAAATACAGCCAAATGTAGATTGGGGGCGGGGGGGAAAGGTATGGACTGTTTACCTTGTATGAAAGCTGTAATTGGAAACAAAAGGAACCAGAAAGTTCTTACTCACACTCTGTTGTAAATATTAATAATAGCTGCCCTAGCCTGTGAAATATGCAGACTTTTCAAATTAACTGTGCTTTGGTGTTATTTTTTCAAGGCACTTATAATCAGACATGGAATCTTGTACTTTTTTATCTCTTCTTTTTCATTCCTCAGACATCATAAATGCAGCCATCTATATAGACACATATGTACATATATACACTCATGTACATAAATGTAGGTGTATATATGTGTGTGTATGTATATATGCACATATTCAACTATGATCATTTGTTTTGCATTTGCCTGGGCTTTTTTTCTTTCCCATTTGTCCTGTTTGTCTCTGTGGCCTGGCTTCACATTTCCCGAGACGCGGACCACTCAGCTCCTGACGACTCTGTGCTCATGAAGCTGTAAGTTCTGTAAAGTTTAGCACACATATAAATACTTCCAAGGAACAAGGACTTGGTTGTCTCTAGGTGCCTAAACGCAAACATCTGGACATTACTTCTATTTAATTTTGCAGTTTCTATGAGTTCTATTACAACAAGGCTAACCTAATTGCCTATGTGATGCTACTGGCCCTGGCTGTCTTGTTAGATATTGGAAATACTATACATTACATGTAATGTGATTGCCACTGAATTGTGGTAGGCAATTTGTGTCTTTGTGCTTTCGTATTTTGACTTGTGTCTTGATCTAGGAGTTTCTAACTGAAATTAACTGAATTATGGAGTGAGTCTTCTTCTGACCAAGAAAATTTGTTTCATTTGTCATCACTTTTTAATTACTGAGTTTTCCCTCTCATTTGTATATATGTTTAGGATGTTTTATATACTATATAATGTCAGGTGGGTTTTTTTTTAAGTATTACTTGTTCTCCAGATGCAGAGCTTGTTTGGCATAGACCCACCAAAGCGAAATCTAACTGCCACTAGCATCATTAGTTCTGTTGAAACATGTCATATATGTACATTTATATGCCTTTTAATAATATATTTTCCCTGCATAGAGAGCACTTGCCTTAAAAGATTTTAAAGATTTTAAAATTAACTTCTATGTCCACTAGAGGAAATGAAGTTGAAAGTATAAATAGCTACAATTTTTGTCCATGTTATCTGTTGAAATAATTACCCAAATGAGACAGTGAAACTATTTAGTAGATATTGTGCCAGAAGTTTTAATCCCATTTGAAAGAAAAATCTTTCTTTTAAATATCTTTTGATTCACCTTTCCAGTTCTGATAATTTATCCATAATCTTCTACCAAATTCCATAAGCTAGTCATTGTTCTGCTGTTAGGTTTATACTTTATTCTCTGTCACACTCCTCAAAGTCCTACCTTTATTCACCTCAGATAGCATCTTTTTCCACAGGAATTCTTGATATATGTGTGAGTGTAAATTTTCATTATATGTGTGAGTGGTAATAATATTACTTAGATAAAACCCGTCTGAGGAAGGAAGTTGAATTTGGTCAGGAGCTGGAAGCTGCTCTTCACCTCACAAAGATTTTGTGCAGCAACCTAGTACCTTCAAGATGATTTGGCATTAAATCATGTCAGATTAATTCTCAAGCTGAAAATCACTAATTCAATCTTCTGAAGTCCCTTTAGGAATTTTGGATGAGCATCCAAACCTGGTGCAGCCTGATCTAAATTAGCTTGTATGAGCTGATAAGATCACGAAACAATGAGAACTACTGTTCATTTCTGCCATCACGTAAAACTACAATGACCATATACAAAGGAAAGCCATAAGGACTTGCTAATTACATTAAATAATTAAATATGAACATATGCATAATACCATCTCAATAGCTAAAAGTTGCAAAATAAAGTACTCCTTTGTAGTAGAAAATTACGGCAATAGCTGCTCACTGTGAATCTGAAAGTTCATGCTGACTGCCAGATGGAGGAAAGAGGAGAGGGAGACATAGGCAGAGAAATTTTTTTTTGCAGTGACAGTTCCACCTGTGAAAGCCAAACCCTTTCCTCCCTCCTGGCTAGCTTCTGCCACACTCTGTGGAATGAGCATATAAATGCCCTCATGCATAGACAAAAAGAGTTAATGTAAAAGGTGCTGACTGTAAACTCTCATATTTTAGGTTTTCTTTAATTGAAACTTTAAGGGGTTTTGCATATTTTTATTGCAAATATAAATGTGTGCTCCATTGCAGAACTGGGTAAGACAAGGCCAATCCAAGCAATCTGTATCTCTGGCAAGGCTACATAGTTGTGGTAGTTTTAGTAGTTGTTTACTCTATATTAACTTACAAAGAGGAATAAAACATTGGGGTGAAAACATTGCGTGGAAAGTTCCCAAACCCCTTTGTAATGTATTAAGCTGTACCAGTCTACATTTTTGTTTTATAAGAGAAACACGTATACCAAAGATCTTTACTACCCCTCAACACATTCTAACTTACTGGAAGATTTCTACTTTGCACACATGTTAGAAATTCCGAACTGGAAAGAGTAATACCTTTTTCAAATGCTGGTAGAAAGTAACACTTTTAAACAGAAAAGTCAGGCTTGGCAGTCTTGTGGCCTAGTCTAACACAGAACAGGAAAATTTTTCTTTCTAAAATCCTGACCCAAGAAATTTGAAATTTCTGGAAAAACGAAAAGCTCTTCTGCATTATCTAGGAGTGAAGTTCAGGTGAACATATGCAAAGTGCTGATAGAAAACACAGCATCACAGAAATGTCTTTGTTACAAGGAACAATTTTTTTTCAGCTGGATCACACTTTTGAAAGGTTTCACATATGTTTTAAATGTGATTATGCTGTGGCTGTCACTTTGCCAAAGTGTTGGGTAGCATTTTAAGAATCTTTTGGGTGGCACATTAATATCAGACTGCAAATTATAATCACAGCTCATTGTACAGAATGTATATGAGACCTATTTGATTCCTAGTCTGCCACTTGAGAATTTTGTATCTACATGTCCCAATTTCTCATTTTTATTTTGTCCAAATTGACATTACTTTTGTCATTAGGATAGATCAACCACTGCAATTTATATCTTCCCAAACCCGAGTTCCACTCCACTTATTAAAAGCATACTAGCTCTTCTTCCAGCATGCATTTTGCACACATTTTATATCTGATTTTATTGCAATCACTCATTTCTTAATGTTCCTTCAGCTCGTAATCTTTTTGCTCGGCTTGGCATGCACCTTGGACTATATCCAAAATAGTCTCTGATCTTATTTTCCAGTAGCTCATCTGAGAAAGCACAACTGATCTTATCCCTCAGCTCATTGCTACAATTGTATTCCACTTAAGTTTCTTTTAGTCATGCTATAATTTTTATTTCACTTACTCTACACATTTAAGTTAAGGTCTGTAGGACTTACGAACTAATTCCTTTACAGGTCACTTTTATGTCCAAGCAATCTACAGGCATTGCTTCTCCTGCCCTCAGTGATCAGTGCTAATGGCAAATCTGATTTTCTGCAATTGTTGAGCACTAAGAAAATAGCCTTATTTTTCCATCTCCAAATCAGTCGGGAGATCATCTTGTCCATTGGGAACTTTATCCTCCAGTCCAGGCTGGACACTGAAGGCTGCATGTGTCCTCATACTCTTCACTTTCTTTCTGTGTGGGCATAGGGCAAGGCTAATTTCAAGCCTGTAAAAAGAAAGGGTGTGTTTTAGGGCACAAGTAGTTTCTTCATCCCATGTTCTCCCGTCAATTCATTTTGAAATGATACTCTGATTCCTTCCTTGCACCCCTGCTGAGCATTGCTGGCAGTATGGCTTTCTTTAATGTTCTGTGGGGCTTCTGACTACATTACCACACTCTGCTACTTTATCCTTTGCCTCGGAGTCTGAGGGCAGAATTTCATTTAAGAACATTATGTCTTAATCCAGTAATTTTGATGTATATAAGCTTCTCTTTCAACAGTCTTGTAATTATATTATGTTCTCATAAAATAAATTACAATTACAGTCTATTTCCTGATTTAGCTACTACACAGGCCAATTGCATTATATTTGTCTTTGAACATATTGTATACATTTGCATTTTTGATATGTTGTTTTTCAAGCTTCTTGAATGTGAACTGAAATTAAACTACACTCTGTTTTGTACTTGTAAGGAAAATGTCTTGTAGTATTTCCATTTCCTTCCTTTTCAAAGCACTGCTTTCTGTGAACATTTAAAACTACTTTATAAATACTTTAGGATACATTAAAAATGTTTTAAAAATAATTCACAGGTGGCAGTTTCTCTCCTGCTCTCTTTAGATACTATCATCACAGGAGGTAGAAGTGATTTCAATGTCTTTCAGAAATGGGAACCAGATAATTTTGAAACAGGATGTTGTGGTTTTGTTTGTTTGTTTGTTTGTTTTTGGTATATTGAAAGAAGATCTGGAGAAGATGTCCATATGCTATCCAGCTTTTGACTGGAATGTACTCATATAAAATGGGGGTTATAGTAGAAAGGGGATTCATATTTGAAACTGCAGTTTATTCGGAGAGCAAGAAACATTAACTAGAAGGTTAATGTTTCTTATCGCTAATTTAGTTTTAAACTAAGAATAAAATTTTGTTTACATGAGATTTAGTTTTGTCATGAAACGGATTGTAACTTGTTAACTCATGCTGGTGTATGTAAGATTGGAATCCCTGTTAAAATGCACTGCAGTAGAAAGCAACTCATCAATTTGGACCAGTCAATCGTAACTCTATAAAGAAAATATATTTCTACATAATGTCATTATGGTCATGCATAATGAAACAACTGGACGTTCATTTTTAAACTAAAAATAAGTAAACATTTTGTTGTGATGCTAGCAAATAAATTATTTGGAGCAATATCCTACATATTAATATTCCAATAAATGAAGCAGAATATAAACTTTTCATCGTTGCAGACTAGGGAACAGGTAAAAGAGGACACAAAGAGGGAATAAGTGCAGTGACTGAGTTTGAAAAGTTCTAATCACGGTGGAGAAAAGGACAATTGAGGGAATTGAACATCAGTGAAACTTCAATACAAGTGCAGAAGTGCATGAAGCTTCATAATGGAGGAGGACACTTGCAATACACTAATTCTTTCTATAGAGCTGCTACTGGACAAATAATTATTTTTCTGACTTAAGGACCTTGAGTAGAAAGGCAGAAATGCTGATTCCTTGAAACAAAACTTTACCAGTGGTGGAGACAGAAGACTAAATCCTGAGGAAATATCTCCTAATGTCATTGGAACAAAGTTGTACTGAAGCTCATTAACTTCTTTATAATTGAACTGAAACATCACATTTGCAAAAAGTGCTAAACAGAACAGAAGTATCTTCAAAGATACTTCTTTAAAGATAAGCAGAAGTATCTTTACTACAAATGTTTCAGCATAAAGCAGATGAGAAGGACATAACAAAGCCTAAAGTAACTAAAACTGAAATTCCTATCCTTGGAACCCATGTTAGTGTATGAATTGAGAATAGTTAGGGTAGATCCTGGGATATGGAACTTTTTCAGTGGCAG
Source organism: Daphoenositta chrysoptera (assembly GCA_013397915.1). Taxonomy (NCBI): domain Eukaryota; kingdom Metazoa; phylum Chordata; class Aves; order Passeriformes; genus Daphoenositta; species Daphoenositta chrysoptera. Next base: position 167,107 of record VZRO01008494.1, on the reverse strand, counting down.
GAATGCTTCATATATGCAATAAAAAGAGGGTAGAAGAGATAGTGGGGCATGTAAGAAGCCTTTACTGACTAGACAGAAAACTCAGTGGAAAGTAGGAAAAGAGAGAGAGATGCTGATTTTACTGTAGGAAAATACATTGACAGTGACCATCTAGATTGATTTGTATCATGTGCTTAGGTTCCAAAAATGCATAATCTTTCTTTTTTACCCCCACATTCAGATAAAATTTGAAGAGCATCCTTACTAACAAACAATAAAGTAGATAATGCACATACCTACTCTAATAGAAAATGTACTCATCTATTCTGAGTAGCTCTTGATAGCAATCATAAATTCGAAATGGGAAGTCAACAAGTGGGAAAAAAATAGGAAAAACATGAGTAAGATGGGTGCTGCATTCCTGAATGGGCTTGTGGATAAATTGTTTAGCAGCATGTTCACTACCACCTCCATCTCTGTATCAGTTCGGATAACTATCTGAATTGATTCTCCAAACCTTTTGAAATGTTCCAAATGCCTTTTTCTAAAGCTCAGTAATAGCAACTTGTGTACATGCTCACAATATGTTGGTGATACTGACAATACTGTTATCTTTCTTACATTTTCTCTGGTTTGAACAGGCTGTTCATTCATGCCTTTTTCTTTTTCCTTCAAGTGCAGCATATTGCTACGTAAAAAAAAAAAAAAAGGCTGCATGAACAAATCTAGCAGAAACATAATTTTACAAATTCCTTTCGAAGCTTCAGGTTTTCTGTTCTTTTTACCCTTTATCTTTACTGTGGACCCAACTCTAGATTTAGATGCCTAGTCTCTGTCTTGCAGGTGTGATTCCAAATCTTTTGGAATATTTTCCTCTCTTCTTAGGTACAAGTAGATAAATGTGTTGTTCACTTTGTCATTTTGACTAACTGTCATCGCAGCATAGTACAGCCAGCTTGACAGATATCTTTTTCTAATGAACCGTCACACCAGGTCTACAAACCTTTCCACATCCTCCAGCGAATTAATGTGGTAGAATGCAAGATTCTAGTACTTTTCTCACTCACTCCCTTTATGGTAGCGATGTAGATACACAATTACTTCCCTTAGTGGTTTCCCTATCTGTTAGTCTTTATGCTTCTCTCAATGTTTTTTCATCTTCCAGGCCATCATTTAGACATCATCAAAAAGTCATTACGTAAATTCAAAATTAGGAGTATCCCTGTTTCTTTTCTAAAAATCCCTCCTCTACACAATTTTTCTGAAAAGCCTTGAAAGCCAGAAAAATTGTGACAAATTTCTTATGCTTATCATCCTTGGTAATGTATTGAAGTCCCTAAACTACAGTTTTGTAAATCATGTACAAATGCTTACCTAATAATTAGAAAACAGATCTTGTTGCAAAGAAAGCCACTATGATAAATTTCTATAGCACATTATGAAAAACCCACATTAATTCTACATGGGTCAGTCGGCATGAATATTTGAAACAAAACAGTCAAGATTGACTTCACAAATCTGACCAGAATAGAACTGTGGTCCAATTCATGTAAACACTCTAGTAAGAAGATTTAAAGCAGATCTGCCAATGATTACCAAAAAATTAGAATCTTGACTCGCACATAAAAAATACAATTAATAGTTAATTGCAATATTGTGTGTAAGCATTGAATTAGTATCTCTATATGTGGTCTATCTTTCCATGCTTTATTCTTCTGAGGCAAAGTTGGTACCAATCCACATATTATTTTTTGTACATAGTCTAGAATTTAGGTTTCCTCATAAAAACATGACTCAAGCTAAAATATTTCTGTGGAATAGACAATACATCCCTCTATTTGCATGAAAAAAGTTTCCAGCAAAATAACTGTCTACAGATTTTCATAAAAAAGCTTAGGCACATTGGTAATATAGTCTCCAAATGAACCTTTCAATTTTGCTGCAGATAATCCTTTATTTCAAAATTGTTTAGGACAATGAAGCTTATGAAATTTAAATTGCTTTATCAAGTGCTGGAAAATTAATCCTAGATTAAAAATACATTTTAAAATGTTATTAGGGATGTCATGTTACTAATAACAAGCCAACCTTTTCCCTCTATTTTCAGACAGGAGACAAATTCTATTACATTTTTGCTAATTGTCTGATGTATGTTCTTATTGTAATGCATATTATTTTAAACGTTTCAAGTTCATAATTGCTAGTGGGAGACTGCTGTATTGCTAAGATTTGGTGTATTAGGTGGAAAATTCAACTCTTTATCAAGGCATCAGCCTATGAAGACCTGTGCACACACTGCTTTAGGAAAATCAGTAGAAACTTTCTCAAAGCAGTTAGATGCAAAAATGTTAAACACCAATTACTTTCACAGCAGAAATATCGGTCTCTCTTTCCAATTAAGCAAATCAGCCATGATGAAGTAACCCTGTGTCCAGTATTTTCCATGAGAAACAACCCAAGGGGATGGGTCCCAAGCCAAGAATTTTTCCACTTTAGAAAGAATCAGATGTGTGTGTGATGGTTGAAACACTGCCAAAGGCAAGCATTCAATGGCACATTCAGTCCAAGGTCCTTGTCTTCCTCTTCAAGGACTGTAATGGGCATTGGCATTAATATTTCAAGGACTTCCTCTAATTTCACATCCCTCCAAGTATAAGGAGTAATCACCTAAGGAGATATTATTACAGAATAGTCGCTAAGCTTCCTACTACAGGAAATTAAATGGGATCATTGCTAGCCTCCCTTTTACTAAAAAGCAATACATATCTCTTTGCCTGGATTTTCGTGTGAAGATAAGAATCTTTAGGTTAGTAAATTTTCCATTTTTAAGCTCTTGTCCCTGGATTTTGTCTTCAAATCCAGCTCTACTAAACCTGGAAAAGAAGATACGACACCATAGCCAACTCATGTATTTTTTACCACTACTCCTTTTCATGTTGTTTTTCTTCTGACTCTACTTCCTGCAATCAAATGGCTACTGCAGAATCTTTGCCTTTGTTATTAAAAAAAAAGAGTTACTAGAGATCACAGCTTTGTGTCAGGAGAGCGGGCAGGAGAGGAGGTGAGCTCAGAGGCCTTGAAATTGTTAAATTTAAAGGTTTAAAATATATTTCAAGGTATCTCTTGCTGATTTTGGATTAGAGCTGCTTTTTCTATTGGTTTGTTTTTAAATGTTGGAAGATGACATTACTGGTATGCTCATTTACCATAATCCTATTCATTCTTAGGTATGTTCTGGTAATAAAAACCAACCTGCAAAACGGCTTCCTGTATTTCGGGGATTCCTGAGGGGTAGGGAGAATCCTTGACTAGTCTTAACTTGCATTGTTAAGAACAGAGAAATTGAAGTTGTGCAGACAAAAACTAACTCAACCATCTGAAAATCAGTTGTCGTAAACTTCCACTATCTAGATTGGCTTGTGCACTGATTCACTCACTCTTCAGCAGCTTTAGTACCATAACCTGCTTTTAGTCGTTTCTCAAATGAGGATCTTACAGGCATCTAAGGCTTGAGAGCCCTCCTAGGCTCGTTAGCTGTGACTGATCTCTGATGGCCGCACCTCCCTGCCCTTGAAAATGTCATCATCTAGCAAAACACTTTGAATATGTTTGTCTTTAGCACCTGAAAAACCTAACTTGGATGTATGTTTTTAGCTAAAAAACCATGCTGAAATGCTTGGTGGTTCGGAGCCTACATAACTTTACAGTGCAAGTAATTAGGATACAGTTAGCAGTACAAACATTTATAATAATTATGCAGTGAGTGTACAAACATATTATAGGTTTAAAGACCCTTAAGTAAACTTGCTGTCTGAATGCAAATGTAATGGCTGCAGCATGAAGCAGCATTGCCAGCTGAGTCAGATACAGCACTTGTTCATGGCCATGCCTGAGATGTCCCTGCAAAGCAGTTTGCGATGCAGTAACCCATGTTAGAACAGTATGATTCTTTATTCCCCTCTAGTGGCTGGTCTGCATAGTATTAGTTACTAGTTGAGGGCTAGAAGAACTAGACCAGACTCTTTGGACAGCAGGATATGCCAAAAGGTTTTGGTTCAGTCCCTGCTGCCATCCACACTACTAGAATGCCAATAGTGCACAGAAAAATTGTCTGTGCTCTGGCAGTGATACAGAAGGAGGGGAAAGAAACAGTTTTTGAAGGGTTGAAGTTTTACATTCTTAGTCACTACTAAGTAATTAATTTAATAGTTTTGTCCCTCAGAAAGGAAGAAGAATGTAACTGTCACTTAGTGTTGCAAGTCTTTCATTTAATTACTTTAGTCCCTGGGTGTCAGTGAAGCCAAATATGAACCTGGCCAATCCATCTCCAGGAGGGTACTGAGAGTTCTGCTTTGCAGCTGGCTTCTGAATAAAGCCTGTCTGCAGTCTTCCATACTGCACATAAGCAGTAAAGTCTCAGAGCATATTTGTCATTGAAATGTATTTAAAATATACAGCCAACTCTACTACCAATGTTTTCGTAAGTACTGCTACTTTTACTTATGTTAATAATGTACCCAAACAGAAAGAAAACAACTATAAAAGTGCTAAAAATGGATATAAGCTGCACTACAGTCTTGAAAGAGTAACAATTTCTATTAATGGTAGGATTGGTAATATGAGCTAAATTTTTCAAGTTTAGATGGATTTTTTTTTTCTCAATAGGATGGGAGTACTCCCAAACAAATCATTGGAAGCAGGAAAGTGAACATGATGCATGAAAACAAATTACAGAATACATCTGAGAATAAGAGGAGTCAAAGAGATAGACACTCATCCTCCTTAAGAACAGTGGGGGCTTATGAATCTTGGATTTTCCAGTGATTTGTTCTTGTCCTTATTGAGAGCCTGAGGATAATGCAAACTTTTAAGTTCCCAAGGGCTCCTGCCCTGCAGAGAATATGAAATCTTTTACCACAGAGGCTAAGTGTTTGTGGTCAAGATCACAATGTATAAAGGACAAAGCATCCAAAACACAGGTTGAATTCTCAATGAGAATGAAGATGCAAAGAAATCCTTGCTCTTTAAAAGAAGTTTGGCTCTAGTCCAGATTTTGAAGTTGTATGGCTCTTATCTCAGTGCGAATAGAAAACCATACAAAGGATATTTGAGGTTGCTTAAACTCAAGCTTATGGATATATTATCCTTTACTGAGTACATTTGAAAAAACTTCACCAAATAAAATTAAGTGTACCAAGTCAGCCCTCCAGTGATGTTATTCTCAGTGCTGTCAGTTAACTTGATATGGGATAAAAGGTAAATTGGATATTTCAGTATAATACAGTAAGATGCTTCAATTTTTGAGACATGTCATCTGAGCAGATCCATTTTTAGGGGAATGCTAAATAAAAAGCAAGATGACAGCTTTCTAGGTCAGGAACTGCTAGACCTTCATTATTTTAAATAGCTTGGAGCACTGCAATATTTAGCCAGTGTGTGTGTGCATGTGTGCTTTTTTAGAAAATTTTACAACAGGGGTTTGTAATGTTCCAAGGTATGCTTCGGCAATAAAAAATAATGCCTCATTTTTAAAGTGCAGGAACTCAGGGATTTTATTCTCCTGGATGTAACTTCAGTTGCATTTTTTTTAAAGTACAAGTACACTTTAAGAACTGCCATTAGTCAGCTGTTGACTAATGGCTCTTAGCTCCTCATGAAGCAGATAATGACTTTGCATAGAATATCAAACTCAATAGAAACAATCATGGTAATGGAAGAAGAATTCTTTGTTATAGAGTGAAAGGAAACATCGACAAAACGGAAAGCTTTGTAAGGAAAACATCACCAGGTTTTGATGAATATTACTTCTTTTGATGTGCCTGCTAGTTTTTCTTTTCTCTGCAATTGTTTTTGAAAGGTTTGTTAAGGAATTTCTGATGATTTTTAATAGCTGAAACACAAAGCACTTAATGGGAGCTAGAAAGCCATTTAAAGGTCTGTAATAAATTCATATATTGCCACTATATTTCTCTTAGATCATAATGTCTCTTTTGCACTCCAGATGCCATCTCAAAAAATAAACTTCCTACAGAGCATATGGATCAAATTTTAGCCAGAAGGGAAAAGATTGTTGACTTGGCACTTGGTATTTGTGACCCACGGAGTACCTTTACAGGCAGCCAAGTCATCAGTTTCCTTTTCTGCTAGGCAGTGGCAGCTCTGACTCCTGAAGAACACTTTGCATGTGAAGCCTTGGTAACTTCACTCTGGCAATGATGAATGGGTACTGCAACTGACTGTAACTTCAAAAATTCAGTGATCAGCACTGGAACTGCAGCTAACTTATTCTTGAAAAATGGATGACAGGACTGAAATTATTTAGAATACTATGGAATTATTTAATGGGTCCCTACTCTAGTGAAGTCCTTGAACCAAGTCAAACCAGAAACAACCTATCAAAACATGCACACCACTCTCTTGAAGAAAAGAGTGAAGGGTGAGAAACCCACCAACATATGATGGTAGGAAGCACAGAGCTCAGATATCACAGGCATGGGCACAGGATAAGAACAGGATAAGAATTGAGTGTGGTCACGAGCATCTTAAAATTAGCCTTGTTCTTTTGACTCTTTCTCCTTGTTTTTTGGGAATGTTATTGTTTTGTGAGGTGAATATATTTTTACATTGACATACTTTTCATTTTTTGATGCCTGTGTGCAAATTCTTTCAGTCATTTCTGTTCTAGAAATTCACTGCTCAGTGTTATGTAGATGCCCATGCTGTATACTACTCTTGAAGGAAAAATATCCATGAAATGAAACCAGGACCACAGCAAAGCACAATACAGAGATCATATTTTATTACTTAGGTTGTTAAGTAATTTAATGTTCAGTTAGTCATACAAAAAGGTTGCTGAAAGTAATAAAAAATCAGGCATGCCTAAACCAGTAATTTTAATCCAAGAGATTTTTCCTTTGGTATTAAGATGAAAATTAACTTTAACAGACTCCACTGGCTTAAAATTAATTAATTAAAAATTAATTAAAATTAATTAATTAAATTTTGAAAATGTTTTTCTTCTAACAGCCAAGAGGACAGTAGGGACATATCCAGCTTTCTGTGCTTATTTGCAAATCACATGTATTTATTGATTGCTATCTTGATGTGGCTTGTCTTAGATCCAGCAACAGGCTTTCTTGGAAAACAAGAGAAGAGTGCTATCAGTGAAGTTCCTTTTCCTATTATACCATGTCACTCAGCCTATGCTCTCTGCAGGAGACACCTGAACTCCCATATTTTTGGACTCAGAAGGCTTTACTGTCACGGAACTGCTGAAGACCTTCAACTAAGATAGCATAAGGCTCTCAGTAAGGAACTGTCTGTGTTCATGTCTCCCTAAAGTGCCTAATCCATATCAAAGATAACCTGTCACTTAAGTCTCATGGGAGCTGTGGGGTTACAAGACATGTCTGTTTAGAAAGCTAATTCTGCATTTGGCCTTGGAAACTTTCCCAGCCACAGCAGGACTGCTACTGTGTCTCCCAAGCCAACTGGAAAATCTAGATTATATGTCTGCGTAAGAATTAAGACAAGGAAAAACGATCTAGGGAAAAAGCAAGCAAAAATGACAATGGATACCAAAAAATCCAGCATCCTTAGTAGATATTCAAAAGGCATCTGGACATAGTGCTGGGCTACGAGCTCTAAGTGAGTCTGCTGTAGCAGGGGGATTGGACCAGTCCCTTCCAACCTCAACCATTCTGTGATTCAGTGGGAGGAAAGAAAAACCGAACAAACCAAAACACAAAAATCCTCAAAACTCTGAGGATTTAACAGTGACATCTTGGGATCTAGCTAACTGTACAATATGCAACTATAGACAGTTATGCTATTTTTAAAACCTCCTTTAATAAGTTCTCTTTTGTATTCGTATTGCTGATAGTCTTGTTTCTTTTCTTCAGTCCTCTTCCTGTTTTACACAGAGCAGTGGCAGTTTGCAGGTCCTAATGTAGCCGGGTCCCAGCAGGTCTGGAAGTGCTGCTAACTTTGAGAAGTCAGGCTGTGTAGAGCTATAGAAATGTATGTTCCCATTTTTGCATCATGGGAGGGAGCATCATTTTACAAAGTGGGAGACTTATTTATTGGAGCAGTCTGGGTTCTGGTGAGATTTATGAAATTTTACAAACATCCTCATCTGATGGGAATCATTAGAGCAACTGTAGAGAACCGGCATCACTGGCAATTACCCTTATGATTGTATGATCCTCATTAGCCTGATTAAACTAGCTTTGCACCTTATTATTTAAGTGGCACCAGGCAGTACTTTGCTGAAGAAGATACATTAAAGCGCCAAGCTGATATGAATTTTAGAAGAGTACCAACACATTAAGAATCCAAATTTAAAAAAATGTGCCATTTTTAAGTGACTACTATGGAAACAAACACTGCCTCAGTGAGACTGGGATGAGCACATTCCAGCAAAACCATTAAAGAAATCTAGAGGCTATTGCTTACACTACAGGGTGCACTGCAAGCTCTTTATAATACACTTACACCTGACCTCCTTCTAGGTAGAAGCTTGAGGTTTAGGTCAGTAAGGAGGACTTTGAAGTCAAACAACAGTGAATGGCTATGGGAGCGGAACTCAGAATCTTTTGACTCCTGACAAAATTCATCCTTTTCTTTAGCGGTTTCTGAATCAGGAGATGCTTGTACTCTTGCATTTGCAGAACACTGCTTGATTGGGAACAGGCAGCCTGATTCAGCAGATGTGCTGAATGTTCCCAATAGTCTTCAAAGCTGTTTTGTGTGTCTTTAAAAAAAACCTTATTAAAAAATATATGTTTTTTTTTAACCAAGCAGGTTAATGTTAGTACAGAATAATCAGTTACTGCAGAGGTGTCAAACCCCAAGAAGCATGTTTTTGTTTTTTCTTCTCTAAATAGAGAAAGAAAGAAAGAAAGAAAAAAGCTGGTTATGATCCTGCTTCCAGAAATGGTGAGATACTAATTACTTGAAGACAGAATAAATACTGATTCTTTGATGTACCCATTAACTCACTATTCTCTGAAGCCAGCTGAATATTTCTCATTTGCTCCATCACATTTTGGCCGACCGCCCTTAGCTGCTTGCTGGAACTCAACACAACCTGCGACCAGGATGCACCTGCATAGCTACTCCAATTATTCCATTAAGATGCTCATCGTCGCTAATTGGGAATTTCATTGGCATCAGAAGAAACGTAGCATTTTAAGATTTAAAGATAACTTAAACAGAAATTAAGGGAAAGCGCTGGCTCTAGTCCTTACATCCCACTTCCCTGCTGGCAGCGCGACCCGTTTCACTCCTCCGCGACCTTCCCCAGCTGAAGTTTTCGCGTCCGCTCAGGTGCCTCACGCCGGGCGGCCCGCGGCGCTCACCCCCGCCCGGGGGACTGGAGCCAGGTGGGACCCCGCAAACGCCGGCGGGGACGGGGGGGCTGCGGCTCCGCCGGGGGCAAGCCCGGCCCCGGGAGGGCAGGGGAGCGGCGGAGGCAGAGCAGCCCCCGCCTCCCGCCCGCTCTCCTCCCCCTTCCCCGCTCCCGCCTTTTGTGCGCCGAGCCCGGGCGTCAACGGGCGCCGGCGGCCGCGGAGCTGACAGGAGCCCGCGGCTATCGGCCTCGGCAGCGGCGCCGCGGCCGCTCCCGTCACCAAGGCGCTGCCTGGCACAGAAACACAGACAGAGACGGACTGACAGACACACGCAGCGCGGAGCGGCGCGGGCTCGGGGGCCGCCTTTGCAGCTCCTCTCCTCCCTGCACCATGCTCCGCTCCAGGCAGCGCCCGCCCGCTGCTCCCTGAGGGCAGCCAGCCCCGCGCCCGGCTAAGCGGGCGACTGGCACCCGGCTCCCCAGCCCCCCTCCGCCCCCAGTTCACCTGAGTTAGCTCCGTCCCGGGGACTTTCGCAGCGCCTCCGCCCTCCCCGCTGTGGCAGCCCTTGTGCGGCGGGGGAGTGAGCCGCCAACAGCCGGAGGGACTGCATCCGCCGCCGGGGGAGACGAGCTCGAGCCCCCGCCCCCGGAGCTCTTCATGGCGTCTCACCAGCAGACCAGGATCCAAGCCTACCTGGAGAAGAATAAGATCGGTCCCCTCTTCGAGGTAAGGTGCGCTCTTGCCAGCCGGCTCCTCCGCCGCGGGCAGCGGTGGGGGCGGGGGTGTCCCCACGATGGCCGCGGCCCCCCGTGCAGCCCAGGTGAACGCAGGGGCGCGGATGAGTGTCAGGCGCTGTTTCGGCAGTGCCGGCACCCCTCGCCCTGTCCTGCCGCCCCGTACCACTCGTGTGCCCTCGCGTCCCTCCTCCAAGCCCCTCCGATTCCCTGAGCTCCGCGCAGCCCTCCCTTCCCGGCTATCCCGAGGATGTGCCCCGCTTCTTAGCCCCGCCACGGATGCGCCGCCCTCCGCTTCGCAGGATCCCGCGCGGGTTGTCAAACAGGTGCCCCTCCGCCCTCCCGCCCGCGGCCCGAGTCCCCGGGGCCGCCCCCGCGGCGCTGTCGCCTCGCCCCGGC
>VZRO01008494.1:87221-156592 GCA_013397915.1 Daphoenositta chrysoptera | reverse complement strand
CACTGCCCCTCCGTGACCGGCCAGCGGTGAGGGACAGGTGGATGCCTCCCACCGGGAAGCACACCCTCTAGACCGGGCTCAGAAAGTCTCTCTTGCTAAAAGTCCGTGTCGATGTTTTCTGAAAATTTTATCTGCAGTCACACACCGTGTTTTTGCTATAGGTTTTCCGTTTTCTTACAACGATGCACTTGCAGGGATTTGTGGATGCACAGATGTGCATATTTTTCTATTTCAGTACATAAGCTGTGAATACTTAGAATTTGAAAGGGTACTAGAGCAATCGTGATTATTACCATTTTATCATCCTGTTTCTCATGCAGTTTTAAACATCTAAATGCACATATTTTATGCACTGCACTCTGGCAGTATTATCACAAGGCACAAGTCTCCCCTTTTCAGTATTTAACTTGTTCTCAATCAAGCTTACTATGTATGAAATCTCTTTAATTCTGTAGTGGTGGATGCCTCGTTTTTAGTGTATCTTTTGGGTAGCGTTTGCCACCCTCCATAAGAAAGGTTCAAATTTTGTTCGAAAATTGTTCACTAATGGTCTGTTTTCAGATTTTTTTGTGTGCTTAGGCTGTTGAAATAGACTGTGCTGGTTCAGTGCTAGTGGTGTTAGATATTTTTACTTTGCAATAAATAAAGCCCTATTTGATGGAACAGTAACTGGGTACTAGGGAACAGCAGGTGATTTTTCTAGTTAAGGAATTCATAAAAATGGAAACATTTGTGTGGTTCAATTCCTGAATAAAATTCTGTTCAATCAGCAGTGTTGCTAGGTCTATGTATGTAACTGACTCTTGTTTATCTCAACGGGAATTCAGTGCTTTGGGGTTGTTCAAGAGTTAGGCCCTTGACAGCTCTCAGTTTCTTCTAAATTTCCTTAACCCATTGGTTTACACATTAAAATTCAAGCAAACTACTTGACATTACTGTTCTGAGTCACTGTGCTTTAACCTAGTTTCTCCATAGTATAAAGATGCTTGTCTCTGTTGTTTGTATTCTTGTAGGATGTTTTAGTTATCAATAGTTAAGAGAAAGATTAGGAAGTTGTATTTGTTTCAGCATTTCATATATCACTACATATTTCACTAATCATTGTAATGTAGGAATTTAATTGTGATAGAAAGAATCTGTGAAAGACTGCATAACTGTGCAGGCTGTCTACAGGTTCTTAGTGCACTGTTATATATCAGGAAGACTTTTTGGTGTGAAATCCACTTACACTGAAATATTAGAGACTGGTTTTAAGATCTAGGGGTATAGCATTCCTGCAACCGTTTACAGTTATTTTAATCCATTACACTGGGAGGAAGAAGATCATAATTCTTATCTCCTCTACTTCCTGATTAGCCAGTTAAAATCTACTTACATATTTAATTTTTTGATGTTCTTTTTGTTCTCAACAGTTTATTGAAGATCTGCAACCTGTGCTTGATCTTGTAGTCCTTAGAAAAAGGAGGATGTGTATTTGAAGTTGATGGGTATTGATCAAAGACTATGCATAGGATGAATCTTGTACTCTATGCTAGTATTCCTATAATACGTGCTTTGTGGTGTTTCAAGAATGCCATGTATTCACAGTCAGATATAGTCACTAACATGTCAGTTTTTCATGTGTCTAAAAGTTCTGACACGTTGCAAAAGGAGACCTGTTCTTCTTCTTTCATCTGGGAACAGCTAGCATTTTCTTACACTACCTCTGGTTTGGGTGCTAATTAATCATCACTTGTTATGGATGACAGCCATTTTTTTTTCAGTGAGTTTCCTAATACCAACTCAATCAATACAAATTTCTAATTTTCTAATACCAACTCAGAACAGAGTGGACTTCGATTCAGTTCTCTCCAGTGTTATTTGATGAGCAGGTTGTGACTGTAATTGCTCAATAAATGCTTCAAGTCAACATTTTAGGGAATGCATAAGACAATACGGGGTAGCTGAGGTCAGTCACAGGAAAGAAGAACATAGAGAGAGGACCTGCAAGCTTTCTGAAATGAAATAAGGGATAGTGATGCATAAACAGATTGTGTTTCATACTTGCAGAATGAATAATCAGTGATCAGGAGGACTTTACTCCATAGATTTTAGACAATTACACAGGCACAGAATGCTGATGGATGTAACAGTTGGCGGTGTACTGAAGGTGAAGCACAATTCCCCTGCATTACAGTTCAGAGCAGTATTTGCTCTTTCTAGTTGGTCATTGTGTTCCAGTTGCTTGCAGTTATCCTGGTCATGTCTCTTTTCTCCACTCTGTCCTGTATTTTCTAGCCTTCTGTTACAGTGGTTACAGTGGTTTTATTTACTTTGTTAACCGGCAGTATCTACTTAAGAACATCTTTGCTGAAATTTTGTGTGGTTTGACACTTGAATTATCTTCCTAATTTGTGTGAAAGAGAAGTGTTTAAGAGAAGTGCTGACACATGAGATGCAGGAAGACCTTAGGCTCTCCCTTGGTTAGAAAGTTGTTTCCTTCTGTATAAAGAAACATGAGGAGTAACCTCCTGGAGAAAGAATTAATGAGCTTAAGCTGACTCAGCAGGCATTGGTCTTCTACCTACTACCAGCATTTGTTAACACGTAGTAGGAAGCCTCATCCACTCAGCTATGAATGGTTACTCAGCACAGATTCACTTGATTCCAGACGTTTTTACAAGGCAAATTCTTATTTATGGGTTAGAGGTGGGAAGGAAGGTGGACGGGAATTGCACATCTGAGACTGTGTCAATTTTGTGATTGAAGATAGGTTGCAAAACAACTTTGATACTGCAGCCTCCTTTTCCTTTTTGAATGTACGTCCCCAAGTCATGGCTTTTCAAAACCGTCACTTCTCTGCCATTTCATCTTTCAAGTGTCCAAGATTTTTGCAGGTAAGATCCCTGTGAACCTCTAAGTCATCTTCTAAATGCCTCAGGGCATGCAGGTGGTGTTAGTGTTGACGGTAAGGTCTTAAGTTAACCCCTTAAATTCTGTCCGGTTTTATGAGCATCCTTATCCTGTTCTATGTAGGTTTTGTGTGTTGTGGGTTTCTTTTCTTTTTTCTTTTGCTTTTGAAAGCTTAGACATCTTTCTGTAAGAGACTGTTGACATCTGAGAGTACTGTGGTTTGACAACGAGTTTAGATTTGAGGAATGCCCTTTAGAAATGCCTCTTTTCTGGTATTTTTGTGGTAACACATACCCTGGCACTACCTGATTTTTTTTAGATTCTTTTTTTTTTTCAGATTAACTTGGAATGTAACAAGAATTCTAAATATGAATTATTTCTGTGATGAAGCTTCACTGTTGTTTTTTTTCCATCCTTCTAAAATGTGAACAGGAGGTATGTGCCTAAAATTGGCTGGGACAGAGTATTCAGAATCAGCACCCACTCATTTCTGTCTGAGTGAAGTATTGACCCACTTTGCATTTCAAGCATCCAATCCAACAAGTTCTTTTTGTGTGCTAATAATCTCAATGAATAATCCTGCTGCCTGTATCCATACATCTATTCTTCTGTACAACTGTAGCTCTTTAGCATCCAGTTGTGTTCTCATTTGGACAACCTGACAGTTAGTTTCTGTGAATTTGAAAGCTGGATCAGCACTCTTAAGAACAGATTGCAATAAATCTTCAAGAGCTCTGAGATAAATTTAGTGTTTCAGAATTTTTTTATTTCTAGAACTGCAGCTTAAAAAGCATCTAGCAGGTACGTTGTTGTTATGCAAACCCAAGAACTGTAATTTCTTTCAGTTATAAAAAGCCAAAATAACTCTTCTCAAAATAAACATGCCAAACCCCTGGTTACCTAAGATTTTTTCTTCTCCAAGTAATGTGGGGTTAGAACTGTAATTTATATTTCAAACAACATAAAGGCTTCATAATACCACCCTTAGCTTTTTTTAAAATTTTGTTTAGTAGACATAATTACTGAAGCAAGTACAATGGGAAACTTTTTTTTTTTTTAAATCCATGAGCGTTTTTCTTTTTCTAAATGAAATAGCATTATTGGTGTATATTATGCAGTGGTGTCCAATGTTTAAATAAAATAACTATGCTTTTCACTTAAACTTTAGCCTGTTTGGTGATGAACACTATCTATAGTGCATCTTATGACTGACTTAGTCAAAGTTTGGGGATGAATTTTTGAGTGTGGACTGTCTTTTGAAGCAATGTTTAACCTTGGTTCTTAAATACACAAAGGTAGACACTGTCAACTTGAATGTCTAATTAACCAGTTTACCATATCTCTCAGTATAAAATTATGTTTTAAGCTGCAACATCTGCAATTTGAATGACAGAGATGCCCTCAAAGAATTGTTTTCTTTTGAGGTTACTTGGATAATACTTTATTTTATTTTGGTATTATACTTAATGGGTTAGATTCTGTTGCTAGCATGAAAGGGTCTGTATTATGGATTACACAAATGTACTTAGTGAAGCATTTAATTTCAAGCAGCTAGATGGAGCCTTTGAAAAGCTGGGTTTTTCAGTACTTAGACATCACAAGGATCATTTTAGACACTTAACTGATTACCCAGTGACATTGTTTCAGCCTGGCAGTTCCTGTTGCAGGGGAGCCAGTATTAGCTGTTTTTCAAAGGATGGGTGGAAATCAGCAGTGATCTAGAAATGCTGCAGTCTTACGTAGTAGGAGGTAGAGAATCATATTTGAGTTCTAATTTTTTTTTTGTTGTTACAGTAGGGCATCATTGGAGCCTTAATTTGCACTGAACTAAAAGACATATTTAAACGGAATGTAAGGGGGAAAAATGATGTAGAGACGTTCTTTGCTTTTTGGAGAATTCATCAAATATTCTCATAGTTGCCTTAGATGAAGTTATCTTTAAGGGAAAACAGTTGAAAGACCCTAATTAAAACTACAAACACACCCTTTTTCATTAACAAACAGTTCCATGAGCAATGGCTGTATCCTTATTAATTTGCTTTTGTGGTGACCAGCAAGATGAAACCGTCAGAAATTTCCCTGTGGTTGAGGCACTCATAATTCTACTCTCCTGTGTAATCTGAGATTAAGGGAAAAAAAAGTTCCTGAATGAGGAAAATGACATTGTCTTGCTGCCTGACTAGTTAATCTCTCAACATTTGAAAGGAGTTGCATTTTTCTGATGTTTACTCCTCTGGGAATTTGTCAGAAGTTAGTCGAAGACTTTAAAAGCAGATTGGAAAAAGACAGTGAAAGAGATCATAGATACAGGTATGCGCTTGTGTTGTCATGAACATAGATGATAATCACATAAACCTTGTTTCCATTATGGCAAAAACATTACTTGCTTGAAATGGAAATGTGGGCTCTCTTAATTGATTTCTTAATTGCTGTTTAAAAAAAATTCCTTGGCAAGAGAAGCAGAAATAAGTACAAATCCAAGTAGTAGTTTAATTGGAAGAATTGTATCTAAAATATAGAATGATAAGGTGAAAGTATCATAATAACATCCTTTTGTTACATTAACTTTTAATGTTTTTAAACTCTCAAAATGACAATTACTTTGCTTCTTGAGAGGGGGAGCAGAAGGCATAACCATCTTGCATCAAAAAATACCTGGGAAAATGAAAAGTAGTTCTCAATTGAGTTGCTCTCTCTATCATGTACCAGCAAAGCCTGGCTGCTCAATGGTAAGGCATAAATATAACATGTATGATACTGAATTTTTGTCTGGCAATCCCTCTAATAATTAATCATTCTGGATCAAAATAATCCCATTACTACTGGTCTTATTTCTTTGTTTTTTATCACATTATGAAGTATCTTCAAAATTTCAGATTACATTAACAGTGTTACTTATACCTGAAGTAATTTCTTCAATTACTTTGTTTCTTTTGATTATTCCAGTCTTCTGGTACAACAGATCAATGTTAAGTGGTAAATATAAGATGGTTTTAACTCAGCCTATAACTTTTTCTAACATGTTCTTTGATGTTACTGATCTATGATTTTCCAAGTGGGCTAGATACTATCCACGCTCCAGAGTCAGCACAGTCTCAGCCTTCTGTTTGTTTAGGAGTGTCTGGGAGGGAAGGGAGCAGCTAGTACCTTCACCAGCATTTCTGCCACACATGATGTGCTATTTTACTGTTCTGGAGCAAGTGGGCTTCATAGTTAGCTTCTTTATTGTGGCATTGACTAAAAAGGAACCCTTAGACACCCGTTATTAGTGTTCTTTCTTTTAAAAGTATTACTTAGTAAATGGAATCTAGAAACATAATATTTAAATTGACTTAGAAACATAATATTTAAGAGCATTTTAACATCATGTTCTTTTGCAATTTGCCTCTAATTTTCGATGTCTAATCATTATTATTTTTTTCCCAATGTCTTATATTATTTCCATTTGTCTTGTTGATGCGAATGAAGATGTGGGGACTAATAATTTCTCATTTTCAATTGTCTAGTGATAATTTGGAATTTTTTTTAAAGTGATTTTTATTATATTTTTAAATATCTTGTGATATTTTTCTGGGAAAGCATATATGCTTTTGTGTGAGTGAGGGGGGATGAAGATACTTTTTAACCTCTGGACTACAAGAAATGGCTGGAAGCATTTTTATGTTCACCAACTTTTGGAACAAAGATTACCCAAACACTTTAATGTCTGTAATAACTCAGATAAAAATGAGGTGTTATTTCCTGTGTTGGATATTATCCCCCTTGCACAGATGCACAACTTACTCTCCTGACAAATGTCATACTAGCTGTGAAGTATGACAGAAGGATATGTTCTGTGTTAAGAGTCGTCCCTGCTTGAAACCATAAGATGTGGTTAAAAACCAGTGAAAGCAAGAACATTTTCAAATGCAATTGTTAGGAAACCCTTGGCCTCCTGACTAAGGCAGTGGGCTGTTTCACACATTACTAAATGCGATGAGAAGCAGCACACAGCTGATAGGAGAAGCAACAATTACAGAGTTTAATCCTAGGACACAGGTAAAAAGCATGATCACTTGAAATGCACCCCTATGCCTTTGCCAAGACAACCCAACATCCAAATCTGCTCTTAGTATAGAGGGTAATATCCTTTTAAAAAGCTTGCAACAGACATGTTTTTGATGGCCGTAACTTTTATGTCAGGTCCCATATGCTGTGCTGCATCAATTCTTCTTTGGCTACTCAGTTTCACTGAATACTTATTTTTAGTTCCATCTGTAAATGTTCAGGCAGAGTCATTTGGCTGTATTTATGATGCCCCTCTGGTTTTGCTCTTCTGTTGATTCAGGCAGTCTTATTCCCGTATTCACATAAAATTCAAGTATTATCTTTGCCTTGAACATGGACTTTCCAGTGAAACACCTCAGATTTTAGCATATATATAGCATATATAACACTATGAGGAGATGTGTTACAGTTATGAGAAATGCCAATACAAAATGAAGAATGCATGTTCATTGCCCTTGATAAGTAGAGGGCTATTATACATTAGCCACCTCTTATAAAATTTCTGTTCATACAGAGAGTTAAAACTGTTAATTGTGTATTTACGTGAAACATCCTTTCTCCTTCCTCATTTTCCAGGTCCCTGCAGTATTCAATAAATGAAATCACTCTATTCATAAACCATATTTCTCTACAGTGTCTGGTACAATATACTTACTATACAATAGCTCTTTTGTTGGCTTTTGGAGGAGCTGGTTTCTGGGGCAGGAATCATGAGAGTTTGGGTCTTTCAACTGTGTTGGAGCCTTTTTAATTGAATCTTTCCTCCTCTCATAGTTTGTTTTACTCCAGACACTCTGATGGTTTAGTATTCAGGACTATGGGCTGTGAGGCTGATTTAATAGCCGGTTGCTGCAGGTTCTGTTCATCTTCATTTCTGGCTGCACATTCTTGCTGTCCTTGTTCCAGAACTGGTGGTTGTGTCATATTACAGTTACTCAGTTTGGGAATATGAAATAGAAGAAAATGAAGTCTACAAAGAAGTGAAAATTGTTTGGCAGGCTGAGCTCAGTGGGTCACCATGTGGTCTGATGAGGAATGTGGCATTGACTAGGGAGAGAAGATGTAGCTGGCCTGAGGGTGAAGGGAGGAAAGGAAGGACAGCTGCTTTACTCCAGTAGGTGGGCATAAGAGATCTGCAAGGCTCGTGTGCTTAAGTTAGCTTCATATGGATCTTGTCTATTAAAGGTGCAGTTCCCCAAGCATTGTGAGAATGTCATGGAGCCCAGTTGATTCTGTGAAGGAGAAGAAGAGGGAATTGAATAATTAAGGAGGATGGCTGAATGAATTAGGAAGAAATAGACCATATGAACACACTGAGCGTGAAAGTGAGAAAGGATAGGAAATGGGAGGGGGTGGGATGACAAAGATTAATGCTACATTGCCAGCGTATTCTTTTCCTTTTCTATTTTTTTAAATAATCTTGGTCCCTACAGTCAGATGGTTACCTGGAATCTGTACTTTCTTTTTTTAAAGAAAGGTTCTAGTGCTGCTGATTGCTAAGAGTATAACCAAAGAAGGAGAAAGACAGGGCAAATACAAGAAAATATAACTTATTATGTTAAGAGTATGTATGTTTTGCAGTGTCTGACCCATGCTTCTAGTACTTGATCTTGGATATATTACTTAGCCATGGATTTGCCAGAGAGCTGAAGGTGTCCTTAGCACCACTATTAACACTGGCTGCTATGCCATGAACTCCTTCATTAAGAAGGAATTAACACTGAAATTTGACAGGCATTTTGCCTTTGCTGACATTTGTATGAGTGCAGAGGTAAACAGACAATTGTGAAATACTCCTCTGGTCAGGTATCTATATCAAAGAAAGGAATTCTGAATGATCATAAGTTCCATGTTTCTTTTGGTGCACTAGTGCAGAAAAGCTGCTCTGTATTGTTGATAATAGAATTCATCCTAGAAGCCTAAATAAATGGAAGTGGTCTCTTCTGGAGACATGAGAGATGGTTCATAGAACTGAAGAGGAAGGGTAGTTTCAGGTGTAGGTCACCTTTGAAGAGAACCTGTGGAAGCAATTAGGCATAGGACAATTAGGAAGAGAAAAGGTTTATGATGTGGATTCTGTGATAGTTTTGTAGAGATGGAATCGGGGGGGGTTGTGAGAATAAGGATATTGTTTCATTTGAAAGAGAAGAAACGAGAGATGGGATAATTTCCATGACTGGGTGTACTGGGATTTCTCAGACTGAAATGTGTGAGTGTGCGTGTGCATGCTCTATGAAATACATACAGGCACTCTGAAACATTGGGACAGGCCTGAGACTCCTGTCTGTGCTGGACAGAGAACCCATATAAATGCAGCAGGTGTGGTGTGTTCCTGTTCAGACACATTGAATTAATTGCAAGTGTCCATTGCAGTAGGGTATGACACGCTCAATACACCCAATGTGACCTGGGTGTTCATCTTCTTAAGCATTCTCAAGAGTTTTGTCCTTCCTACGTAATGAGGGCAAAGAAGAGATGTCCAGGGAAATGCAAGCCGAGAAGAAAACCGAGGTTTGCAGATGCAGAAATTCTTCTGGTGTGGCATATGAACCACCACCCATAATTGTGCTGTGGACATACTTTTGCATGATGTAGAAACCCCAGTTAAAAAATTAAAAAAGGTGTTTCAGAGCTACTCCTAAGTATGTCGTGGTTCAGAATAATGCCATTAAATAGTAATGCTGTAGTCTAATAAAAGGTGTAAGACAGTGAAGCTATTTGGAGACAAAAGCTGGATGAAGACTTACCAATAAGGAACAATGAAGAGATAAACACAAAAAGAAGACTAAATTACTAGACTAACAGATTTATTCTTGATTTCTGATTCCCCGGAGGAGGAATACCTAAAAGAAAAAGAAAGCAGGGGAGAAAAAAGAAAAACTCAAGAGAATTCATTTTGTTCTATGTTTCCCTGTGATATTAGAAAAAAGATTAGAAAAATAAAGAATAAACACTGGAAAAAAGTTGACTGGTAAGGAGAGGAAATATAATATATAGTAGTTAGGATGCTAAAATAATAGTCAGTTATCTGGCTACAGTTCCTACTTCTGCTGATGCTGTCCTGCTGCATTATCATGTATTATTTTGTGCTTTTGTTTCCCCTTCCTTTGTCTTGTTTGACTGCGTAGAGCCTGCAAACCCCTTTGGCTCCTAGGGTCTTCACATGGTTTAGGAGTTTTCACAGCAAGGCCCTGAGGTCCTTATGGGCCTTCTGCTTTCTCTTCTTTCTTTTGCTGCCTCAGTGCCTGGTAGTGCTATTAATCCCATTAATTGGTGCCACACAATCAAGAAAAAATTGATTTCTCCCTTCTTCTCCGCTGCTTAGTGTGGCAATTCAGAGCACTGACAAGTCTCAAGACTGCAGTGCAGTCCATGTGAGCATGCTGTATTCCCACAGGGAGCCCTGCTGCAGTTGGTGAGACCCTGATTTACAAGAGGAAGGCCTTCACTCATAACCAGGCAGATTTAGTCTAATATTAAATAAATAGCAATCAAATCATCAGGAAGCTTTTATTAGGCAATTGCTGTCAGGGTTGGGAAGTTACTTTGCAGTCTCAGAAACAAACAAAAACATACACCAGTGACTCACAGGCATTGTTTTCTAAATAAAAAAAAAAATTAGAAAATCAGATTATTAATGCTTTGGCTGTTATTTAAAATAGCTCTACAGCCCCCAAACCCTATCATCTTGTAAAATTACCCAGATTTCAGTTTCTAGAAATAAAGTGGTTTTTAGTTGCCTAAGCCATTGCAGTCTTGATGGTAGAAGTGTCTGATGAGAAATGATGGGCCTAACTCCAGTTCTAGGTATAATTCAATTAGCTGTCCTTATGAATTACTGTTGCTACCTGTAGAAAGTCTTCAATTGTTAGTACAGCAGTACCTCTTTAAATATCCACTTAAGGCTCAAGCTTTCTTGTAGAATATAGACCTTTAGTCCTTTGTTTGAAAACCTGAGCCAGAGGACAGCTCCTGGATGTTGCAGGTCATGTCCCTGGTAGGCTAGTGAGGACATGGTGACTAAATCCATAGTGACAGTTCATTTGGAGGAGATAGTCAAAGTGCAAGTGACACTTCCAAGAAACATACCAATTCTGTGTATGCATTAAAATTACCTTATGTGGGCTCAAAAGTGATTTTAGTAAGTTGGTCCATATGATATAATTATTAATACTCATATTAGTACTCATATGGTGTCTTTATATTTTTTTCCTTCTACTTTTTCTTTCAGGAAAAATGTATTCTTTAGCTTGTAATTTTGGTATACAGAGACTGATAATAATTTTTTTTCTTACTTCATAATTACACTTTGCAGTATATAAAAATGGCTTTAATATTGCCATCATATGTGTAGTTTAGCTATCTATAATTTACAGAGTGGAAAGTGTATCCTGCTTACGTAAGCTAGTATTTATTTAGCTGTCCCCATTATCTCACACCTACTTTATTTGTGGGCATGATATAAGTGTCAACCTTAAGCCTGTGCAACCAATGCACTTGGCCTCAGAGGTCAAATAGTGGTGTCCAACATCCTCTCGTTTTAGAGCCTATTTTTGCAGCTCAGTATTGACACAGTTCTCCATTTTCAACTGCTCTTAAGAGCTTCTGTGAGTTCTTCCCCATTACTTCCTTAGGTGAGGATTTTTTAAGGACTTGGGCATGCAAGTAAGTTGTAATGAAACAAATAATGGTATTAGAGCATCTCTTCCGTTAAACGTGTGCCTGGATGTAATCCATGATATATCTACTGTATGTGGTCCACAAAGTTTGGTATTTTTCCTCATACAGTTCAACAGACTCTCTGTTCACTTCAGCTCATCAGTTGTCTTTCGCTGAAGAATTGTTTTCTGGGCCTGATAATAGAACATCCGTCCTCTAAGAAGGAAGTGTGTTGTCTGAAGGAAGTTTTCCAGTGACTCTTTCTGTGCAGAAGTTGTATGGGGATGTGTTCATCCTCCCGGTGCTTCGCAATACACTGACTATGGAAAGCAGGGAAGTAGAGTGAGAGGCTTTTGTCTCTTCTGATGGTGATCAGATCTCTCTCTTTGATTTGTGTCATCTAAATGCACTTGTGCATTGCTTAAAAAAAAGAGCATTCAAGTAAGAGTTCCACACAAGATGTTGTAGTTGTGTCTAGGCACAGGGAATCGATTTTTGGTTGTGGAAATAAGTTAATGCAGGACTGTCCTGATACAAGTGTTTAAGTTGAATTTTTGGCATTACATACTGCAGGATTAAAATAAAAGACAGTATTTCTTAAATGAACAAAGATAAATATTATTTAGGTATCTGTGCTATTCTGAATACAACTACTGAATTATGCCTGACATTTTATGTTTTTCCATGCCTTCTGGGGAATATGGTTGTGTATTTTTTCAGAGTACATTTCAAGATGCTCAAACAGAATGTAAAATATTATCCTTCCTATATGTAGTTAAATCAATTGTCTGCTTCAAATCTCTATTATCTTCATATTGTATTTTCATCTGCTGGTTGTAGCAAGGAAAAGGTACCCTATTGTGACAGAAATTGTCCAGGTGTATTGCAAAAGAGACCTGCCTGATGAGTTTTGAGTCTTTATTCCAAGGCAGCATGCAGCCAGTAAATGAGGTGAACAAGTAAATCTGTGGAGAGGATGTTGGACCATGCATTTTCAGCAGGGTAATCTTGGTGCCTGCTTTGCAAGCATAGGTTTTCCGTCATAGGAGCAGCCAGCTGGGCAGCGTGGTGTTCATCTTCAGTAGGTTCTGTCATCTCCTGGGCTCAGACCTCAGCCTTGCAGGTGTGTGTGTTTTGAAACCCTGACCCTGAAGGGCCTGCTTTCTGGGAGAATCCCAGACTGCAGCCTGGGAATGCTTCCCCAAGTCTCAGCTGTTTTTAGACGGAGACAGGCAGTGCCTGTAACTTCTCAGGGCTGAGGCACAGCAATGACCCTGCTAGTGCCAGTGGGAAGGAGTTTGGAAACCCCAGAATGTGGCTGGAGACATGTAGAACATGGGTACCTCTGCACTCAGTGGTAACGTTTCCTTTCCCTTGTATTTTTGCCACTGTCTCTCCTACCTGATTCTTCGCGGTTCATATTGCGTTCTAAACCTGAACACCTCAAGCCTGATGCACTGTTTAGATCAAAATGGACACCTGAATGTCTTTTTCCCTATGTGTTTCTAATCTTCAATTTTATTTTTCTTTTTAAAGTCTAACTATGATGGGATCATCATTCTCAGAAGTTTCTTCGCCTTAAGTAGCAGAAATAAACTTGAAATAAAGAGATAATCCATGAAGGCAGAGAAAGCTAGAAATCTGTCAGAACTTAGCAAAAAACGTTAAGAGGAAAAAACCAAAACCTTAAAGCATTTTCTTTGTCATCTTGTTTGCTGATGAGGAAAATCATAGAAGTAATCTTGGCTTAACTGATGGATGATAAAAATCCATATGGAAGCTATCAGAGGTGGATTTTGCTTCCAACTGAACTGGAATTATTAAAGTGTCTTCCCGGTTGGGGCTGAAGATAGATTCAGGTACACTGATACCTATTAGAAATAAAATAATTGCCAGTATCATGTGGTAGCATTTAATAGATGATAGTACACAAAATGGAGGAAGATCTCTAGAGTATAAAAACAAATTAGCCAATTTTTCTTTTTTATTAATTAACCTGGTTATTTAGATATTTACTAAAGTATTATTAATTCATGCATTTATAATCAAATTTTGTTATATCTGTGGACTGATGGCTTTTGCATGGCAAAAGATTCCTGTATTCTTGTATTTAAAGAGACCAGTTCTTTCATTCAAATTTCATTGTGGGTTTTGCTTTTTTTCTCAAATGGCAAAGTTCAATGTATGTCTAATTAAGCAAAAATTGCATCTCTACTTAAATGGACACAGGTTGAAATAACTTTTATATTAAAGTGTTACTTGTAATAGTAAAGCGATTTTGATAGTTTCCAATTGCAGTTAGGGAAGCACGGAGAATAAGCACTGTTGAACTAAACTGAACATGACCAAGTGTTCTCAAAAGCATTTGTGAGCTTGCAGAGAGTCTGCAGTGGTGGTTATTCTGACAAGGTACTGCACATCTTATGTTACCTGTGACAGGCAAATCAGTGTGACTTTTCCTGTGGGGGGAAAATAGGATACAAGTAGCTTTAGGTCAATCAAGCAACTGTTTACCTGTGAAATAACCTCTTTGTCTTCTTAAAATGCTATATAAAACACACTTGTTAGCATTATTTAAGGAGTTCCAGGCACAATTGCAGTATATAAATTCTACAAATATAAAAAAACCTCTTTGCATTTTGCTGTGGTGAAAATTAATTCTCAAATTTTTCTATGGCAATAAATTCTGACCTTTCCAGTTCAGAAATCTCTGTTGTATTGTTGCATATTAAACATTTAAATCTATTTAAAAAGCTGATTACAACATTGGTATGAAATCTTATGAGACCAAGTCAATCTCTCATAGGTAAATAACAGGAAATTAAGATGTGTATCTGAATAGATATTAATCTATTTAAAGTGTATGAATAAAACTTGTAATTAGACTGCATATTGCCCACAGTTGTTTAGTTGCTGTACTAAAGGAACACTTCCAAATGACAGGATTTAAGTAAATTCTAACAATCAGGGAGCATATGTTAACTTCTTTGACATTTGTTTAGCGATCATTACTGGAGCAAACTTAGGGTTAATTTATGTAGGCAAGTAAAGTCAAGCTAATTAAATCTGTGTTAGAACTTCCCTGCCCTGGACTCTGGTAACGCCTTCTCCATTTTGTGTGACTGTAATGGCTGGTTATTATTTGAAGTTCCGTGTGAATAGTTTAAAAATTCTTGGTCAAGATTCAAAAAATATGAAAGCAATTTTTATAATAATTTTAATGCATGGAACTTACACAGAGTATTTATTAATTTTGTCTATACACACTTGGCAGTAGAATTTCTTAAAACATCATCTCACATTTATCTTCCTGTATAACTTGAGTAAATCTAATGGTGTAGTAATGCAAAGTTTCTGGGGGAGTGTTTTGGGAGGAGAAAGAAAAGCACGTAGAAAATGTGGTGGTTGCTGCACACGTTTTTAAAACGTGTATTCTCCAAGTTTTCAATGGGATGCAATTGAAAGTATTTCCATCAATCTTCAAAACATCCATTTATGTTTTTTGTTTTCTTCTTTGGTAGGCTTCCAGAAAGAAGGAAGGAAGTGTTTGTAATTCTGCAGTCACAGAGCAGTGATCTAATTCATCAAGGCATTTTAAGCATGCCCATGGCTTTGTAGTTCTTTACTTCTCAGGCATAAAGGATATCTAAGCCTAAGTGCCTTACTGAGTCAACTCCTTAATATACCAGTTGTTTTTTTCGTATATGGCCTTCTCCTGATCACCGCTCATAAACCCTTAATAACCATTTCTATAGTGGTTCTGTACTGGGACTGGAATTTTTTTCACAGCAAACCTGTATGTTGGTGTATTTCAGGTTTGTCACTGAAACCGTGTTGGTACACCAGTCTTTTAGCTGTTTGCTGAGCAGTGATTGCATAGGCTCAAGGCTTTCTCTGTTCTTTTCTCTGCCCACCAGCAAGCAGGCCTGGGGTGGGGACACAACCGGAACAGCTGACCCAAGCTGGGCAAAGAGATAGTCCTTACCATATAATGTCATGCTCAACAATTAAACCTGGGGAGTGAATTTTCTGAAGTAACTGTTGCTTGGGGACTGGCAAGGCAGTGGGAGGTGGTGAGTGATTGCCTTGGTATCACTTGTTCTTTGATTTTGGGTTTTGTTTTTTTTTTTTTTCTCTTTCCTGCGGTTATTAAGGTGTCCTTATCTTGACCCATGAAGTTTTCTTGGTTTTGCTCTTTTCATTTCCTTCCCTATCCCACTGGAGGTGAGAATGAATAAGTGGCTGGTGTGTGCTTAGCTGCTGGTTGGGGTCAGCCTACCAGAGGTAGCCGCAAAAATACCTGCTACTTTAGTTCCTAGTATTATCCTTCCTCAAAAAAAAAATCGTGTCAGACACGTTGAAGCTAAGTCACTGAAGCTTAAACTTGAAATATGATGAGATTTTTTTTAACAGTTGCAGTAATGAATCATTGCACATGGTGGAACAAGTGATTTCAACTTAGACCTTGAAATTGAAATAAGATTACTTCAGCTGATCAGGGCAAGATCAGCTGCAGCCTATTGAGTTAGCTTTTAGGTAAGGCAGTGATGTGCAGTCAGTGTTGTTTTATGGCTGTAATTTAAAGTCTAGGTTGTAATAGTCTTTCCTAGTCTTTATCTGCGAGTATTCCTTTTGATGTAAATCCCACAGACCTTCCAGAAAACCAGCAGTTTTCATTTTCTTTGGCTGAACTGTGAAGTGGATGCTTTGAGGGCAGAATTTCCAGGGGTTGATAGAGTGGATGGAAACT
This sequence comes from Daphoenositta chrysoptera, assembly GCA_013397915.1. NCBI lineage: Eukaryota > Metazoa > Chordata > Aves > Passeriformes > Daphoenositta > Daphoenositta chrysoptera. The sequence continues at coordinate 140,244 of VZRO01008494.1, read as the reverse complement.
GAGGAAGGCTTCTGAATTACGCTTCAGGGAAACCTTGCAGTGTTTCTGCAATAGCATGAGCTACCCTCATTTGATAAATACTTGGTGAGGTCAGATAATGATATGGTAGGCATAATTCCACAAGTGTGATATTGTTATGCAGAAATACAGGATTGCAGAAAGAAGTATAAGCTATCACAGGAAATCTTTGTGATTTGAAAACTAAACTATGGGAGAAAACGTGATAACTGTTGTCATGATTGGCATGTCTGAGAGCATGTCTTTAATCTTTTCTTCTTCTACTGAGAATTAGTTCATATTTTAGAGTAATCTAGTAGCAGCGACCTCTCTTTTGACAGCATTCTTGGAATGCTTGAATGGGAGAAAGGAAATATTTCAATAAAGCCACAGATTGAAGATGTTTGAAGCTATTTTGTGAACTTGGGAGTGGTAAAATAGATTTGGGACAATGATATTTGAAATACTAGTATTAAGAGAGGAAAAAACCTCAAAGGATGTATAAGTGAAAAAATGCAACAAGAGGTTTAGATAGATATTGCATCTTATAATGTGTGTGGTGGAGTTTAATAAAGTGTCATGAACTTACTCAGTGAAAGTTTGGAATTGTCCGCCAGACCCCATCCATTGCTAAGTAAGATCAATGATGTATATTTTATGTATGAGTTGGAATTATTTCAGACAGGGCTAGTTTATCCAAGTCAGGAAACTGATAATAGGAATTGCAAAGGGTTTGTAGTGGAATGAGTCTTCTGTTTCCATTCTGCTCTCCAGAGTCTCCCTAAAAAAATAGTTACTAACATAGCCCCCAAAATTCTTCTTATTGAAGAGTCTTCTCTCATTAAATTGGTACAGATATTTAGTAGATGAACACTTAAGGAAAACAGCTATTCAATGATGCTTGTTTTCAGACTTCCTCCTGTTATTCTCATTCTGTGAAATGTCACCTGTGCCACTAGTCCCATACTTAGATTTCCCCAGCAGTGCCACCTTTAGCGGAATTTTGTTTGCACCAAAGCATTAGAGCTACCATATCAGCTTTGTACTTTTGTTTAACTTCTATGTCCAAAGTAATTTCTCTGTGGCTTGTGTTCCCATGCTGTGTACTACAGTCTCATGATATTAAATTTAGCTGCACAGCTGTCTGAAATGGCATCAGTGAGGTTTTGAAAAAAAAAAAGAAAGTGTTGGTTGAAAATTTTTTAGTCAATTCCAGGTGAAAATCTGAGTATTTTCACGAGCAAGCTGAATAGTACTACTGTTTGTTCTCAACTGTTATTCTACCGTGGTTAGTTTGAAGTAAATAGTATGGTACAAGCATGTGAGTTGTATTTATGTGGAAGCTTGCTTAGGGTTGAGTAATTTATTTTATAGGGAGATGTGATCATTTAATGAACACTTAAAATATGTTGAAGTCCATTTTGTTAATAGTTTATAATGTGATTTTACTGCTTTTAATTTAAAATTGCTCAAGAATATATATTTCCAGAAGAAAGATGCTGGTATTTTTCTATTATTTACATAGAAAATAATATTTTTTGGTAGAAGCAGTGATATTTACCTTTCTACTCTCATTTAAGAATTGCAGACTCTTAAGAATAATGTTAAGAATAATTTTTTTAAAGTAAGAATAACATTAAAATAACTTTAAAAAAAGTATTTATTTTTGTTTCCTTGCTTTGTTACTGCGGTGATCAGAAAGGAATGCTACCAAAAAAGTGTCATTCATTAAAAACTTTCTTAAACCTGGTTTCCTTCCATAATTTCCAAATTTTCCCTCAGTTTGATATCTTACTTGTTCACTTACAGCCTGTATGAAAGGGTTAGCAAGTCTAAATTTAGATGTCTGTCTAAGTGTCCAAGCTTCATTGTAGTCAATGCATATACCTCCAATAAGTCAGTGGAGCCAGGAGAGCAGTTCTTCTTATCCTAAGTGGACCTACTCTGTCTGGTCAGCTGGGAAATCTCTAGCCACTCATGTCTTCTTTATTGACAAAATCACCACTGACATCACTGTGACGACTTGCTGTATTTAATTGTATTTAAACTTCTAGTTTAAACCATGAAAAAAAGAGCATAACACAGCCAGAATCTGTGCACACTGTGCCATAGTCTATAAAAGTCTGTACAGTTAAAACGTGATTGTTGTGTAGTTACCATTACCAATTACGGGGCAAGATAGAATGTCTCTTAATTAACTTAATAACCTGATAGGTACATTTAGACAGGGCTAATTAGGACTTTCTTGTAATTGGGCCTATGATTAATAGACTGTGAAGACTGTTTCATTTGTATTAAATGCATGGACAGTTACAAGGAAATTAAAATTTGAGCCCTCACTGAGTAACTAATAGAGGACCTCAGGACAGCACAGTAGTGAAAGGTGTAAGAGTTCTTTATAAATTATTATTTATAAATTCTGTATATTCTTTATAAATAATTCATATATTAAACCACTATTTTAGAACTGGTGTTTTTTTCAAGATCTTTTGCAGCCTCATTAACACATGCATGAATCTCTCTTGGAAATATCCACAAATCAAATTTTACAAGTTTTTTTTTTTTAACAGTTTGTGTAACATAGTTCAATAAAACCAGTGAATGTAGGAGCATATGAAGATACCTTTAAAGAAGAAAGAAGAACTGGTTTGCACAGTGCAAGGTAAAATCCTTGAAGCAGTTAACTGAAAGAGCTTATATCACCTTGCTGTTCTTTCTCATTCTGCCTTCAGACAATGCAGAGCCTAATTTGGGGCAATATAATTGGGAAGCAGCAGAAACTGATGTGTTCACCCGAGTGCTCTAGTCTGGAGTAACCATGGAAGTTTCCTTTGGCCCCTTTTCGGTGCTCCAGTGTGACTTGAGGGTGCACAGGGAATTCATAATTACTGACTTCTGAACAGCTTCTTTACTTGTTACACAGCTGGGAGGAAGAGGCTGTGTGGAGTCCTCTGATGGAAAAGACAAAAGGATGTAGAGTGAAAGGAAGACGTAGCAGTGGAAAGAAGATAGGAGGAGAGAGATTATGGGTAGTGAACACTTCATTTGGCAGCATGGAGTCCAAATCTACCATGGCTTTTTATTTGTTGATATAAGGCACGTTGTGCACAGAACAACAGATTTTCCTTATTTGAATTGTAGAAAAGTTAGAAATTTGAGCTAGAAATGTGAAAAGTATAATTAATATTTTTAAGAGACTTGTTTTTAAGTGTGTTGCATTTCTGTTTTCATGAAGAGTTGAAACTTATCTGATGATACGTTAATGAAAAAATGAATCTCAGTTTCAATGATCTTGTGCCATTTTTGTTCTGCTGTTAATGCAGAGGCGTCTTCAGTGAGACATGTTGGTCTTTTCCCTTTTCTTTTTCTTGTGAAACCTTGCCTACTTAGCACATTGTGAGTCAGATCAGACTGCTGCTAACCAAAAAGGAATTCTATTTTTGTACCTTGTATACTTTAGTTTTTCTTTTTTAATACATTCACTTCTGTCATCTTTTTTGAAACATTACAAACGTGTGAAAGTTTATTTAGAGTGCCATGTAGTATGTTATTCCTACTGTCTATTAAGATGTCACCCGAGCAACAGATGAGATCATCAAACAAGCTTTTGATGATTTAATCAGAAGTTTAAGTTAGTTTTGCTAGAGAATGGTGCTAGAATGAGAATACCCTTTAGTTGACATTTCTAATCTGTGGTATCTTTTCACCTTCAGAGAAATATATGTTTTTACTTAAAATATTAGGTGAGCACTCACTATGTACAGTAAATATTGGTGTCAAGTTTTTTGTTGTTGTTGTTGGGTGGCTTGGGTTTGGCTTTATTTTTGTTTTTCTTGCCCCTCCAACCCTTCCACCTCATGGCATAGCCAAGCAACTGAATGCAGGCAGCTAACATATTTGCATGTAATTGCCAATTTGCTGGGGATGACAGAAGTCTCAAAGGAAATGTGAGCTTGAAAAGCACAGGTTGAGAGCTGAGCAGATGGAGTTGGGTCCCTTGATGAGCTGGGTGGCAGAAACTGGTAGAAGGGCAAAGGCAGTGAGGGTCATGGAGCTGTGATCCCATTTCTGGGATGTCTGACAGTGTGAGAGGCAGAAGGATATGGAAGAGAGATAACACCTCCAGTATGTGAATGAGAATTTACACAGAGTATATGTCTGAAGCTCTTGTTTTTGGAGTGGAGGTGTTCTTTGCACAATGTCCAGAGTTCAGGAACTCCATGGAAAATGGTAAATTGGAGACCACTTCCAAACCTTGGTTGAAGCAGCCTGAGAAGCAGGTTCCTCAGAGTTTCTTTTACCTCCTTTTGCAGTGGAATATTTGTAGTAAAGAGCTTTGTCTTCCTTAAATGGCAGATTTTGTAACCTGAGTTGCCTTTGTGTCCTTTTTAAGTTGCTTTTACTTTTAATGACATTTCTGAGAGTGCTTGAGGCAAATTAATTTGAGGCTTATTACACAAATAAGTAAGTTTATTTCTGATCTTCACACTCATCAGTTTCTGAGGATTTCAGCAATGTTATATATTTTTTCCTTTCTTTTTACTTCAGGTGAACAGGACTGGTACAAGACTTTTGTTATTCCAGATAAAAGTAGCATCTATCTACTGTTCTTTTAAATTTTCTAACTGCTGTCACAGAATAGGACTAATTATTCTCTGGGACAGCACAGATCTTTATATCACTCTGGTTTTATTATCAGTATAACAGTAGGTACAAAAAGTGGTCCTTTTTAATGGGATCTAATTTCACATCACCTTGATCTTTAGGATTTTTGCTACATCTCAGAAGAGGTTAAGAATCCTGTAATCAGTTTTATTTTATCAGAAGTGTTTCTGTTACCTAAAGACCATTTCTTCCTGTTACAAGCAAGTCAGTGATGGCAACAATCAAGTAGTATTTGTCTTATATTGATATGTAGGATTTAAAAATTTTTCATTTCCCTGTATTACCTTTTCAATACTATGTTAAATTTTCAATGTATTATTAATCTAAGACAAAATAAATTTCAAACCATGATTCTGAGAAATTATTTAAATTACAAGTCAGCTGTTACAGACTGGTACTTTTCCTTTGGTAATAGAATCCTCTGCAAGGAATTACTACAGCTATTGTGGTCCACTACAAGCATTAGATGACATCTTTTCATTGTCACTAATTCTGCATTTTGGCAGGGAAAAGAAGAAGGGTTTGCTTTTAGTGTTGCCAAGCAACTTAAATATGAATTACTTCAATTTCTGAATTTTTCTTGTATGATGTGTGTTGGAGGGCTTCTCCCACCTTGGTGAGAGGCAGTCTAGATGAAGTTATGCTCCATAGCTTCAACAACTCTAAGATTAGTAAATAGATTAATTTCTCCCTGTGGAGTTCCAGTTCAAAACTAAAGACACCCGAGGTTTTTCGTTTCATTGTGGATAAGTATCAAAAATCACAGCAGATTATGTCTTCACAAGACATGAGATTGGGTGTATTTTTTTCTTCGTGTGGACAAAGGTAACCTGCTGTGCCTTAGTAATCCTGTGTGCAGTTACCCGTGTTTACTGCTATTTGGTATACTTCCTCTGAAGTATCTTTTCCCAACACACATAACTGATGGTAATGCTAGGTAACTACTGGCATTTGAAAATTTTTGTCTTAATTGAAAGTGTGTGGAAAAGATGAAGGGGATGTAGACTTAAGTGTGTGTAAGTTATGTTAATATTTGTGTTAATATTTATGCAGAGAATATATGCTCTGAATAACTTAGTTGTTTTGGGGGGTTTTTGTTTGGTTTTTTTTTTTGCTTGTTTGTTTTTGTTTTGTTCTCATTTTGTTGTACATTCCTGTAATTTTTTACTTCTTTGGAGCTTTTTCATTTTGCAGCAGCAGCCACAGATTTCCTGTAGAACTACATGGGTTTCAGGGTCATCTCACCTGCCCTGTGTCATTAATTTCCTCTCAGAGCACATGCGCAGAGCAGAGCCACAGCTTCTTCTTGAATTCCTAATGTGTTTTATGCCTAGGAAGCCAGGAAGAACCCCAGCAGCAATAATGGAGAGTGGTTTTTTTTCGGCAGTCCTGCACAGCCAAGGTGTAGAACAGCAGTTGGATAGTATGAATGCATAGCATAGAAGATGTGTTCCTGTTGACATTGGCTTTGTATCCGTGTCTCCAACAGTGTAGTAAAATAATTGCTCATTTCTATACTGTAGTATTTTTGAGGGCTTGCTTTAAAAACTGCCTACCTGTTTGATCAGACCTTGGAGTTCCCAGATACGAATGCATATTCTAACCAGACAATTGTTCCATGTCTGGATGAGATGAAAATTTCACAAACTTTCCTAATACACCGGTTTCCATTGAGAAGAAACTTGGACGTATTGGTGGAAGAAGAGCTACTTGCTGCTCTGAAGAAGTGCTGGTTCTGAATGGTTAAATGGACAGTATTCTTATTGTTTGGGGTAAATTCTAACAGGTCGCAGGGACTGGGTTTTTTAAGCTATGTTCCAGTGGATAAGAGACTGTATAGGCTGAGAACACTTCAGATTTGAGCATTTCATGGGGCAAAGCTAGCAGTATTTTGAGGATGTTCCAGCTGTTTTCTTCAAATTTGAAAACAGACCTTTCCTTTATAAATGCTCATTTAGTTTTGGTAAATACAAGATTAGTTTAGGTGCAGTATCTCAGTAACTTTTTGTTTTGGTTTAATTTTCTAAAGGAGTTGATGACCAAGCTGATAACAGAGACACCTGACCAGCCAATCCCATTTCTAATTGATCATCTTCAGTCCAAGCAGGGGAACCGCAGTCAGCTGCAGAGAACATTGTCTGGCTCTGCTGCCCTGTGGGCAGAGAGTGAAACATCAGGTATGTTCTGTGTGCTGGAAAGGACTGGTCTCCAGTATAATCTTCCCACACTTACATCCGTTATTTCCTGTATGCACCTGTACCTACTGAACAGGTACTGCTCTATGGTTTTGACCATGCAGAATAAATCCTGTTTGTCAGGAGATACTGAATTTAATATAGATTGCTGTCTGTCAGCTCAGCCTATGTATATATCATGTGAGTATGGATCAGTTACAGAATGGAAACGCTCCCAGTCTCAATGAGAGAGGTTCCCTTGCTGTCCTTTTTCTTTCTTTTCCTTTTCCCTCCCATGGTTTATTTGTGCCGGAGATTAACCTCCACTGAGGTATTCTCTTTAATAATACACATTTTTATATACCTATCATCCCAACCCTTAATGAGGAGATGCTATGCTACTTTATGAACTCCAGTGTGAATAATTTATGATTGTAAATCTTCAGAAGCATTAAAATAATATTCTGAAATAGTATCTGCTCTGATTGTAAAGTAGAAGTCTTGGTTTTCATATTCTGGTACAAGCTACTATTACAATATTATTTTTGTGTTTAAAAATTGACTAATGATCTGTTTCAGACTCTAGTAGAGCTTAAATAGTTGCTGATAGTCAAAATATTAATTTACTGACAAATCAACCATTTATCTCGAATACTCAGTTTTAGCATAGGCAGTAAAACATGTACATAACATGGACATTAAGGACTTTTTCCTAACAAGAAATAGACTCGTTTCTAATGAAAAACCTAATAATTTATAAGTTTTTATATTTAGGAAGTGGAATAAATATATTAAATATAAAAGAAATCAGAAATAGGAGGAAAAAAAGAGCTGTCTTTAATTTAGATTGATATACCTTGGGGTTTTTTGATTGTTTGTTAAGTCTTTGAAAAATGACCCTACAAATGTTGTAATTGTCTAATTTTATTCTTTTAACAGAAAATAAAGGAACAAGAAGAGATTTTAGAAGTTACGATAAGCCTTGGCAGGTAAATGCAAAAAAGCCTAAAAAGTCAAAGAGTGACCTTGCTGTGTCCAACATTTCTCCACCATCACCGGAGTCCAAGTCATGTAAGAAAAATTCACTACATTAATAATTTGTGCATACTTTCCAACCTATAGCATGTTTTTCTTTTGAGTTAGGTTTAAAATGGAAAGCAAACTATGAGCAGATGAGCCTCTATATATATATATATATATATGTTAGAAGAGTTTGATTCTTGCCTTAGTCTCACTTGAATTATGAATAGTTTATAATGCCCTATGTTGTCATCTGTAGATAGAAAATAATTCTGGATAGATGGATTAAAAATAGACTAATATCTGGGTGTCATGTACTATTTTATGCTTGGATACTGATCATGGTTTGATGTTTTAGTTTGCATTGCCATTTTGCACATGTAAAATCTGTTCTGTTGATACTGGTCCTAATAGATTTTTTTTCTGTGGGTCAGGCAATGCAAAACTCTGAATTATGAACAGATACGGTTCCAGGTATGGGAGCAGTGTCAGCAGAACAGGTATACTGTTCTCAGAGTTGCTGAAGGAGTCTAAATGTACACTGAAAGAAAATGCAGAAAAGAAACAGAGCAGCTGAAGGGAATGTTGTCAAGTACCTGTAAAAAATTTGTGAAAATGGAGACAACAAGCCTTAATGAAATATAATGCTTCCTGTGTACTGGCTATTGAAGATATCTAATTTTTAAGATTGATTCTTAATGTTGGTTTTTTCACAAATAAATATATCTACAATATTTATACATATATAAATACAGTTATACACACAGAGATTGGTTTGTACAAGATTTTTCTCCAAAATAAATTGAAAAACTCTATTTTCTTCTGTTGACTCTTGCAGCTTTTTGAAATTATTATAATAGCCAAGTCTTTATAATAACTCTGAGTGTGATTAGGTGTACCAGATGAGAACAGAGATATAATGTATGCTGCAATAGAAAGTTTGTTGTCTTTCTTCTAAAAGCAAGATGGGAAAGTCTAGACTTCAAAGGAGTCAAAAGAAAATTGCCCAGTGACCTCACTAAGTCAAAATAGCACACAGCAATGGGTAAAGTAAATCATGATAAATTTATGCAAGAGAAAGAACTGTGCTTTTGGGTGATAAACAGTCTTGTATGGTTATGAAACATTCTTTACTGAGAATAAATAACTGCAACAAGTAAAAATAGCTGTTACAGGTAGCTGTGTCCTGTTGTACAGGATTTTCTCAGGATTATTTTTTTCTAGAAATGGAGCATTTGTCTCTGTTTCTTCTTCATGAATCACATTCCCTGCTTCAAAAAAACTCAGTTTTGTTTTGTACCGGGGTTGCAATGGGCACATGAATTTTTCAGTCTGTTCAAAAGAAGCATGTGGATTTTAATTTATTTTCAATAATAAATAGAGACATTGAAATAAATGCTTGTAGTCACTCATAATCTGTGTCTAATCTAACAAATTTGCTGGATAACTGCAATTTATGGAGATCCACTGTTAGAAACAGTGGCCAAAGGTATTGTGAGCTGTTCCTGTCATCACACTGTGTTCCTTTCTTCTGCCCTGTGCTTGCTCTTCAGACTCTGTGGTATCCATCAAATAACTTTCATGCCATCTCTTAAAGATACAGAGTTCTCTGTCTTTGTCCCAGATAGGGGGGTAACATCACATCACTCCCCTCACTTGTGTGCCTACTACAAGTTTCGTGCTTGTTGGTCCTTAGCTTGTCCCATTAGAGGGACAAAGAGGAGATTGGGCATTCTAAACTACCAAGTCTCATATCAAGCAAGGAAATATTTTATACATCCATAATAAGACTGGGGTCAAGGATCTGTCCTTAGGGACTGAAGAACACTTAATACTACTCTTCAGTTGGTAAGACTACTCTCAAGCTACCCAAGTCTCCAAGTCTAGAAGCACCATGTGGGAGTGCAGCTTTGCCTACAAAGGAGGTAGAATTAGGGTATGCTTAATGCAGCTGAACATTTGTAAGTACATGGCACTACATGGGATTGATTCTAAGCATGCTGAAAGAGGAGACTAATATAATTTCAAGGCCATTCTGTCATCATTGAAAGGTCATAATGATTGTGGGATGTTCCTGATGATTAGAAAAATGCAGATATCTCAATGATTTTGAGGAAGAGCAGTCTGATCAGCCTAGCCTCATCCGCTGCAAAGACTATTGAGCAAAATTTCCTGGAAGGTGTTCCTAATCACAAGGAGGAAAATGTGATTTGGAACATCAAGCATGGATTTATTAGGTCATATATGTCTGTGAGGGCAACACACTTGCCCTCTTAGGTAAAATAACTGGCCTTGTAACTAAAGAAACAACAATGGAGGTTTCATACCGTGACTTTAGCAAAACCTTTGTCAGCTTCCTGTAGTATCCTTATAACTCAGTTGATAAGATATGGACTGAATAAGTGGACAAGAAGATACATGGAAAGTTAACTCAACTGGTGGGTTCAAGGGATGGTGACTAGCAATGCAAAGTCCAGTTGGAAAGCCTATCTTTAATGGCATGCTCAAGGGACTGGTACTGAGATCAATGCCGTTTAAAAAAATTTCCTAATGCCCTGAATTTCTCTTAGGTTTGTAGGTGAGACCAAGTTGTGGGAAGTGGTTGGTATGCTGGGTAGCAGGACTGCTATTCAGAGGGATAGGACTGAGGAATGGGCTGAGAGGAACCTCTTGAAGTTCAACGCAGGCAAATTCAAAATCCTGCATCTTAGATGGAATAACCCCGAGCAATAGTGTAAACTGGGATATGTGTTTCTAGAAAGTAGCTTTGCAGAAAGACACGTGGGATGCTGATGGACAAGGACTTGGAATACGAAGCAGCTGTGGCTGTGTGCTCATGTGATGCTGAAGGTGACCTGCATACCAGGATGCAAGAGTAGAGCCAGCAGTGTTCGTTTTTGAGATGGCATCTGGAGTATATCACGAGACACAGTGGTGTACTGGAGCAAGTCCTGTGGAGGTCCACCAAGATAATGACAAGGTTGGAGCATGTGATGGACAAGGAGAAGCTGAAAGATACTGGTTTGGTCATACTGAAGAAATGAAAGCTCAGGGGAGATTTCATTGTTGCCATCAACTAGTATGCTGGAGGATGGTTGAGAAGACATGGTCAGATTCTTCTCAAGAGTGTTTAGTGAAAGGACAAGAGGAAACAAAAATTACACTTCAAGGGTAGTCAGACACTGGAACAGGTTGTCCAGAGAGGCCATAGAATCACCATCATGGGGTATACTCAAAGCTGAACTGAATACTCTGAGCAATCTGCCCTCAATGGACCAGTCTAGGGCAGCAGTTTGGGCTAGAAGACTTCCAGAGGTCTTTTACAGCCTAATTATCCTCTGCTTCCATGCTTTGCTGTTCATGCGCTTCCATTTTTTTTTCCATGACACTGATTTAAACCTTAATCAGTCCTGTTGTTTTCATTACTTGCACCTTCAATTAGTTGTGTCTGCAACTTTTTGAAAATACTTTGTGTATTTGAACTACATTTTGTTTTAGTTGCTATAACAGAGGTTGGTTTCAGACACGTGCTTTTTTGCCATATCTCGCTTCCCTAATTTTCTGCCAAATAGATTAATATCAATGCTCTTTTAACATTTCTTTCTTTATGGTTTGTGGCAAAATCAGTGCGTACCATGTGCTCTTTCGACTACACAGATCAGCAAGCAAGCATGTTTAGAAGGCATTTATTGTTCTGTCCAAATGTGCACACCATATTCTATTTGTTTTGTGTCTTCAGCTTCTACCTCATTGTACTTTTTTTTTCGAAAGCATCTCCAAAGAGGTAGTAAGGACTCATCTGAGAAACAGAAAGTTTTGGACTTGCTGAGACGTTAAGATTTTTTCTCAGATTTGTGTTTAAAAGGAAAGAACAAGCCCACACCCAAAATCTAAAAAGCTTTCCCAGACTGCCAAAACAACCCCAAAATTTAATGGAGTCCATCACCTGTATGATGTTCTGTTTCAGAGTTTTTGTCTTGTGACTGTCTTGTTCAAATGATACTGAACTTGTGATTTCGTAGGAATCTTTGGAACCGTGAGGGTGTTTGATTTATTTAATTAGGGATTTTTTTTTCCTTCAGTAGAGTGATGTTGATGGCAGTGTGCATGTTAATCCTGCACAAATGTCTCTTACGCTTTCACTTTTTTACTGGAAAGGTACCTTCACTCCCTCCTCCTGCCTATTATGATCTCAGGTGTACCTGAAACCCACAAACAAGAACTGCTAATATCTAAGCCATCTAACCACTTGTTTGGTGTGTGCAAAACCAGAATTAAGCAGAAGCTGCAGCTGTTGTCTGGCAAGGAAGAAGCTTGGAGCCAGGGGTGTTTGTGTGTATATAAATAAAATGTTTAAATGATCACATTCTGTATTTGAAGAAAAAAAAATCTGGAAGTTTCAAAATTGTTCGTAAAACAGACTCCTTGTTTCCCAGCTAGCTACTTCTAGGCAAAGTAGGTTGATCTCTTCACCACCTCCATATTAAATCAGATCACAGACTATTCTTTCATGCTTCTTCAGTTCAGCATTCTCACCATATCCCATTTGCAAGTACAATGTTGTGAACTTCTAGTTGCTCTCAGTCAGTCTAGGACTGTAGGCCACCATTCTCTTAGCCTTTTAATATCCAGATACTGTGTAAACCATTTTTGATTTATTATGAAAGAGCTCTGATCCGAATGCTATTGCAAGATTTAAATGCATGAGTAATTTTATGCTTGATTATATTATACATATTTTTGTTCTTTGAGATGTAAGAGGGTCATACAATGTATTAATGAAATGTAGGATTTAATGAGCAACTGGTCTAATTCTGTGTGTAGATCACACATTGAAAAGACTTGTCCAGGTAGATAAAACCAGTACTGGTCTTATGCCATCAACCAGCAGAAAATAAAGGTGTGCTGATTTGTGGCGGAGTTCATAACACAATTGTGAATTTATATTATGTGCATTTGTGGCCAGGGCACACCACCAGCAAATCAGAAGTAGTGGGCAAGTGTGTGTCTGTCGTCTCCTAAGATGAGATGGTGAAATCTCAGCTCCATAAAGGGAAACTGTACATCTTTCAATATGAATGCTACAATGTAGATATAATAAATCTTCTGAATTGTAGGCAAATAATTTCGAGAGGAAGTGTTATATAATATATAAATCTCTCCAATAACAGAGATGAGGTTGAGGTGGGTAATATGATGAGGGATTTGAAATTACTGATATGATTTTGTGGAATGAGTGAGTGTAATAAAGATGAAGGTCAGAGTATAATGAAAGGATTTTGTTAAGTGTGTAGTGACACATGCATGTAAAAGATTTGTGACAGACTTCATGCATACAGAGGAGGATCACGTATTTGAAGAGATTCTAAAGAAAGGTCATCTGGTATTTGTACAGTTCTGAATGCTTTCAACAAAGCCATTCATTTTTAAATTACCAGTGCTTGTTGATCCTACAATGGAGAAGATAGGAGTTTATATTTTGAAGAAATCTGTAAGGAAGCAGAAAATGAGCTTGAAAGGACAAACACATGCCACATGATGCAAGTAAATAGATGTTGTTATAGTATACATTCATTATTTGAAAGACTAGGTAAGTAGGAAGAACTATGTCTGCTGTGGAAGTAATAAAAATTTTAGTCAGTTCTAATTCTGTTTAACTTCCCCTTCTGTTTTGATTCCTCAGAATGAGGCAAATCATTGTTGAAACAAATTGTATTGAAACTTAGAAATACTTCATGACAGCGTATCTATTTTGGTACCTTTTCACTCAAGTACAAAATGGTTCAGTAAAACACAGCTGATTGTATACCAGCATGCAGAGCAAATTTCCCACCATGGTTTTGACTGATTTCCCACTATCCACCTAGTGAGATGCAGTCCAAGATTCCTGTGTTTGTGAAACATTTCTCTGAAATTAGTAACCAGGTCACTATCTTGAGCAAGTGTCCCTACTTTTCAAGAACAAGAGTTTTGATATGCTTTTTTTCCCTGATGCGAGTTGGTCCATATACTTGGCAGTTGCTGATCCTGGAAGCTCCACAGCTGTAAAGTAGAACTTACGTTTATTTCATCCAGCTTCTGTCCCATGACAAATTTTGCTTCAAAAGCATATGGTTTCTCAAAAATTCAATTTTATTTTGAAAAATGTGTTTTGTTTCAAACTGACGGTATCAAATCCTAGCTTGTAGAAATTTTCTGCAACCTGGAAGCTCCAAGGTTTGGTCATCTTTTTATATGGTTTTACTATATTAAATTGTTGCCTGTTTTTATTTTGGTGCTACTGTGAGATTTTTTCTGGTATGGTAAGTTCAGTGTATGAAAATAAAAAGTCTGTCATACTGCTACTGAATTATGCTGTAGAATATAGTGTTGGCACATGGAAGGGTAATGGTAAGATAACTGCAAAAGGCTTCCAAAGGAGCATGTGATCTCAATGTAAAACAAAGGTGGGTGAAAATAGAGAGAACTCTTTATAGAATTCCTTTTCTAGTTTATTAGAAATTTATATTTACAGTTAGTAATAGTTTTGAAAAAAATACTGGGTGGAATATTTTGTTTTCTGTAAATAAGAAAAAAAAGGATTAGAAATGCTGAAGTTGTCCTGTTTAATTTGTATATGATAAGGTCTGTGAATGGAGTCAATTTTTATCACACAAGAATTTATGTAACTTTTAATTGACTTAGCAGTTCTTAAACCAGGGAATTATAAAATAGCGATAGAAATTTATAAGTATCAACAAAAATTACGAGCTGCTCATCTTAGTAGAGACTACTCATACCCTTATACCTTAAAACTTGTATGTATTTACTGGGAATCACTATAGCTCATTATTTCCATCGTCCTGAGAAGGAAATACGTTACTTGTCTTTTTTGAACACAGAGCAGAACAAGACTCTGACATTCCAGCTTGCTCCTCTCTTCCCTTCTTCTTATTGAGGGTTCTTGTGTCCCTTTCTTTCTATTCTTATCTCTGTAGGTCTTTTTCAATGTCTCTTTTGTCTTCTGTTTTTGAGAATGTCTGTAATTGCAGTCTATTGTATTAACTTCCCTAATAGCCAGGTTCCTGAGTGTGTGTTACAGATCAGGATATACTCTGGATTTTCAGACTCTCTATGGATGTCTGTTTTGAAGATGAAGAAGGATTTCAACATCACTTTGTCCCATTTCTTTACCTGGAAAAGGTGACTATTGACCTAACTCCACAAGGGAAAGTTGAAGTTGATCCAAAGTGGAGGAAATTTTATATTCACACAGAGTCAGAGATAAGGCAAATTTCAATGCCAATTTATTTAACACGTTTTTTAATGGCTACGAGACTTGATGTCTGAGCATAATTTCCCCATACCATCATAAAGGCACTCTGAAGTTCCAAATTATCATGAAACCACCTTTTTAGCACAATATATTGAAGTCTGTCAGTTGCCTTCTTAGCATGTAGTGAAAATGAAGTTTATAAGCATAAATTAGTTGACAGCTGTCAAAATAGTAAACAAAAATTTTGAAGCTGGCCAGGATATACTGGACGTTTTAGGCTTTTCTTTGAAATTATTTTTAAGTGAGTGGTCAGCAACTGGTAAGATGATTGGTAAAAGAGCAACTGGTCCTTTCTGGTGGAAAAGTGGACTAGGCATCATCATCTTCACACCAGCATGTGCAGTTCTCAGCATGGTAATGCTGTGTTTGGAGACAACCCAACAATTGCATTTCACGGCAAAAGCAGCAGCTCTTTTGCCAGTTTCTTTTGAACACTGGCAAAAAGAACACGTTAGTTAGTTAGTTAGTTAGTTAGTTAGTTAGTTTCAGAAACAGCATTGTTTTTGTTTGTATTTCTACAAATTGTTCAGAATGTTCACATTGTTCAATGAAGCTCTGTTTATCATGTGTCCTACATATCTCAGACACCCCTTCTCTCTGTTGTAGGTAAACTTAGCTCAGGAGTTAAGATACTTTTATTTTAAAATTAAAGGCTTTGGTAATAGATAATGAGTATCAGACTGTAAGCTCAGGTCTGTGCTTCCCAAAGGTTGAGTTTGTTTAAGTAGCGAAACAAAGATTAGAGGCTGTACATGAATGATAAGAACTTACTTTGTTTCACTGTTTTTAATGAACTGTGTTATCTACACTGTATGACTTTTTGGAAAAAAAAAAAAAGTTGTTTTTAAAAGCTGTATCTAAATATTTTTTTCTTCTTGATAAAATAACTAGCAAAGCCAAAACTACCAGTTACTCATTTTTGTTTTGATGTTTTTTCTTATTGACCCCTTGGCCACACAATTCTAATTTGTTGTAAATGAAGTACCATCATGTGCAATAGTTTAAATACATTTTTTATTACATTATTTTCATTATTTTCAATTACTAGTGTTAATTATCCTCTTTACCAATTAATTCAGTTGCAGTAACCATTCAGGTATGCATTTGTTCATGTTTTTACTTCACATTGACCAAAGAAAATATTTCCAGCTGTTGAAATAAAAGGATAGTTAAGTAATTTCCACCCGAGATACTTGAGCTTGTTAAACTTATTATGTAGATTTTTGTCTACTGTAGGAGTCTGAACTACCAAATCTAAACTTCATCTATATATCTGTGTATATTTAGTGCCAAGGTCAATAGAGCATCCTAAATGGGATTGGAAGAAAAAACCGGAGAACCATGATTTTGATGAACTAAATCATATTCTTCAAGAGAGCAAAAAGCTTGGAAAAGCCCTTGAGAATCTGTCTCGCAGTAAGTTGATTGATTTTAGTTTTTTAATGTAACCATGCAGCCTGAATTGTAATTTGGAAGTATACATCAGAAAGGTGGTCTTCTATTCAATGAAGACCAAAGCCATTGATGTCAGCAGTTACATTCCTGTTGATATGGTTTACAGAATGTCTGAGGTAATTCCTGGACACTGAAACTACTACCCCTGCACCACTTTTTTTTATTTTTTTGCATTAGTTTCCTACCAGTATAGTGAGCTGAATTAGCTCATAAAGAGATCAACACAAGAGGAGGCTGGTTTAATGAAAATGGTGGGAACATGCAGTAGAGAGATTGCTCCTTTGTGTGGTAGCAGTTAAGTGGGATTAACCTTTGTAAAACCTTAACCTCATTGATGGAGTTCAGACCTGTTATTGAAAAACATTTAGCTATTTTGTATCCTTGATTTCCTTGTCCTTGATTTTTGTATCCTTGATTTCCTTGACCTTCTAGTTTTTAACAGAAATTAAAATATTTTAAAGCATCTCAAATAAATAATCAGAAGCATGAATTCCAGTTGTTTCATAATAAACCCCGTGTATTATCCCTTAAACACCCATGTAAGGAGTAGCTCTGAGGTTTATTGGATATGATCAGGAATAGCTGGGGATTTTTGTTTTTGTTTTTTTCCTTTTTCGTCTTTCCTGTAGAAGAGAATTCTGAAATACAGTTGTGGGAGAAAATACTGCTAATAATTTTTAAAGTTAGAAATGATGACAAGTACTCTTTGCCATGCTACATGAAAACTAGGTGTGGAATGATCTGGAAGATATTTGTGTGAGAAATGTTTATTTCTTCTCTCGTTAAGTTTTATCCCTGGCAGTTCTTGATTCACTGGAGAATTTACAGATAGTGAGGTCAGAGACAGAGCTGAATGAGGAATGGAAGACTTATTTTGTGAAGAATTTTGAGATTCAACTTTTTTTCAAATTGTGCCAAATACCCAAAACTAGTTTGCCCAAATCACACTCTCCCTAATGTTTTAGGTTGATCACCACAATTCTGAGCAATTTTCCTACTTGTATTATAGTAGTATAGTTATAGAGCTTTTTTGAAATACTTTTCTAGTAAATTGGTCTATCTGCCTGTAAGGAGCTAAACCAACTCTGGTCAGAGTCTCTGATTTGCAGCCTCACTATTGCCTGACCGTGATGGATGTGAGTGTAGTTTTCAAACTTTTCTCCTTTAGAGACTTGCAGCCAAGCTACGCACAGATACAGAAACAGTTACTTTAAATTTCAGAAAGGGTTATTTATTCACTCTCTGGAGATATAAACCAATCAGATGTGAGGGTTCAATAATTAATGCCTAATCCACTCTTCAATCCTACATCTTTGTCTTTCCTTCAGAATATTGTGAAGGTTCCACTTTTACCTAGAACTGTACCTGTACTTCCTTATACCTGAAATAGATTTTGCAGCATCCTGTACCTCTCTTTGCCCCACAGTTTTCTAACCGGAGTGTAAAACTCTGCAGCTCTTCTGGGTCCTACACTTGGACTGGGTGAATGTACCTGGTCAGCATTGTTGGAGTTTGTTTTTCATAGCTATTTCACAAATGAAACATTCTTCACTGTTTCTTGCTAGTACTTGATGCTTTCTGGTGGTTCGTCAAGATAATACAGAATTTGAATCCCATCCCCCAGAGTGCTTTAAATCACTTGCATCCTGATAATAAATTCACTTTCATGAATGTGCTCTCTATTTCTTCATCCAGATCATTAATGGAAATATTGTCAGACCTCTTCATGATCCCATTTCAGATCTGACAACCAACCCTTGAAAGCTACTCAGTAAGTGTGTTTTTTCCCACCAGATGTTTATCTGCCTTGCAGTGTTTTTGCATAGATTGTAATTCTCTAATTTTTTTTCACTGAAGTATCATCTAGGACAGTAAACAGTCTTATAGCTGAAGTATTTTTCACCTGCTTCTTCCTCTTATCCACTAGGCAAGTTTCCCAGTTGAGAATGCAATTAGACTAATTTGATGCAATTCATTCTTGATAAATTCATGTAAGCTCATTCTTATCGCCTTTCTATTCCATTAGATGTTGATACATTATTTATTTAACAGTTTTGTGTACGATTTTTGCTGTTGTCTGATTTAGGCTTGGTGGTTAGTAGTTCCCCACATCTTCTCTTTTTCTTTTTCAAAGAAAGATGTGTATTTGCCTTTTTGTGTCCTCTCTATTCCTGAAAGACAGTTGCTGATGGATTAGAAGTTTCTTCAGTTAGTAAGTTTAATGCTCTAGAGTGAATTTCACAAGAGTCTGCTAACTTGACTGTATCTAAATCACCAGCATATCTTTCAGCTTCCCTTGTCTGGCTTATAGTTTTTCCTCTTAAAACCACTACTGTTAAGCATCTGGCTGCAATTGATTTTTTTTGGTAAAGACTGAAGCAGTGAAAGTATTGAACACTGGGAATTCTTTGTATCATCTCTTATTTGCTTTCCTTCTCTTTGATGTAAAAGTTCTGTATTTTAATTTGTTCTCCTTTTCTAGTGTATTTATAGTATCTTATGGCTTTTAATGTTCTTTTATAGTTGTTAGTTACTCTGCACTTTAGGCTTTCTTTGTTTGTATCATTTAAACACTTGCATCAGATTAATTCTAAGCTATATGTCCTTGTTTCTATTCTAAGCTGTATGTCCTAGGTTTTTACTTCTGATTTTCATTTAGTTGCATGAAATAAAAAAATTCTTTGCTACTATTTCTTATGGGTCAGCACGATACAAAAAAAAAAAAAAATCAAAATGAAAAATGTGAAAATTTTGTAAAAATAGAAAAGGTATAATTTTGAAAATAAATGAGGTTTTTTTTGTTCTCCCAGAGACAGAATGTAGATTGCACATAGGAAATAGGTGGCTTCAATAAATACAAGGTCTAGGACTTTAAAAGTATACGGTGAATGAAACTCATTCTCTTCTGTACCGAAACAAACATCCCATGTGGTGAATTTTAAAAAAGCCATCACAAGGTCCTATGTCTACCTCTCCTGATGCTTTTTTTGGGCAGTCTAGTTAGTGCTTTTCGTTCTACAAGCGTGTCATGAGTCTAATGCTGCATTTGATACTAATCTTATTTTGAAGTGGTGTGGGACAGACACTGGGCTCAACAGAGAGCTGAGTACCCAGATGATCAAAATGTACTGTCAATGGCTTTAGACAGCACCCTCTCTTTTGTTCTTCAGTATTTTATCAGGGAAGAGAGACACATGAAATGAAATGTTTGAAGTTAGATGAATTTTCCATCAAGTCCTGGATCCGAATTGTTTACATTTTAAAGATAAGCTTTGGATCTTTTAGTGAATTTCCATGACTTTGTTGCCTGTTAGGCAGTTGACACAGCCTGAAAATTAAATTCAAGTTTCTATTACTTCATTTACTATTCAGTCTAGATACCTGCTTTGAGACAAGCTTTTGCACTTCATGCAGAATTAGAACTGCCTGTAAGCTTTGGAAGGTGAGACGCAGGCACTTAGATATCTGGTCTCTTCTGTATTCAGTTCTAGTGATTAAAGCGGAACTTGCTTATATTTGGACCCTTTCTCCCAACTCCCATCAAGAGTGAGTAATTCTGTGCTGCAGTAAGTCCGAGAAACTGAGACTTCATACTCCGAGTTAAAAGTATCTTAGGAGTTTTGAGAGTCTGAAGAAGGTTATTGTTGTAATTATGGTCTAAGTGTGGTGGAGCTTGCTGATTTAAGTATACAATTTTTCAGAGACTTAGCCACATGGGAGAGCTGGGTTTTGTTTGCTTCTGCAATCAGCTGTATGTCATTGAAGTGGATTTGGAACTACCAAATCATCTATTTAGGGAAGATTTTGGTTTATAAAGCAACTTACAGGAATGAACTGCATTTCCCTTGTGTATGTTTAATTTTCTTTTATTGCAAGGTCTCTTATCTTTATTGCTCTCATCCTTTTTCCTCTGCTGATCATAAGGAAGAAAAGTTCCTGTTTCAAATGTATGCTGTTGTATTTCACCTTCTGGCCTGTTTGCCTTTAAACAGAATTTAAATCTGTATAGCTAAGGATCTTGCTAATTAATATGGCTTTGTCCTTCCCCCATTTTCTGAGGATGGAAAAATAGATAACACGATATGGAAACCAGTGAATTATGAGAGTTTTGAGTAGGGGAAAATTGAGGACTAAATCAGTGAGATCTTGCTGCAATTAGGTGGGAAGTCTGCATACTTGATGAAAACTTTGCAACTTTTATATGAACAATTAAGGATTAGGGTGCATATTGAAAATGTGTGCATATTGAAGGTTTCAATTTATACATGGTAACTGCGTTTGATGAAAAAATGTCTTCTCCTGTGAGATAGGTTGTCTTTCATAATCACACATAGCCTTTCAGCGAAAATAACTGACTTTTTAGTAATGTTTGAATGCCTGTTCAGGCCAGGTGTACACTTCAGATTAGAGGGGAAGAAACAAATTTATCATGCTTTGAATTCAGTTGAAATTCCAAGGTCAAAAAATGGTAATAAGTAAACATTAACCAAAACTGTTTGATAATGTATCCAAGTCAGTTTCAGGGGATCCCAGAAAAAATGGTATCTACATATAACCAACAGGAAAAAAAACCTCTTTTGTTTCTTAATTTCAAAGGGGAGTAATCAATAAACAATCAGTAAATGAGAAAGTCATCGTTTTCCATCTAGTAGGAAATAATGCTGGAAATCATAATGAACTATAGAATCACAGAATGGTTGAGGTTGGAAGGGACTTCTGGAAGGCGTCTGGTCCATCCCTGCTGCTCAAGCAGGCTCACCTAGAGCCAGGTGTCAAGGATCTTCAATACCTTCAAGAATGAAAGATCTCCAAGTCCTTCCAGAGTATCTCAAACAGTTATTTATCATAATTTTAGAGTCAGTTGATGTTGTTTATGCTTATGTTAAGAAAGGCAAGCGTGATCTTACCTCTTTAAGAAAAATATAAAATAGTAAAACGTAAAAGCATATGTTCTGTTTATCTTTTACAAGGAAGAAAATAAGCAACAAGAGTAAAAATCTCATAACTACAAGGGTAAAAGTAGTTCTAAACAAAATCACAATATGTTAACAAACTGCTAAAATCATGTCCTCAGTTTTGTGGATGAACTTGCGAGTATGTGGGATGTGAGAAGCTTTATATATACATCATGAACTACTTGAATGTATTTAGCAGTCTCTGAAAAACACATTAGAATGGGGTTTCATTTAGAAGCTTCTACACTGTAGGAAACCATTAATGATTTACATTGCAGTTATGGAAGATGAACTTGAATGCCACTGATGTTTATTGAAACCAGACATTTCTGATGGTGATGATGATGATATAACTGTAAATGCACATCTTCAGGACACATAACAAAACTTTTGTCAATTGCCTTATGAGGGGCATTGTTTTAAGACATAATACGTTAGTAATTTTTTTCATTTGTATACAGTTGTTGATCTGAAATGGACTTGAGTCTGTAAAGATGACTTCCTTGTTATCAGTTGATCATCTAGCCCTAAATGTGTTCTGCTAACTGAACCAAAAGTCTTAATGTAAAGGATTTTTCCCTTCTTCTCTTCAGTCTGAACTTTAAAATCATGTTATTCTTGCATGAGATCAATGCTTGTGATTTATTTTGAGATCAACATTTTTAGATAAGCTCAATCAAACCTTTAGGGAAGATAATTTTATCTCAGTACGGCAGCTGTTATCAGATACTGCCTTTGCTCATAAAATCCACTTACTCTTAGTATGATGTAGAAGTAATAATACAAAATAATTATATTCTCTGAGATTGAAACAGGACAAAGAATAATTATTACTATTCAATTACAAATTGGGGCTTGTATGGCCAGGAGATCACTGCTGCTTTAGTTGTAAGTATCTTTTCCCTACAGACGTTAAAATTTTAATCACCTTTGTGAAGGTATTTGCCATTCTGATTCAACCTACCCTAAGTTTCAGGACTAGAGTCTCTTTTTGAGTTACCTTGTCCTTCTCTGGAACAGTATTTGGCTTGCTAAAAGTTTCTGTAGTACTATTATAGAACTGGGGTTTGTGTGACAGTCACCTCAGATATGGAACTTTCTAGTTCTTAGTACAAGGGGGTTGGCATTCGTGGGGCAGCAGAACATGAGCTGTGACTCTATCCGTGGCTACTGGATGCTGTGGGCTACCCGTTTTAACCCACCTGCTGCAGTGTACCTTCCCCTAAAGAGTTCTGTAGTTTTGATTATTCTCTTCCGAGATGACCTTGGCCTAGGAGAGTTTCTGGGATATAATATATGTTGGGTACTTTGCATTTTATTTCTCTGTGTTTGCATAGTTCATTAGTCACTAAACCTAATCCTGAAACCTGTATTCTTCATTGGAGCTACTCAGAAATTTGGATTTAGGAATTCTGCAAGCGTAAAGCAGAGATTATTTTGCTAGGCATTCATTATTTTTTATCTTTTTTAAAGCCAATATAAGGAGGAGGGATTAAATTCATGTTTTCTAGATAGTAACTATAAGATGTATAGTGTGCTCCTATGTTGATATGTGGTGCCTTGTAGATGACAGTTTCTCTTGTTCTAAAACTGCCAAGTGTTGGGAGGAATATTATCCTCATTCAGGACAGGTACCACTACAAAAAGTTTAAAGTTGCTTAATAAGATGAGGACATGCCCCTCATTGGTAAAAACTCTGAGGTTTCATTTCACTATGCCTTCACAGAAAATCTCTGAGTTACTACTGGAGGAAGTATGTCTAATTTTGAAAGTGGTAAAATGACTCACTGTAGGTAAAGAATATTGTAAAAATGTCTATTATGACAGTCAATGACAAACGTATTTTTAAGTTCCTACACAGAAAGGAGTGAGATTTTTTTGGGTTTTGTGTACTTTTTCTGGGGGAGAAATGCTTTGTTTGGTGCAACCAGAGCAACCACTTTATGTCCTTTATAATCCAAGGATGATGTGAAATAAATAATTTCAATTTTCCTTGTGTTCAATACATGGTTCAAACAGGTACAGGCATTAGAACATACAATGCTGCCTGCTGCAGTATGGCACAAGGTTTTGGCATGGGAAATGCAAGTATATTTAAGGTGGCCTGTCCCACCAATAAGAAGATCATAAGCTTCCCATGAGAATTTAGAATTGGAGAATGCATTGGGGCAGTGAACTGCTGGACAGTTGATACATGATACGATATTCCTGTGTTCGTGCTCAAAGCTGCAGGATTAATAATGGTAGAATAAGAATGCTGTTTCTGTCCTGGAGTTTGTTATAGAACCTGTGATATGCACTATGAGGTTGACAGTCCAGCCATCCAGAAGTTCCCTGGCCTAGACTGATCCTGAGAATGAATTTTGTCAAGTTAGTTAGAGCTACCTTGAGGTTGTCTTAGTATGTCTAAACTTTGTATGTCAAAACCTATGTGTCAAATCCAGAAAGCTTTGTTTGGCAGGTAGGAAAACTGGCTATTGGGAGCTCTGTGGCCATCTTCTGGATGTTTAGGAAAATGCATAAATATTTCCTTGAATATTGAGTTAAATAATGGTAGTCTGGCATACATTAAAGTAGTAGCATTTTATTTTTTTTTAAGATTGAGTGCACATTAGACTTCTCAGATGTACATTGTGCCTTTAGAAAAATCTAAGTTTTAAAAAAGCTCCTCAACAAATTTTTATTTTTGTGTTATTTCTTCCTGTAATTATTTAAGGACCACACACAAAAGCAAAAATGGTAGATATCTCTGAAGTTCCAAAACTTTCATTCTTACCAGAACACCAGATCTGTAATTTCAGGTGTGTTTAGCATATGAAATTATTTCCAGAATTTAAGCTACTGTAAAGCTGATCAGGAGTAATGCAGCACTTAGGCCTTTTATGACTTGCCGTTTCATAGAATCATAGAATGGTTTGATTTGGAAGGGACCTTAAAGATCATCTAGTTCCACCGCTTTCCATGAGCTGGGACACCTTCCACTAGATCAAGTTGCTGCAGACCCCACCTAGCCTGGGAACACTTCCAGGGATGGGATACCACAGCTTCTCTGGGCAACCTGTTCCAGTGTTTCACCACCCTCACAGTAAAGAATTTCTTCCTGCTATCTAATCTAAACCTACCCTCTTTCAGTTTGAAGCCATTATGCCTTGTTCTACCACTACATGCCCTTGTAAAAAATCTCTCTACAGCTTTTTCTAGCCTGTTTTTAGGTACTCGAAGGTGCTATAAGGTCTCACTGTAGCCTTCTCTTCTCCAGGCTGAACAACCCCAACTCTCTCAGCCTATCTTTACAGGGGAGGTGCTCCAGCCCTCTGAGCATTTTCATGACCCTCCTCGGGACTTGCTCCAGCAGGTCCATGCCTTTCTTTTTTTGGAGGCCCCAGAGCTGGGGAAAAGTACTCCAGGTGGAGTCTCACAAAAGCAGAGCAGAGACAGAGAATCGCCTCTCTCAGCCAGCTGGCTACACTGCTTTTGATGCAGCCCAGGGCGTGGTTGGGCTTTCTGGGCTGCAGGTGCACAACGCCGGGTAATATCAAACTTCTCATCCACCAACACTCAGAAGTCCTTCTACCCAGGGCTGCTCTCAATCCATTCTCTGCCCAGCCCATACTTGTGCTTGGGAGTGCTGCAGTACAGGTACAGGACCTTGCACTTGGCCTTGTTGAACTTCCATGAGGCTTGCACAGCCCCCCACCTCTCAAGCCTGTCAAGGTCCCAGTGGATGGCATCCCTTCCCTCCAGAGTGTCAACTGCATCACACAGCTTGGTGTCATCAGCAGACTTGCTGAGGGTGCACTCAAGCCCACTGTCCATGTTACTAATAACGACAGTAAACAGCGCCCATCCCAACACTGTCCCCTGGGGAATGCTACTCATCACTGCTTTTTACTTTGACATTGAGCCATTGACCACAGTTCTTTGGAGTGTAGCCATCCAGCAATTATCCACTGAATGATCCACCCATTAAATCCATGTCTCCCCAGATTAGAGACAAGGATGTCATACAGGACAGTGTCAAATGCCCTGCACACATCCATGTAGATGATGTCAGTTGCTCTTTTTCAAAAAGACCTGAACTTGTGTGGTGCCTTTTGTTTTGAAACTTAATTTTATGCTGTTGAATTGAGAACATCAAAGTCTAAAAATCACTTTTCAAAGAGAAGTATTATCACTGAGTAGAGACACATCGGGTATTGGATAGATGAAACTCTTCTGCTACGAAGTGCGTATGCAAAAGCTAGGCATTTTTAAGACTCATGGAATTGTTATTAACAATGTTAAGTTTTCCTTAAAAAGGAAGTTCATTTCTTGGTAAGCTAGAAATGAAGCAGAATGTCCTAAGCAGAAAGCCTGTACTGTGGAAGATACTCATTCTAGAGTCAGAAGGGATTTTATTTTTTTTAAATATGGTGCAAGGGTTTTGGGAGGTGGGTTTTACATCAAAGAAGATGCTGTAATGCTGTATTGATCATCATCTTTATTTCTTCATACTTACCATTGTGCTGCTGCAGATTGGCATAGGGATAGAAAACTGGGAACAGAAATCTAAGATAGGCATGTAAAGAATGGTTTTAATAATCCATGCTAATTTTAAAAGAGGCATGACAAACAACTGATTTAGTATTTTAAATATAAAAATCTGTAAGGGAAATGGCTAATACAGTATGAGATACACTTTATAGGCAATCTGCTTAAAGTAGACATGATAATAGTAATTAAAGTATAATAAGTATTAATAAATGACATTGTTATTACATTGTTTGTTAGATATATTTCATTTAATCATAGCATGCCAAACCGTTCTTGCAATCAGACAGTACATTGTTCTTGCAGTCCTCTTCAAAAACCAAGCTGGTGACAGAATGAGTGTTCCAGTAGAGAGAGGCTGTGCTAGCATTAACAGCCCCTTTCCAGATTTGTTGTTGATCAGAGATGGCAGTAGTTGTGGTTGTGGAGCATTTCTGAAGGACTATGGAAGCATGTTCATACCAATTATTTCATTGTTCAGCACCCTTACAGCACAGAGGGTTGTTACATCCTAAAGTAGAAACAAATGCCCTGAATTTGTCTACATAATTCACCAGACAACTGAGTGGGCTGGATACTTGTGATGCCTGATCAAATTTCAGCATCTGTAATTACTTGTAAAACGGAGGATTTTTTAAAGACATGAAATTGGCAGCTAGCTTCCTAAATAATTACCAAGCTAAACCTTGTCCATGGGCCTTAGCTGATGGTGGGAAGCAAACTTCTCACTCCTTTAGTTGGAATGATTAGTAAGAGTGGTCAGTCTATTGTATAGTTGTCAATCACAGTATGATACAAAACTATGGCAAACGTTGTCTGTGAGAAACAGCTGCTAGAAGAGAAAAGGTAAAGCATATACCTTTATTTCTGGAGGATTTGCCTTTGGCATCAGAAGACCTCTGCCAGCAAAGGGAGGAGGGCAGTTTTAACAGTTCCCTACTTATCTGCTGCTCAGTATCTTGCAGCAGGGCAATGATGATGCAGCTTTAAAACTTCCATTCTCTACATTCATCATCGTGCAGAGTCAGGCTTTAAATGCTCTAAGCTGGGGGAAGTCAGAAATAATTGTTAATAGTAACTATTATTCTAACATAGTTATAGGATTTAAGATTGAATAAACTACATGTGTCAGTTTTTCTGGTGTTAGAGTTTTTTTGTGATTAGGATTAAGTTTTGATGGAAAAAGTTACAGTTTGAAGAAGTGACTAAATCATGAGGTTATAAGTTTTTAGTGTATGGATATTTTGGCTATACCTGTGAATGTTTTGCCTAAAACTGAAGCATTGTTTCTGTTTAGTAGTTTCATGGAATGGGCCTTCCCCTTGTCTCTAGTATTGTATGATTTAATAATGCTGTTTTCCTATTTAGAATATATAAAAAAGTAAATGAAAATAATTATCGAAAATACAGAGAGCATAATCAATTACTTGTTGTCACCTATACAAAGAAGTGAGAAAAGGGTTTTCTTTTTGAAAAATGCTGATGTCTGGATACTAGTAATTACATGAACTGGAGATAGCAACCATTGTTACCATTTCTTCATAGAAATTCAACTATTTTAAATTGTCAGTGTATTACTTGAACATAAAGTAACTGACAGTAACCTATTCGACTACTGAAAAGTCATTAATCTGCTAAGGGTTAAGAAATTAACAGAAATCCTAAATACTTCTGTACAATAATGGTGCCTATCTCTAGTTGTGTTCTCAGGACTTGGGATTAAGGTTTCTTCAGTTGATTTGTTCATTTTTTTTTTTTAATGTTCTGGTAAATATGCAAGAGTTTAAATTTTTTGAGAAGTTATTTTGTGAAAACTGGAGTCCATATTATTCCATGTGACATCTGCGCCCAAAAAATGATGTTGCTGTGATGCCATGATGATTTTTTGCCTTTTCTTTTATACCCCTTTTATATACTTTTTCTATAGCTTTTCTATATCCTTAGTGCTTCTAGCCCACATTCTTAGTCCTAATATTTTGTTAAGCCAAGAGACCAAACATCTTGGAAGCTTCGTAGAGAGGGGTCAGACAGCCCCAGACACCAAGGTCCTGTGTAGAACACGTTCTGTAAACTCAGATAGGCCCATCCAGGGGAAGGTTCCTCGGGCAGGGGGTTCACTTGAGCCTCTCATTGGGGAATCTTTGATAGATGTGCTCATTTGTAAGGCCTGGAATGTGATACCTGATTGACCATGGGTGTGCATTCCGGTGTGCTCTGTGGTGCATTCCACCTGGGTGTGCTGCACCTAAGGATCCTTAAAATAAATACTGAGGTAAAAGCCCCTTTTTCCTCTCTAACTCTGTTTGGCTCTTAATTTTAAGACCAGGAAAAAGCAACAGCTGTTGTGATTTTCTATCTACTACACACAGGGTGTAAATCCCCCTCCTCTCAAATTCAGCTAAGATGTTCTGCGAGTTTGGCAACTGCAAAGAAAATTGTACAGAGTAAGAGTTGGGCGGCACACACTAACTGTGGTGCAGTAGTGTCTTGGAAGGAAATAAGTGTTTTTACATCCATTGTTTTTTGGGGTTATTTATCCCAGTCTCTGCTAGTGGAGTTCTGTTATCAGTGATTAAAAGAGTACTGTTAATATTAATGAGACTCAAGACGTAACAAAAAGATCTGTGTGACTGACATGGTAAATACCACCTCCAGAAGAATCACCGTGCTAAAATTGCTGTAACAAGCTTCTTATAAAGTTTCTTTCCCAGAATCCTTTCTCTTTTCTCTTGATAACACATTAGAGAGAGAGAGAGCTAAAAAGAGTTTGCAGGTTTAATTCTGTGATTGCAAATATCAAAGATTTCTAAATTTGTAAAATTTTATTTTGGCAACGTGTCCTCAGAAGCTGCTAATTCTCTACATGCTTATCTAAAAAATACGTTTAGTTTTAGTGTCTTGATTCCGTTTCCAATTCAGTAAAAAAGAAATATGAGGCATTCTGGTCAATTTGCTTACTCAGTTCAGTCTCTTCTCTAAATTCAGAGTAAGTTCTGGAGAGGAATTGGACTTACACAAAGAATTTTACTAAAAGCACTCTCATTTAGATTATGGATGTTTTAAAATTTTATGTCTTATTATGTAATTTAATCAGAGAGGTTAATAGAGCTTTTTGAGTGAGGCATATAGTGGTGTGTACTGTTTTTCCCATTTGATACTTCATACTTTTAGTACTGATCTTTGATAGGCAATGTAGGCAGTTGGATAGTAAAAAATATTTGGCATATTTTGGAACAGAATTTTGGAAATGACAGGATTACCTTTTGCATTTTCTTTTACCCTACTTGAAAATTTATATATTTAAGGAGTAAGTCAACACAAGATAAAATTGCCTTTCCATCCACTCCCAAGTTACAAAGACACATTCACAGAGATACGTGAAAACAGAAGAAAAGAGCACCAGCTTTCAATATGAGGAAATGAACCTGTATCAAAGCAAAATGAACTATATTAACATTATGGGAAATTGCTGAGAAAAAGTAGTTTGACTGGTTAGAGAGAGAGTATATGTGGTTGTAGAATGGATTGACCTTGGTTACGCAAAATGCATCCATGTGATGGTTGATGGTAATCAGGTTTTCAAAGATGAGGTGAAAAGAAGCTTGAATTAGGTTTTTACTGCCTTCAAGAGTGCAGTTATATTCTCTCTAGAAGATGTCCATTTGGGATTGGAGAAATTCATAACACCTTAAAGCCTGGTTGATGCAACCTGGTTATTATACTCTATGGGCATTAGTGTTGTGTCTGGGCTAAATAATAGTCTGAAGTTATTAAAAACTGGGTAATTGCAGTGAGGGATAGATGTATTAGTCAAAATGTATATTTTTCAATTTAATCTACTTTAGCACTAGTGAATTACTGTAAAGATTTTGTTAACTCATGCCCTATATTTTGTATGTTGATGAAGTCTTTAAATTATAATTGGAGTTCTCTTAGCACTTTGTTCCTTTAAAAACAGAAGTTGCTGTAAGGAATTAATCTAAACTGAGAATTAGCCAAATAGATTTAATCATGAAAAGCACAGTAAAAAAACCCAGAGAATTCATTACATTATGGTATACCAAAGACTACAGGCTTATATATGTATATGCTTATATATATTAGCTTGTACTGCTGCACTCTTTTGTGTGATTTTAGAAAGAGTAGCTCTCTACTCAGCTGATACTATGTATTTTGCAATATCATCTCTTGCATTCCGTCAAAGAAGGTGTCTTGATACTATGATACAAGTTAGAAAACAAATTTCAAGTGTGTGTTCTTCCTATTTATGGGTACTTCTCCACTTTTTTCACCAGCAGGAGAAGCTTTTCTTTGGTTTTTGAAGTTCTAATCTGGAAATGTTTCTCATCAAATCTCATAAGAATCTAGGAGATGCTTGCTTCCAATGTATCAGAATTTTCAACATGGTAGCATTATATATATGATGTCTTGATCACTCCTTGTGATATACTGATGTGTGTAAAAAGTTAAAAATTCTGAGACCAACTGTGTATATTTAATATGCTACAGAATAGAAATAATTGAAACATGACATGATGGAAGCAAGCACAGGGAAGCCTTGGGCAGGCATCTGCAGAAAAGATGTGCAAATATACAAATTCTTTTTCAAAAGATTTAGAAAATGTTTTCTATTCTATTGTGAAATTTTACTTTTTTCTCTGAAGTTCCACCTGTTATTATAGGATCATCTCTACACTGTATTGTGAAGAAAGAGAGAAGAGAAATGTCCATATTGCCCTGTAAT
The DNA here is from genome assembly GCA_013397915.1 of Daphoenositta chrysoptera. NCBI lineage: Eukaryota > Metazoa > Chordata > Aves > Passeriformes > Daphoenositta > Daphoenositta chrysoptera. Next base: position 109,389 of record VZRO01008494.1, on the reverse strand, counting down.
TGCAGCATAATGTGTTATGCATGCTGGTCAGGGTGAGATTTGCATAATAATGTGTCCATTGGTAAATCTGATATTACTGATTTAATTTTAGAAAGCAGATAGAAGTATGCTTAAATTTGTTGTCACTTTACTGGCACATCTGCCATTTCCATTTCCATAGTTTTTTGAAAAGTCATTTTGATAATTTTGCAGCTGAGGAAAATGAAGTGTCTATTGTTTCCAGGCAATTTCACTAATGGAACAAAATATGATACATTGTATGGTACAGGAGCATGCAGAGAACAGTATGTATAGTTTTCAGATTTAACCTTACTTTTACTTACTGTAGTAAAAGACATTTATAGGAGGCGTTTTTCTAAATTTTTTTTTTTTAATCTGTTTTGTTTTCAGGCATTGCTATTTCTGATGAACTTGATAAGGTAAGATTGATAAAAGATGCCTAATTAACAGTACAAAGAGACAGATGATTGTGATAAGGCACATGCCACTGTCCTGGCATACATGCTTCAGTTCTGTTGGGTTCAGAGGAAGTTTGGGTGTGGAAAGCTATATGGGTAAGTACAGTATGTGTGGATACATTAAGAGCTTGACCCAGGATGGGCTGTCAAGTATGGAAAAAAAACTCAGTGAGTTTAAGAGACTCTTAATGAGATCGTGGAAATATTTTTGATCTTGACACTATCTTTGCCTAATATAGTCTGATGGATTACTTTGTGTACTTTTGGAAACATTTAGCCTTGAATACCTTTTATTTATGCAATTGAATTCTACATTCCCAGATATGATTTGTAAGAATATTTAGGAATTATTTTTACTTCCCAGGTTTACTCAGGAGTGCACAGGGCATACAGATCAGTCTTTACCTCCTTGCTGAATGCAAAAATGGTCTCTTCTGTTCTGGCCATTTTTGATACCTTACACAGTTAACATGAATTTTAGTTCTAGCTGTAATAAATTCTATGTTGAAAGAATAATCAAGCTAGGTTTTTTAAAATACTTAAAGAAACGGAACCAATTTTTCTGCCCTAGTCTCAGCAGTGAACAGCAGTGTACTTCTAGTGCCAAGAAACTTGCGATGTGTTCTTGGTGTCGGAAATCATTGATGTCAGGAAAATGAGATCAAAAGGTCTATAAGACAGAGGAATAATGCCTAATTTAGAACACTTTTGTTTTTAAATAACTTTCATTTCTGCTGGTAAAATGAGGACACAAATCTTTCTGGCACAAGTGCATATAAAATACCTTCACTGCGGTCTCCAAGGAAGGCCGGTTAGATAAGACTGATCTATGTCACTGTGCAGTCATGTGCATCTGTGGCTGCCATTTCAAAGCTATGGCCTAAGTCTTCCTACTGTTTCCATAACTGGGCTCAGAAGTGGTGATAAACACAATTAGAAAGTCCTTCAATTAGAAACCTCACCTTTAAGAATACTTATGAAGAACTCCATTTGTTTTTTGGGGTTTTTTTGAAAAAAACCCTATATGATACTGTTTGAGGGAGGAAAAAGACAATTTAGGCTAGATCCTGGTATCAGATACTTTTAGCAAATAATTTATGGTTGGATTGGGTTTTTTTAAATTATGATATCTTATTGTTCGTAAACATTAATGTTTTTTAAATTTAGTTATTTGGTGTGAAAACTGAGATGAGGAACATAACTGGGGAATTTCCATGGGATCCAGCTTGAGTGAAGAGCTAGGGTTTTTTTGTTACTGTATACTTTATTTTTTATAATTAAAAATTGGAAGGTCATAGGTTCTTTTAAATAAAACTTGGAATTAGGTTATATAAATTCAATTCATAAATTGAATGTTCTTGAAGTCAAAAGCTATTTGTACAATAAATAAAACCCCAAACAATTAAAATTTTTAGCATGCATCATTTTTGCAATATTGCTCAACAGGCTTTCAGCATAGATTTAGAGAAGAAGAGATATTTTTTTGTCTCCATGGTCTTTAGTGAACTTCATTTCTGTTTCTTGTTTGACCCTTTAAGGATTTTTAATGAATGTAAAATCTAGTCTGTGGTAAGAATATAAGCATGGCCAGGACCATTCCATGGAATCCTGCATCCTAGGAATGATCCCTTACACAAGCTAATTCCTGAAATGTTCCTGTGACTTGTTTCTACATGTATTATTTGTCTTGGGCCAAGAGCAGCTAAAGACTACCTGATAATAATTGTTTTAACATTCAGGAGAATTTGGTTCTATTTCATCTGAATGTGTTCACAGGTGATGTTTATTTTTCAGGTACAAGTGAAAGTAAGTAATTACAAAGTTGTAATTCTTTCTCCAGAAATACATGCTGATACTAGAGCTTCCTTATCTAAACTGTGTCAGCAGTTTATAGTTTTTTTTTATAAACGGAATAATTTTTTTTTATAAACGGAATAATTTTTGAAACCACATTCATCTATGGCTTGGATTAACAACTTAACTCATCAGGTGCATGTCTTGGGTCTAGAACAGCATGGCCAAACTTGGCATTGGATTCTGTTAAAACATCGGCATCTCACAGATGTTATGAGAGACATACAAAACTCTTCTGTATGCTCTTCCTTGCTTTATTTTCCTGATGATTGTGAATATTTTGGGGAACTAAGACTATGACAGAGCCCATAATTGTGCTCTTTTATCTGTGGTTTAAATTATGAACCTTAAAAAACCAGAGAATGCATATGTATATTTCTTTATTTTTTGTTTCTTTATTTTTGTTTCTGATTGTCTGTTTTTTAAAAAACTATTTCTCTCTGGCTTCATTAACCTCTAGTTGTCTTTGTCAGGGGAGTACTTAATCAGTATTGTTGGTTGATGCAACTCCTCCTCCAAGTAATCCAGTTAATTAGTTAGTTGCTTAGTTACTCAAGCATTTGGATTTGGAAAACTAGTTTGCTCTGAATCACTTTTGTGAAAGAGTGTTTCATTTAAATGTATTCTTGCCAAATATCTGCTAGTATTAGCTTTATGTCAGTACTTACAGTTTTTTTTCCAAGACAGGGATAGAGAAAATACAGGTGCACATTGTCAGTCTTTCAGTCAAAATAGAATCTTTCAGTTTGACATAATCTTCTAAAATTTCTGAGTTCACTGGTAACCTTGCAAAAAAGCCAAAAAAATCCTAAAATTACTGCAACTAAAACAGATTTACTGTAGAGATTCCCTTCTTTTTCATTTACTTCAGGCTTGCAGAGCTTGGTGTTCTGTCTCTCTTGATGATTCAGCCTCTGTCTCTAGGCCATGGAAGCTATGTAAAGTCAGAAACTGGCACTGCAAGTACACTGTGTAAGGGAAGAAAATAAGGGATGCCTTGTCAGTCACATATTTTAAAACTAAAATGCAGAGTTAATATAATAAAAATTTCTAACTGACTCACCCTCCTTGCCACTGAACAGAAACCATGGAAGGGTTTTAGGAAACTGCACACTTCAATGCATAATGTGAAGGGTTTAATGTAAGCAAAGAAGAGCTAGGATGTTAGCCTTTCTTTGATATTCTCAGAGTTCTAGGCTGAAAAAAAATATTAGAGAAAAACACTGAAGAGTGAGACCTGTCATAACATTGTGAAATTTGTCTGGAATTCCCAATGATATCTTTCAGTCACTTCGGACATTATTAATGGAAGACACCTAAGTATTAGAGATCCAGAGTAAGATCCTAGGAAAGACCTAAAAATTAATAGTAGATTTTGACTCTCAATGTTAATATTAAAAGGTTTTTTCTATGCTGTCTAGGACATACTTTCTTCTTGTATGTAGTATACTGAAATGGAAACAGGTTACAATTAATAAAATAGAAGAAACAACTATTCTTAAATCATAAAAATAAACAAATTTCTTCTCACTCTGAAGTATTTCTCACTATGGAGATTCCCTCAAAATCCGTATCAGAAAATAGGAATGCTGAGCTTTTAAAGTGATGCAAAAATAAATGGATATACAAATGTTGTGCTCTTGAGTAGAGGTTGCATCCAGCAACCACATCTCAGCCCAACATGAAGAGGAGGATCAGCTGTCCCTCAGTCTTTCCCTTCTTTTCTTAGTCTCCACATAAAGGAAGCTTGAGTGTGTCGAATTGGTAGCCACTGATGTGGATAAGTGGATGACACCCAGGCTGCACCATGAAACAATCCTCTTCCTTTTAATGCAGATTTAAATACCTACCTGTACTGAAAATATTGCTGTGCAGACTAATGTCACTGTCAATCTCTTCTGTTATTTATGGGGGAATATAAAGTGGAAATCAATTAAGATTCCAAAGTTTGTATGAAAAAAACCCCAACCAAAACCATAAAATCTTGCTTGAGAACAGAATACTTAATCTCAATTTATTGCAGCCTTAAAATTCAATGCCAAATAAACATCCTGGTGTTCTGAGTAGAGCTGTCTCTGATTCTCCATTTAGTGTTTTCACTGAGGCTACTTACACAGTTGAAAGGAGGACAATAAATTAGGTCACTGAAACTGTGGTGTACTAATCTAACACGATTCAAAAAGGAAAGCAAAGTGGTAAAGTGAGGCAAAGCACGACTATGTAATGTACATAACATTTCTGTTAAGCAGAGTATGAATGTGCTACTTTAATCTCTAAAATGCCTGTGAAAGAAATAAGCATAGCAAGGACAGTCACAGCATTCATGTTTTAGTTGCTCATATGTTGATTTTGCAATTCATAGTGTCAGGAAAAACAATACAGAAAAAAGGGCAAATTTTTAGGTGCTTTGCATTTTCACTTAAGGACTGAAAGCTTTTAGCAAAACTAATAGCGCAAGTTATTCTAGCTAACTAGTTCCAGGAACAATTTTTATTAATTATTAGAAATTATTTAGGGAGAAAGAGAAGAGATAAAATAGGTAGAATAACTGGAGTGAACCTTGGAAGGGGCCAGATGGTTCATATTTAAACTAATGTAAGCACCTTGTGTAATGAAGACATTGTGGGCAGTGAAATAATCTTTTTTCTAAGCTCACAAGCATTCGATGGTAGTCACGCCTGTGACAAGTTACACTTGTCAAGTGCCCAGTGATGGTTGTCATGTAGTCTACATTACCTGACTATGACACAGCTCCAAGTAGATGCACAAATTTGTAAGTAAATTTTAAAAAAAGGACGCCAGTGGTTACGTATCCTAAAACATCTGAAGCTACAGATTCAATTTTCAGTGGTCCTTGCAGAAAACAAACATTGTATAAAAGTGAATTAGTCAAGTGTTTGGTAACTCTAGGCAGAGGTGTGGAGAGTGGTGCGTGGTAAAGCACTCACAGGGACATTTCAGAAAGCAGAACAAAAGAACAAGGGTGAGTCAGATCCAGGGCCTGGGTTACATTTGACTCTCAAAATAAAGGTTCTTGTGCTGAGCAAAATTGCAGCATCTAGCCAGAGGAAGGTAAATATATTCATACTGAAAGCACTTATCAGCCCTAGTTTTGGGGTTTTTTTTGTTTCTTTCTTTCATTTCAGTAGAGGCCTCTACTTCAAACTGTGCTTTTCCTGTATCTGTTTCAATTAGGAGGAGATATCAAAAGTGGTTTGTTTTTAGAAAGGAGAGAAAATATGGTTTCTAGGCTAAGTAGTCAGTGTGCTGTACTTTTTCCAGATGCTTTTTGTTTGGAAAGCATTCTTTCATGACAGGAATATTTATTGAGGCAGTATGTTAGGTAACAGCCAAGGATTTGCTTTCCTGTAATTTTCACTCGTTAAATGATAGGAATATATTGCTCCTAATTAGGCACACTGTGTTTGAAATGTCTTTACTAGCCTACAAAGAGTTTAATTAAAGAAAAATAATTCTTCCTATTCTGTAATTTCATATCTTTTTTTTTCTGTATTCAGGTGTGTTTTTTAGTTTGACTGTGCTGTTGTACATGACCCTTTATCTGCTACCGTTCTAGTAAAATTGAAAACAGAGATACTCAGTACATCAGAATGCTTTTTCATATAATTTTAAGGTCAACTTGTTTCTTTAATCTAAATTCCTAATATGGTAGTGCAAGTTATTGCTATTGTTTTGAATATGTCAGTTATGTTTTGCTTGCTTCTTGTAATCCTGTCCAGTTTATTGTCCTCCAGTAAGTGGTTAAAAATAGTTTCAGAAATGCATTTTATGCAAATGTTAATACCATTTTCAGAATAGGAAGATACATTATGTAAAGCCCAGCAGGGTTATTTTTAAAATGCAAAATGCAGATGTATTTATTAGTTTTGCATGAATTCATAATGCAAATAAGAGTGATGCTAGTAATCTACAACAGTCTTTTGGTTGTGTTTTTTTTTTTTATACAAATTAATGTATCATTTTGCTTAGCAGAACAGATACACTGAAGGTTTTAAGAGCTGAGCATTTATTTTTAAAGTGTTTTTTCTACAGTTGCAATTAAAAAAAATTAAGAGTGTTTTGAGGCATCAGGGCATTACGGTACACAAATGTCTCTTGGAATTTTTTTAATGGAAAACTTTTTGTTAGTCCATCATTGTTTCTGAGTATTTTGTAGCCGTCTGAAATGATAATTTAATGTATTGGTTTTGTACTTTTTTTTTTCTTTTCTTTCTCTATTTACATCTATGTTTGAGAAAAAACAGTGCATTGTTTCTTTTTTTTAATTTTTATTTCTCTTCAGGATACTGCAGGTTTTAACACCCCCCTTCTCAGACCTCGTGTGATTGGAGAATGGATTGGCCGTGAAGAGAATGATGCAGATCCTCTGGCTGCTGAGATGCTGCAGCCACCAATACCAAGAAATAAAAATGAGCAGTGGGACAGTGAGGATAGCAGCAGTCCTGGAGGAAGGTGGGTTTTTGATCTGGTCTATAAAATTTATGAATTGTGAAACAGCTGTCTTTGTTACAAAAATTCTATTTCTGGGGGCAGAGTGCAGGGCTTTTTAATTCCCATACCATAGTGTAGGCACATGCAGAACAAATAGAAGTCATTAATATGTGACTTTTTTCTTTCTTTTTTTCTTTCTTTTTTTCTTTCTTTTATGTATGATTAACTTAATACCCATTTGCAATCCTATGGATTTATTCCCATGTGTAAAGCTAAGTGTATTTTGACATGATTGGGGTCCATTGTGTAATGATGTTGGGATGTATAGCTTCATTCAGATACTTCATACCCTTCATCTTTCCAGGGTTGCTAGTAGCTATGTATTAATCTTCTTTAGTGACACTTTAGTGATATGTCTGATTTTCTCATTTAAAGGAGAGATAGACAAGGGAAACAGTATCTGTGTTACTTTTAACAGGACTTCCTAAATTCATTTTAATTTCACATCTCAGCTTTTTGGTGTTAATAACAAATCTTTCTCAAAGAGAAAATTTTGTTCTCTGCAGTAAATAACTTCTGAAGATTTATTGCGCTTCCCTGAAAGAGTTTGTGCTTCAGCTACATGGACGAGATTATAATACAAGGAGTCCATTTTTCATGACTTAAAGATATGTTTATCACAGAATGTTAAATGCTCACAGCCTTGCTTTAAAAGGGATTCATGTCTTTCTTTTTAAGTGTAAATCTTCTGCACTGCCTCTGTTAATTGGCTTAAACACCTACGTTTCTCCCTTAGCCTTGCAGCTTTCTCCTTGGTTATAACTAGTATTTTGACTGCAGTAGACACCTTTTTCTTCCTTTTTTTTAGAAGGCACGAACTCTCTGCTTTCCCTTTGAAAAGGTCTAAGGTATTCCTTCACTTCACATTCTTCCATGTGCCTTCTGTGCTGGAATTCAACTCCCTGTCACACCAAAACTAATGTGTCACTAGCTGTGCTCTTACAGACTGCATTCATTAACTTTCCTTACATATTTGTTATCCATGAGTACTTCATTTAATTAGGTTGTCGTAGGGGTAGCTGCAAGTAGTACTATTTCAAAGAAGTAGCAGCGTGTAGTAATGATCCCTCAGCCAGGCCTTGGACAGGAACCAGCACAACTGAGACTCTGGGTCTCTCCAGTGCAGTTCCTGGGAAAGTAATGGAGTCAGCAACTGGCACTGCAGCTTGATTGTGCAGGCCTGGCTTTCTTTTTCCTTATTCAGCAGTCCAGTAAAGGCACTGAATAAAGATCTGTTCCATGTTGCAGAGCAAATTGAGGATATTGTATCCTTTCTGTCAATATAAAGGAGCAGAAATAAGCATCTCTGTCTAATTTCCAGAAGGAAGCAAAGAGGTCTAGTTCTGAGCAACAGAGATGATTCAAAGCCGCACATTTTTCTCTTTGTAGAGGGTGGTACAAGCTGTGAGAAACCTCACAGCTAATGCTATAATTAAAAAATGTGATTAATAGCTTTGAGAATAGTATTTGAGGAATCTTGTTGAGTATCATGACAAAATCAGGTTGCCTGGTGTGTGAATAAGGAGAATATAGGGAACTTGATGCCAGGAAAGACTCGTGGGATACTGATATCTCTGTTCTTAGGTGCAGTAAGTGCTGAAGGCCGATTGAAAAATATGTATCGTTAAGTGGGAGTACTGATTTTCAGTGGAAATTAGTAACTACTAAATTACATGCAGCATATGGATTTACATTTGGATGACTGATTTTGTGTCTGGGATAATTCTTTGCTTCATTAGCATTTCATCAGCTTTTGTAAGGCATATATAAAAATCACATTTACAGTCTTGCAAAGGAATCATAAAGTTGAAGAACTTCAAGATAGTGGTGATACTAAAATTGATGCCAACTATATATGGAAGTTTAAAAGACCTATGTTGATCAAGGTTAATATGAATATTTAGTAACAGTTCACTAATAACTGGCAGTTGCTTCAAGGTCTGATTCAGTGTTACTGTGAATTAGTGCTATTAGCAGAATTTGGAATTGACCACACGCCAAATGCATGACACAAGTACAAAGTAACAATAACTTAGTTTCAATGTAGCAAATACCTAGTACATCTAAAAATAGTGGGAAGAGTATAAGTTTTGTCATCAAAAGAGTGAAGTTATCAGCTGTAAACAATTTTAATCTATTTCATAGTTAATGTGGCCTTAAATAATTAAATTCAATTTTTACCTGGCAAATGAAAGAGGGGGCAATTTGAAAAATTCCCATTCAGTGTTTCCGATTTTATCTTGTTTAATTTTATTTAGCAACACTTCTAATAAAAAGTGATAGGTAATTGATCACTATTTATCAGGATTTATGGAATAAGCCACCAAATTCTTAGAATTAATCTTAATATGCAGTAAAAGTATAAGAACAGGAAAGTCAAAACTGTAATTTTTCCATTATTTTCAGGTAGTACATTCTGTTTTACCTGTCTCTAAACATAAGGAAATGCTAAATATATGAAACACTATATAAATATCCATATGATTAGGCATTGACAAATCATTGGTAGAGTAAGTGTCATCAATGTCATGTGACAGAACCACAATTTCCTCCTGAAACACATGCATTCCTGTGATGATGAGCAATGGAAGCAGACATGTCATATGTTTGAAAGCCCAGCCCAGTAACTCGAAAAAAGGGAGCAACTGAGAGGACAGGTGTCATTACTATGACTGGGAAAGACAGTGTAGACAGTCTGAGGTAGCTGTATTAGTGATGTCTTTTCAAATGGATGAAGGGTCACCTTTTTGCCCTTAATGTTCTGGATTACTACAGAGGAAAGATTGTGTTTGTCACTGGTTTTGCACTGCTCTCTGTTGCTGCTGTAAGGAAGAAAGGCAAGGTATTAATAAGTGATAAGAGACCATAGAAAAGTGCTGATGGCAATTTTGCTGCTACTGAACTCATCTTTCAGAAATTTGAACACTGTGAAAATAGGATTAAATTCATTTCCAAGTCACTGTTAGTAGTTTTCTACATGAAAAATTTATTGGAGGAATTCTGAGATGATGCAAGGCCCTTGGGAATATTCTTCCAGGGATAATGTATGTACACAATGAGGAATTTGAGTGGTTTTTATTATGATACTCTTGTCTCTTAGAGCGTGAAATGAGCTAGAGCTTGCAGAGGCCCCATCCATAACCTGATATCCTAAACTCAAAGCTTGTTCTTCATCTCCAAGGTGCATTTTGTCTTATTAGTGGTTATCTTTGCTGGAGAAACAAACAATTGTTGATTATCCTAAAAATAATTTATTTGCAACAATTCTGCCTTCCTGCAACACTGTAAGGACAGTCTGAGGTGTCACTTACACCCTCACATGGGGCACCAAACTTCTGTCTGGTTTATGTTGATATTTTAAGGAATCAGAAATGACAAACTATAACAAGTTCTGACTTAGACCCTTCTAACTTCTGTGCAATTCCAGTTCTCTATTATTTAGGTCAGAGACACAACTCAGCAAATCAGGAAAATTGTTATAAATAAGAAGCCCTTAATCCTATGGGGTAATGGTATCAAAACCACCCAAGGGAGCAGTTTTTGGTTGTCAGCTTTTTGCTATGCATCAATGCCTTAGCAATACTGATTAGTAATTGACATCCTGTTGTTCTATCTGTGTAGCTTATTTAGACTTGATTAGTGCACATAAAGTCAATGGGAAATTTCCCAAATTCAATCAAATTTTTAAGTAGAAACTGAAAACACAATATATCTCAGAACATCCAGTGATCAGGGAATGAGTGACATACTTTAAAGAGAGCACCAGTAAGAGAAAGTTGTGCTTTCCTCCCTCACAGCTTAAAAATGGAGCCAAAGACTAAAGGATTAAAACATCAACAGCAGCAACATAAGAAACTGCTGGCTGCCATGCTTTCTCAGGACTCCTTTGATTCTGCTCAAAGCACAGCTCCATCTGTAACCGAAGAAGACATTGACAATGAAGATGATGCAATGGAACTACTGGGTAACTGCAAAAAATTATGTGTATTTTCTTAATTTTTTTATTATAAAAAATCAAACAGAGATTAGTCAGAAACTGCTCCCGATGTTTGAAGCTAAAGTATTCAGCAGCTGTGTGAAGGTTCCTAGGGTTTAACGTGAAACTTTCAGGAGACATGTAAGGAAGACCATAAATGTCTGTGAACAAACTCCCAGCTGCATGAAAATCCCATGAAATCAAACGCTTCAGGTGCTTAAAGTAATTAATTTGGTTTCCTACATAAATCCCTTCCAGGTTCTGCTTGAAGAATATATTCCTGTACAAGGAACAAAATCAGCTTCACTGTCTTTCATCTGGTTCTTCTTTTTCTTAGCTGTATCACAGTTTTAACTTCAGTAGATTTTATTTTGACTTACTAGCTACACAAAGCTTACGTAGTGTGAATTTGTAACCTCTTCAGAGGATTTGATTGTAATTTTCCACTGGACTGTATTGTATCTTAAATCTTAAATTGCACTCTAGAAGGCTAATGCTCACTGCTGCCATCCTTTCCTAGAATTACTAGTTGTAATTCTAATACTAATTGTATTTAATTAATAATAGTTAGATTTTACTTAATCATCTCTTCTCTGCTATTTTTCAAAGTTTCAGTGTATGATGCTTAAAAGGTAGTCATGGATTTCAATATTTTTTCACAGTTTCTGCTCTATGGAAATATATGTGGGATCAAAGCATGGAAAATTCACAATCTCAGAATAACTTAGCATTCTGAGTTTATGAATTCTGGCATAATTTTTTTTTCAGCTTAGACCTTAATCTAAAAATCAGGAAAACACATGGTGCTCTTTTTGCTTTCTGTGTTTCTGTTTCATTCTTACTATAGTCTTCAGAGAAACACAGAGTATTTGAGTTTGGAGGGGACTGCTGGAGGTATCTAGACCAACCTTTTGCTCAAAAAAAAAATCAGCCATACCAGGTTCTTCTGAGTGGATTTTGAATCTCTCCAAAGATGGAGATTCTACATCTCTGAGCAGCCTATTCCAGTGCTTGACTGTGCTCATGGTAAAAAAAAAATTCTTCTGGTTAATTAATTGTGAATTAATAAATAATTTCCTTTTCTTTTTCAGTAGTTTTACATTTGATACATGCACTTGTTTTACAAGAAAGAAGAGAATGGCCTGGATCACTCATTATTTATCTTATAAGATAGAATTTTATGTTAATTTCAGTGGAGATAGTGAGAAGAATGTATGCAATAGATGTGTAGGTATTTTCTTCCAGACACTTGAATCCCTAAAGGTGTCTGGAACCAAGAAGGCAGCATAAAGGAATTTTCTGGTGTCTTGACATTTGGGTAGAATATGATCTATGTACAAACTAGTGTTCTGGGGTTTTTTTTAATAAGTGTTTGATTGTAAGAATTCATTCTAGTTTTGTGTTGTGCAAAACCTGGAATATTTTTCTATCTTGCAGTTCATCAAAACTGGTTAAATTTATACAAAACTTAAAACTAAAAAAGTTCACGAACAGGGCCTTTTGGGTAGGGTGTTATATAAATGATTGTGAGATTCTGAGGCAAAATCCTGACACATCTGAGGAGTAACCATGCTTGTAGTGATTATAATATTGCCATGTTATAGTAACGACCACTGAGAGAAAGTCCAATATGCACATCTTGGTGTTGAAAGTGCTGTGCTTCTGAGAAACTGGCTTTTATTTTAATTCTCATTTTGCAATTTGCTGACAGTACGTGTGTTATATTCGGCATAATGGTTAGGCTCTACTCTGCAGAACCGCTCAAAATTTGAGGATATGACTGTGTTACATAGGAAAGGTGTTTTAGTTTTCCTTTGAAGGTAATACAAAGAACTTCAGTTTCTATCAGCAAATATAGGTATGTTTCACTGCTATATTTTCCAGGTCAGTAACTGATACTGTGAATGAATTATTTTTTTTTTATGTACCACATTAATCCATTAACTGCTTTGATACTTTTTACACGACAGATATGGAGTATAACTAATTTCAAATCATGGCTTTCTGCCATCACTGAATTGCAGGGCATTGTAGCATATAGCTCTTTGATTTGTTCTCTTTAGAGTTCAATGTTCTTTGTTTATTCAGCCCTTTCTTAAAAAATTACAAAACTTCATGCTCCTAAGTCAGGATTGTGGGAAAACAAATTCTAGTATTTATAGTAGAGGATTTAAAATGTACACTACTTAAAATGCAGACCACAAACTTCCATCTTTACGTGTGTTCAAGAGAATATTTTTCAGTATTTGGTTCTTTTATTTAGATATTAAAAGCATGAACCTGACTTTTCAGATATTTTCTTTAAAAAAACCCATTTTCTAGGTGGGTCAATGAAAGTTTTAGCTGGAATTCTTTTATATTCCGAATAAAAGAAACAATTACATTGTTAACCATTTCAAAAGAAATGTATGTACAAAGAAGAAAAAGAATGTTACAGGGCTATTTTCTGATTTCAGTTATCACTCTTTATGTGTAAGATAAGATGCATAGGAGGGCTGTTCCCATGCTGGTGACTTTCTAAATGTGTTCAGGTAAGCAGGTGGCTGAAATAGATTAATGACAGATAACATTGTAGTGGAAAGGATCTTCCTGACTTAAAAAAGGTGAGAACTGTAACTGTAAATTAGCATGTGTTTGGTGTTTGTAAATGTTAAAGGATCATGCCGTTGAGGTCTGGGACTGAAAATTATATCAAGGGACTCATTTTTTACGTGTCATAATGCCAAATATTGTGTTTTGTAAATCTAACCAGGAGCTGAAGTAGTTTTCTGAGAAACTCTGCAGCCCTTTTGGAATTTTATGACATTTAGTCTAAAGTTGTCTTTCACATTTGGCTGTAGTCCACTGAGACTTTGAAATTATGTTATTCCCTCAGTATCTCACTGATGTACATTGGAGAGGACTGAACTGTTACTTTCCCTGAAATTGCTGTGAATAGTGATGGTACAGTCACCAAAGCATGACTCGTTTGGTTTTAAAAAATCAATTATTTAAGCATAGGTATATAATTGTTTAGGTGTATTGCTGTGCATAAACATACACATAGTAAAAGTATAAGGATTTTTGTAGCACACTTGGACTTAGATATGCATTCTTAAAGTTTTTACAAGTAAGGAAGATGAGAAGGACATTCTGTGTTGTTTCACAAAATAATGGTATAGAAAACAAGTCCTATGAGGAGCAGCTGAGGGAACAAGGGTTGGTTAGCCTGGAGAAAAGGAGGCTCAGAGGAAATTTACTGCACTCTCCAACTTCCTGAAAGGAGGCCAGGTGGAGATTTCTGTCTTCTCGCATATAACAAGTGATAGGACAAGGCCACAAGTCATGCCAGGGGAGATTTGGGTTAGATACTAGGAAAAAATTCTTCATGGAAAGGTTTGTCAAGCATTGGAACAGGCTGCCCAAGGAAGTGGCTGAGTCACCAGCCCTGGAGGTAATATAAGATGTGTAGATGTGGTACTTAAGGACATGGTTTAGTGGTGGACTTGGCAGTGCTAGGGCAGTGGTTGAATTGACAATCTTAATAGTCTTTTCCAACTTAAATGGTTCTGTGATTCCATGATATTTAATCATACTGCTCAAGCAGCAATTTCTTGGTTTTGTCCAATCTTTATGTGTGCTTAGGGTACTAAAAACATGTTAACAGATGCTATGGTATAGTTAACTCTGTAGCACCACTCAAAGGGTACCCAGGAAGTTGACTCACACAACCATGGTTGAAGTGAAAGGTGGTGATAATTGAAGCCAATTTCCTGCAATTGATGCATATGCCAGTCTGTATGATTCTGAAAAGCCTCTCTGATTTCAATGCAAATAATCTTATGTCTGAGCTGAACTTAAGTGTTTGGAGCATCAGGACTTGTGAAACCATCTCTTCTTTTCTTTGGAGCTCGTTTCACAAATATAAGGCTTTTTTTTCCATAATGTATAAATCTTAAATGAAAGTTCCATGATTGTTTGCCTCATGTTTATTATCTGTAATTCCTTCTATACAGTAACAAATCAGAATTTTTAAAGATAGAAATGCATTTCAAGTAGTAATAAACTTTTCAATTATTGCTTTGGGAGATACCTGATGTGTTCTGTTTGCTTTAATAACTCTTCTTCTAATCTTTACAATTTCTTTTTTCTTCAAGGCTTTCAAATATTATTTTTTAATCATTATAACACCCTTGAAATGTTGTCTGGTAATATATTTACATTTTATAACCGGAGGAGATAAATAGAATATAGTGGAGATTGCATTTGCCTGAAGAATGAGTCTGTAGCTCAGTGTTTGGGAGTCTACCCCTTAAATAGCTATGCTGTTTTTCTAATGAGTCTCTGAGTCTTTAATGAAAGGGTATGCAGTCTACAGTGCTTTCAGTACATTTCTCTGGTTTGAGAGTCGTTCCTGATTTTCTTGGTTCCTGAAGGTCTTTGATAACATGCAGGAAACTGACTCTAAGCATGATAAATTATACTAATACTAGCAACAGGTTTTTCCTTTTTGTTGACTTTCCCAGATGAACAAAAACTTCTCCATTATGTGACTAGAATACATCATTTTTCAGAAAAGTGGCCATAAAGCCCTGGGAAAGATTATGTGAGTTGTACTACATCTTCAGAACACTTTTCTGGCTTTTAGCCTGTTTTGTTGTGATTTAAGTAGAATGATTGTGTGGGAGAAAGATGTGTGAATTGCTCCTCATGTTCCCTTTTGCTGAGTCTTCTGTTTTTGGAAACTATTGGGAAATCGGCAAAACTACCAGTGGGCATGTGCTGTGTAGGGCACACACAGAAAATGACTCCCCTGGGAGACAGGAGGCCTCCTCTGCAGCAGAGGCTGGCTGTGCTATGCACTGCTGAGTTTTCAGTGGTAGATGTAGTGCACTGGTGCCAGTGTGTGTAACAGATGTCCACTAGAAGAGCACTCGGACTCCATCAGGTGTGTGTTTAAGAACCTTTTTGAGGAAAAGTTCAGCAAATACCATATTCAGTTTTCCTTTTTTTTCTGCAAATATATAGAGTCACTGAGCAAGAGAGGTCTGTTTAATATCATTCATGGAGTTCATTGATTTCAGTTCATCTTGTGGCCCTTTGCTAAGAGACAGAAACATTCATGAGAATATTTTAGTGTATCTGAGAATAGGCAAAGCTCTAACTTGTTATTCAAAGACGAGGGATTTGGTGTTTAAAGTCCTAATTGAATCCTGCTCTTGCATTTTACTATGCTTAATACTAGAGGTATTTGATGTTTAAATAGAATTTTTAGACTGACAAATTTCAGTAAGCTAAGTTTTGTTGCTTGGTTAAGAGTGTGTTTGTAATGTTAGAATAAATTTTTAAATGAATTAGTCACATATTGCAACACTTGTTCCAGCTGCTGGTTAGATAAAATGGGTTGAAAGTGAGGTTGATTGTGCTTCATGTTGCTAAAGGGAAAGTGGAGAAAGAAAACCAATTATAGCTAGAGATAGTAGCTTCTCTTGAGTTGAAATAAGTTACATGAGCTAATAAAAAGCTTTAAAAGAATGATTAATTATCGAGGAATAGATGTGTACTGAATATAATGATGTACAGAAGCCTAAAATGCCATTCATTTATAGTTTGTAAAAGAAACCGAAGTTTATTTTAAACCTGTACCTAAACAAGAGTGGAGAAAGTGTACATCCACTACTAAACTGTGTCCTTATGCACCACATTTACACATCTCAGCTACTTCCCTGGGCATCCTGTTCCAATGCTTGACAAATCTTTCATGAAGAAATTTTTCCTAATATCCAATCGAAGCCTTCCCTAGCATGACTTGGATCCTTGTCCTGTCACTTGCTGCATAGGAGAAGAGCCTGACCCCCACCTGGCTACAACCTCCTTTCTGGGAGTTGTAGAAGTGATAAGGTCACCCCTGAGCCTCCTTTCCACCCCTGAGGGGGTAGGCTACCAAACACAGCCCCATCTCCATCAGCTGCTCCTCTTTAGACTTGTGCTCCAGACCATTCACCAGTTGCCCTTTTCTGGACATGTTCTAGCACCTTAATGTCTTTCTTTTAGTGAGGGGTCCTAAACTGAACACAGGATTTGAGCTTGGCCTCACCAGTGCTGAGTACAGAGGGACAATCCCTTCCCTGGTCCTGCTGGCCACGCTATTCTTGATCCAAGACAGGATGCCATTGGCCTTCTCGGGTACAGACCTGTTTCATGTTCAGTCATCTGTCAACCAGCACCCCAGGCCCTTTTTCACTGGGCGACTTCCCAGGCACTCTGCCCCAGCCTGTAGCACTACGTAAGGTTGTTGTGACCCCAGGACAGCACCTGGCACTTTGCCTTGTTGAACCTCATACATACCATTGGCCTTGGCCCATCGATCCAGCCTGTCCAGATCCCTCTGCAGAGCCTTCCTTTGGCATATCAACAGTCCTGCCCAATTTGGTGTCATCTGCAAACTGACTGAGGGTGCCCCTGATCCCCTCATTAGATTATTGATAAAGATATTAAACAGGGCTGGCCCCAGTACTGAGCCCTAGGGAACACCACTGGTGACCAGCCACCAGCTGGATGTAATTCCATTTCCCACCTTTCTCTGGCCCAGTCATGATGCATCCAGTTTTTCATTCAATGAACAAGTGCACTTATCCAAACAGTGAGCAGCCAGTTTCTCCAGGATAATACTTGGGAAATGGTGTCAATTACTGAAGTCCAGGGGACAACATCCACAGCATTTCTCTTATTCAGTAAGTAGATCATCTTGTTATAGAAGGACATCATGTTGGTCAAGCAGACACTGCCTTTCATAAACCCATACTGGCTGAGCTTGATCCCCATGGACTTGAGGTTTTCCTTCATGTGCTGCATTATGGCACTTGAGATGATCTGCTCCATGACCTTCCCCAGCACTGAGGTCAGGCTGACAGATCTGTAGTTCCCCAGATCCTTCTGGCTGTTCTTGTAGATGGGTGTCACATTTGCTAACCTCTCACATTTGCAGATCAATAAAATGTCTTTATGTACCTGCCCTGATTTTGTATCATCCCAAGGAATGGGATAATCCTAAGATGCTGGATAAATTGGTGTTCAGACTACTTTGTACTTCTTTAGGACACTCAGGTTAGTTTAGACATACTGGGGAAAGCATTCTGTGGCAATATATCTAAGGAAATCCAGCAATGTATGTAATTACTTTTGTGCCATGACCTGTTTTAGTCAGGGTGCTGACTCTCCAGTATTAGTAATCTGCAATTGCACCCTCATATACTCTGCATATATTCTTTAGCTTACACTGAAGCTCACAATATCAATGTTGGAGTTCACAAGTTGGTTGGGGAGATCTGACCTGCTTGATTGACTAGTCTGTGTGCCAAACTGCTGGCAGTTCCTGAGCAATCACATTCTCTTTTTGGAGCATGCAGGGAAAGAAAGTAGGAAAAAAGTCAGTTACAACCATCAAACTTGTAATTTAGTAAGAAATGGCAGGATTTCTTCACTTGGAGATTCAGAAGAGAGCAGGGGAACTCTGTGAGCTCTGGTGAGGGTTCTTTACTATTCAGCTAAGCACATTTGAAATCACTGTCTTTATACGGGGAGAATAGGATTCATCTAGAGCTATCCAGACAATTCAGGGAGGTGACAGCAGAGTGAGAGTTGCTATAATTATTGGATTTTGGGTATCACAACCCTATACAGCTAGTGTTTGAACTGCTTCAGCGAATTCCTTGGCTTTGGGGCTCTTTTCAGCTGCTGAGGGGAGATTGTTCATCTGAGTAATAGAGGGAGAGGATTTATTCAAGGAGACATTTGTGAATTTAATTTGTATTGTGAGGCAAGGATATGAAGGCAAGAAATTATATCCAAACACAGCAGAGTTTAAAGATACTTTTCTTGTTAATATGTGGCTGATTAATGTCATGTTTTTCTGAATTGCTAGAGTATCCATTTCTATGAATAAATTGTCCCTTATTTTATACACAGATAATTTGCTTATGATAAGATAATTACTGCCAGTAAGAACATTCACTGAAATATAAATTTAGCAGGGTTTTGATGGTCGGCCACAGAGATCTATTTATATACATATATAAAATCGCACATATACATTCTAAAGAAAAACCAAATAAAATGTATTTGTTGCAAGAGCATTTCTTAGGTTTTGCACCCTGAATCCTAGAGCTGGTTATAATATTGGACAGAATTTGATATATGTAACAACACAAAGTACAAATGGAAACAAAATGTACCAGGTGAAAACTGTGAATTAAATACTTTAAAATGTGCTTTTCTGTCCATCTTTCTAAACTAGAAGTTATTGAGAGGAAGGTGTTGGAAATCCATGCAGAAAAACTGATTCCATTGCCATGTGCTGCAGAACGCCACAGCACCTTTTTCAAAAATTCATATTACATTTTTCTGATGCATTAATTACTTGGTGAAGCCTTTTCAATTCTTGAAACTGTAATTTAATGCCATTTACATAAATTAGGGGTTTATTTACATTTCATAATGCATACAGATGTTTTACATTCTGATGCAGTTAGTGGAAAGTGTATGAAATTTCTGAAAAAAAAATATTCGTTGAATCTGATGCACCCAAAACTCAGACAGTTGTATTGTAATATTATGAATATCTTGTCTACTTCTGTAAGTATTATGATTCAAAACTTGTTATGTATTGTTTCCCAGTATTTTATATTGTATTTGCATCTTTCTCTTGTTTTATTTGGTTTTGGTAGTTGAGTTTGGCACTCCAAATGTGTTTGAGACATGGGTTATTTGTGGTTCATTCCTGACTAGTATACTAAGGTATATTTTAATTACTGCTTTTCTGCTAATGTTCATTTATATTACTGGATTCTATTAGGAGTAATATTTGAAACTATTTAGTCTATTTCCAGAATTGATAATGTATGCCATGCAAAATGATCACCAGAAAGCATTCATAATCAAAATATATAATTTTGTTACTTCCCAATATTAGAAGCTTAATTTCACATGATTTAGTGGAATTGTATTGGCACTTGTCAAGACATGAGCTTACATGCTTCTCATGTGTAGCACAATGACTCTTTAAGGAGAGTTTTGGGAGAAACTAAAAACTTATGTATTAAACTAAGGGCTCATGCTACTCCTTTGTCTGCCATTAAAGGAAAGCAGTGATAGAGAGGAGAAGGTGCATTAATGTTACACCTCAATGTAGATAGATATCATTTATATGAGAACTTCAGCTACCACATATGAATAGATTCTGGAAGGGAACAAATAATATTTTGAGAAATAATATCCTCAAGTTGTTACAGAAATTGAGAGTCATGGAACTGTGTCCTAGTCTCAAAGAAAGGGTCATTGTTTAGGTGATAAGCCCTGAAAAGGCTCAGTCTGCTTGAACCTCTTAATTAAAAGTGAGAGCTAAATGTGTGGTTCAAAATAGTGCAAGGCCCAAGCAGCTCAGAAGACTCAGTGGCAGTAGAAAGAGTCACTTTTTTATACTTTGGTTTTACTGTTTTCTACATCTTTCTGTGTCTCGGTGGGTCAGTTAAATTTGTTTTAGTTTCAGCTGGAGTGTCATGGAGCTGATCCCAAGTCTGGTAGTGCTGGAATGGGGCTGTGGGTAGGATTTTATGCATGTCATCATAATAATCAGAAATCATGTTTCTAATACATTGCTGTCATCTCATTCTCCTTCTATCAAACTAATATCTTTTAATGTGGAACGCAGCCTTTGAGTTTAGCATTTGAAATGTACTAGGTACATTTTAGGGACTTCATACAGAGTGGTTTTAGGTAGTTTCCTGTGAAACAGTAAGCGTTTCTCCTGTTGTTTGAAGTTAGGTAAAGTGTTTTATATATTTACTGTTTAGGTGTTATTCTTAACATACCTCTGTGCCCCTAAATCACTCATGAGTTCATTCTTGTATTACTTATTCCTGTTCTGCAATAGTATGGGAAAATCACACAGAGCTAAATTAAAGCATATTCCCTGGGGGCTGATTCCTTGTCTCCTTTCATTAAACAAATGCACCAAATATTTTTGGCTTTTTTCTGGGCAGGAAAGGTATTGCTTCTTGCTCATTCCAACAGTCTGTGTATCTGGATTTCAGGATTTCCTACCTCATCTACCCCAAATACTCCCAGTTAAGGTGATGTAAAAATTGTGTGCTACTCTATTTTCCTTTTGGTGGGGTTTTCCATTGTTACAAGGCAATGCTTTGTGGTCTTAAAATTAACTTGCCTCTACAGGGTAGTTGTTTGCCATGTGGCAGGATAACAGAGCAGCTGATGTTACACCTTCCAAAATGCATAGTTAGCAAATCATATGAAAAAATAACACAGTCACCATCAAAACGTGTACCAAAAATCAGTGCCCAGTAAATATTAGTGAATTACCAAGGAGATAATAACCAAACTCAAATAGTATCTATACAACCAGTTACTAAAAGCCTTTTAATTTTGACTTGTAAAGTTAGCATGTGCTGAGACTTGACATCCAGTTTAGCAATTGGTATAATTCACAATTGTCACTATGGTTTATTGATGCAGAATCAATAGGACTATGCAAAAGATATGAATAAACCCTGACAAGTTTCTGAATGCAGAAGATGAGTGGGGAATGCTGAATGTGAGTTTGTTACTTTGGAAATCAGGCTGAAATGTCTATGTTACATTGGGCACTACCAATGTTAGTAACTCCAGAAGACTGATCACTTAGTTGTTAATATGTAGTTAATTATTTGGGTTTAGATTCACAGATCTGCAATGTGGATTTGTAAGTATGAGAGAGAGAGAGACTGCGAATTAGGTGTATGATTTTATTGAGAGGAAGTAACTGGATTGTAAGATCTTTTCTCAGACTGTGAAACTGGCATTTTTTAGGATGAACACTAACAAAATTAAATTGGAGTTGACAAGTGCTGTAACAGGGTGGGGGAATAATATTATAGCTTTAGTAACACATTCTTCTGCACAAGTGGGATATTTCAAAATAAATAGTATTCCCAGCAGAAACAACAATAAACTAGTACATCCGATACCTCATGTATGTGTAATATTGTCTGCTAAAATAATGAAATATGAGAAAGTGATTTAGAGAAGATGTGATAGTACAGTGAGGAGAAAAAATAGAAAAATAGAACCTTATCTTGCTTTTTCCTTGAGGCTATTAAAAAAAACAAAATTAAAATCGCAAAACTTCATGAACAGAAATGTGGGTTAAATGGGAAGTTCAGGTTTCCTGAAGCTTCAACTGCTGCAGCAGATCTATTTACTTTGATGTGATGGGATATAGCAGTTTTGAGATAAGCAGATAGTAATAAAGTAGAGGTGCTGCCTTTTCCATGCCTTTCACATTCACTCTGTTCTCACAGCTTGTATTTTCTTAAAATGCTTTCAAAAAAAAAAA
>VZRO01008494.1:0-87193 GCA_013397915.1 Daphoenositta chrysoptera | reverse complement strand
AAAAAAAAAAAAAAATTAAATGGATGGAGTAGTATACAGGATATAAGTTGTGACAGTAAAGAGATTGCAGCAAGTCTAGCAGCTAGGAGCAGGGGACATCCCTTTTAAAACCGTCCAGTTTTTATAAAGGAAACCTACCTCTGGGCTGAAGCTGAGGGAACTCAGCCTCCCAGTGCTGAAGTGGAGGCTCCTGAGAGGAGCCACATCCATTACTGAGGTGCACAGCAGGAGAGTGAGTGGCACTGGGCAGAAATTGATACGGGCTAAATTCTGACTAACTATAAAGGGGAAAAAAATCAGTGTATGGAGGGAGGTTGTGGAGTCACTGACCTTTGATGTTTTCAAGGCTCAGTTGGGTAAAACCCTAAGCATTTTGGATGACCGTACTTTGAGCAGGACAGTGAGCCCTAGACATCCTGAGGTCCCTCTGAGCCTCAATGATTCAATGAATTGCCAGTGTAGAGAGGGCCATGAAACGTAATTTTTTTGTAGTCTGCTTGTAATATACTCAAAATGAGATCATTAGAAACTTAATGTTGATCTATATCTGAGTAAACTGCTGTGCAAATAAATCTTTTACGCAACAAAACATGCAGGCTGAGGCAAATGGATTAGATCTAGACTTCAGAGGGAGAGTAAAATAGGTAATGAAACCGGGTATTTTCTGTGTGATTAGAGGACATGCAGAGGGGTTTAAAATTTTGGATGGTTTAGATAACTGTATAAGAATTATATCTGTCATGCAAACATATATGAATGATTGCTGTATTTCCTTATTCCTCTCACATCTATATTACTTAACATAAAGAGGCAGTTTCAAATACAGTAACAAGTATTAGAGGTACAAGCTGCACTTCTAACTAACCAGAAGCTGATTAGCAGTTCAGTCATGTAGAAGGGACATCCATTTACTGATGAGAATTTTATGGGCACTCTAGTATTGCCAAAGTTTTGTCAAACCTCATGGTTATCTCCAGAACCATGGGGGTAAAAAAGAAGCTGCAGGTTGATTCAAAACCAAAATATTGATTTTGCTTAGGAAGAAAACCAGGTGGGAGGGTTGAAGGGTATTGTCCGGTTAAACACTCAGAAGTAAATATATTTTTGTGCCATATTTTAGAAGCTGATATGCCAAAGTAGTTAATATTAAAATTCTACAGATAGAAAGTTAGTATAAAATGATCTAGACAAGTAATTACAGCCCATTACAGTTGTTTACCTTTCCTGAGCCTTTGAAGTGGACTGAAAGGCCTGCCTGAAATTATCTAAATAAGCGGTAGTGAATTGTTGCAGTGAATGCCTTCCAATTTTTGCTTTCCCTTCAGAACAAGTAATTTTAAAAAAATTGTAGCAGGCTTTAAATGTTGATAAGTAGCTTAGCAGCTGTGAGGGCAGTAACAGGAAGTTAAAATGAGGAGGTGAAAGGCTACGAGTAAAAGTTAGTAGAAGTAATGAAGTGGCCCATTTAGCTCTGAAAACACACCTAAGTGGCACTTGTTTGGTGGAATAGGAGAATGGCAAGATAGATGGAAAAAGGAGTCCTCCGAGTAGAAAGCTGGAGGCATCCCAGGCTGTGTGATAGAGACCCATATTTAGACAGAAGAAAGAAACAGTTCCTACAGGTTAGATGAAAGTTTAGTATTAACCAGTGGGCTCCAGATAGAACACTAAAATTAAAAAAAAAAAAAAAAAAAAAAAAAAGGTGAGTAGTCAGTAGAGAGTATATGAATTTATTTAGGTGCAACTGGAAACTTTATCTGGTAGAATACAAGCTGATAAAATATGGGTATATTCAGTGCAAGGAAGCATCACAAAATTACACGTGAAGGCAGATAGAATCTCTGCAGACAATCAGCAACACCCTCATGTCTCCAAAATCCCTGACAGAGACTTTGGATAGTGCATTTAACCGTGACACAGGTGAGGAGGCAGTGTTATTTAAAATGCAATGAATATAATAATTTAAAGCCAGGTATTGTTGTGACCCACACAAAGCAGTCCTGGTTATTGAACAGGTGAGAAATAATGTCTTAGTAGTCTCTTACAGAGAGATGCAGAGTCACACTGCTCATTGCTGCAGGCTGCAGAGAAACTACAGCATTGACATCTTGGGGAATGAGGAGAGGAAGCTACAGAACTGGGTAAGCCTAGTGTTAGGAAAAGCATGTGGGAGCCTGAGGCAGAAACATCTAGTCCCTTTCCACTGCTGCACAGCCTAGTCAGGATACTTTGGAGCCTCTGCCTCAGTTTATGTTGTCTTCAAAATTCATTAATGTTGTTGTAATACTGCTAGGGCTTATATTAGTTTATTTAGATTTTTTTAAAACATGGAAACGGACTTCGCAAACATTTAATTTTTCTTCAAATCTGATGAGATTAATAGTGTTTAAGAAAATAAATAATCCAAAGGCAAAAGAAACTTCCAATGGATAAGCAATATTTTCTTTGAATCAATGATGAACAAGAAGGGGACAATAAAGACAATAAACTTCTATTCCAGTATTGACCAAATCTTAAGATTTTTGCTTGCTTTATATTGATTTCTTACAAAAACAGGTCCCCATTAATTTCATACAGTACAATGAATTCAGTGGAACGGTATTTAAAAGTTTTTGTTTGAATGCAAAAATTACCTCATATCTTGAGTATCACTCTAGCACAAGTATTTGGACATACACAAAATTAGTTTCTCAAACAGTCATGGTTTTCACTGACAATAACTGGTATAGGCTTCATCTTCTTCACTCCTCAGCACTGTCTCAGTCTAATGCCTCTGCCACTTGTGACAGCCTGGAAGAGTTTATTTCCATTTCCAGACAGGAAATGTTTCCTGTAATACATTGGAAATACTAGGTACAATGACCTGACATATGCCTCGATGAAAACCTTAAGATGTAACCTCAGACACTGTCTGCCTACAGAGATCAACACAATTCCAGAAGTGGACTGAGAGGCTCTTGAGTTAACTGCTTTTGGCACGCTGGTTCCAGATACTGCTCTGCATTTGGGACTCTGATTCTCACTGGTGCTGCAATGATGTCTTTATTCTGCACCAAATATTTATACACTGAAGACTTTCTAACTGGGATACTGTGATTGCTGATTACCCTGAAATTCCAATTATATAATGGGAATTATGTTCAGGTGGGACTTTTGCCTGATAACTTTAGACTTTATGGGAATCTGCAGTGTTAAACACTGTGCAAAACTGTGAATGGCACTGGGAACAAACTTAGACTTTGCCCTGCAAGCAGCCTCATTAGAACAAAGAGACTGTTCCTTAGTGCATTTGTGCTCATGTACATTGTATGGACTATTATGTCCATTTGCACTAGGATTGGACCATTCAGGTTCAGCCTGTCATTCTTGTGTTCTCTGTTTTATTTTGAGTTTACAACAGCTTTCAGTTTATTTTAAAATAACAAGCCAACATAATAAATGTGATTTACTAGTTCTAATTACTTTGCAAAAAAAGCAGCCAAAGTAAAGAGCTTAGAAGTTATATTCCTCATAAACCTGTTTCCATGTATTTTATAGTAAAAATACGGATCCAAAAGTGAATGTTTTGAGCAAACGAGAGAGTGCTGCCCCAGTTTACAGGCCTAGTTCCGCAGCCTGGTGTATGATTAGGAGGCACGAACGTGTAGCAAGGCAATTAAATGTCGCTGTTGCTGAGCGGGGGTTTTGGAGTGACACCGGTGTTGTCAGAGGGCAGCCGTGCCCACCAGGGGGCGCTGGCGCTTTTCCTTAGGGCTTGATTAATCTAAAACTAGATGAGATTTAATCTGTTTAAAAGGCGAACAAAGTTGCGGGAGAGAGATACCGTATAGGCAACAAAACGGAGGGAAAAAAGGCACAGTGTAAACCTTTAGTGTTATTTTCCCATTCAAAGGTTATCAAAATAAAATGGGTGCTTTATATTACTAAGAGTTGTATGGAAATTCACACTGAAGACTGCATGTGACTGCAAGAACTAATAAGCAATTTTTAATTAACGTTCTGTAGTCCGTAGAAACTTTTTTTGGTTTTTTGCTGGATTTTTTTTTTTTTTGCAATGAACACGAATTTTAAAACTATCATCATAGAAATATGCATCAAATAAAAGTAACACAGAGAAGAAATGAGAATCAGATTTAATTTTTACTCCTTGAATTAAAAAGTAACATTTTTATAGGAGAAAGCAAACATCTAATTCTGTATAATCAAGAAATTCGGAAATGTGCAGCAAAAAATTAGGCTTTACAGACCTCCATTTAGCCTGCATTATAGTGGCTATCTGAAACTGCACAAATGTGTCCTTTTTAACAAAGTGTGGGGGGTTTTGCCCAATTTTCCAGTCTAGATCAGTGGTCCTGTAAGCCTGTTGCATGACTCGTCTAATTGTACAAATTGTGAATGTCTGGTTTGTGTCATCTTGATTAATGTAGAAGCAAGTGAACTCAGAGACCAACACTTGTCAAAATGTGGCAGAATCATATCAACAATTGTTGCTCATAAAGACTGCCACTGCTGTTCTCTTGTATGCGTAACTCATCCCAAGTTTTGTAAATCTGCTGGCAAAGCAGTTATTTAGGTATGGGGAGGGAATAAATGTTTAGGAAGGAGAACTGATGTGCAGCTAAGGTTGCTGAGTTATATTTTTGCAAGAATAAACGTTGTGGTGATGAATTTGAACTTCATTTAATTTTATTACTTTTCTAATCAACTTAGCATGTTAGATGCTAGACTTACCAAAGCTGACATTTAAATAGTGCTGGAAAATGATTTACAGATCTAGAGCGTGACATAGTAAATGATATAACATGTGTTTAATCGAACATATGTACAAAACTAAAGTCACTTGTATCAGGCTAAAATAACTAATTAGTGTGGAACAAAAAAAATATGTGAAACCCAGAGTGGTCATCACAATGGTCATCTTTCATTCATCCTCCTGCCTCAAAATTAATAGAATTATTCCTTGTTTTCTTGATTATGATATCCTTTTCCTCAGTACAACATTGGTATTATTTCTATTAAATGTTTATCACAAATAAGGTTTAAGAATAGCTTGCGTGTACAGACCAGAAAAATAAACTCTTGGAAGGAAAATGTAAATGTATAGAACTTAAAAAATGGGCTTATCATCTCCAGCTTCAGTTGTTTAGAATTTTAACCAATTTGATACTTTCTCTTTAAGTTAAAATGAGTTTTGCTGTTAACATAACCTCTTCTCAGCTGGTGTGTTCGAAAGACCTTGCATTGGAATAATAGGAACAATTTGATTGTTTCAAATTTTGATTAAAAGTACATGAAGTTTTTGCAATTAATTTATGAAGTATATGTTGATCACTATAGAAAATAAGAAATTAGTGATACAGCTGCTGTCAAACCCCTCCTACTGAACTTAATACAGAATTTGTTTTCTTCTAAGAGGCTGTAGGTCAAATGGGTTTAAAAGGCTTCCTTCGCTCCAGCAAAGAAAATTTTTCATTGTGTATGTATTGGTTTCTCTTTTCAGACTTTAATTCATACTTTTAGTTTGTAGCACACCTGTTACTTTGTTAGAATCATGTGGGAAAGTTGAATTTTAAATGGCTCTAATCCTGACGCTACTTTTCTGGTAAGTTGTTTAATGTGTGACTATTTTAGTGACTTGAATTTTTTGTTATTTGATTTGTTTATACAAAAACCTTTCTCAGGTAATTGTTGAAAGAAGGGTGAACTTGTGGTTTAAATAAAAAAACCCTAATGCTTTTCTTTATCTTATAAGGGAAAAAATAGTTAGTTTTGGAAATTGTTTTGTAAAAGGAAACAGAGCATTGAGATATAATCACCTACTTTTTAAGGTGTTCTTGCTATAAAATATTAATAGAAGTCCTTGCTGTATGAAATGGAAAGGCTCGAAAGTCTCGAAGGTAAAAGACAGCGCTGATAGATTATTGTGTGTGTGTGTGAGTGATCACTTCCACACAGAAGATTAGGGGAAAAAACAAGCTAATGCTATTCAAAAGATACTTTTAAATAATATCTATTTCTAGAGCGTAGGCATTGCTCATATTCCCTTCAGAGACATCATATCTAATAAGCTGTGATGATCATTATAACCAGATGTAGGTTTGCCTACATACTGTTACTGAAAACCATCACTAGCTCAACTTAAACTTTACTCTAGAGAGAATTTACCTGAATCTGTGATGCAACTCAATGGTAATTCCTCGGAGATAAGAGTGCAGAATGGAGAATAGTGTGAATTATTTTGTTGGGGCATGTCATATATTAACTGAAGTGAGTTGCAACTAGCAGGAACAGAATGCAAGATAAAAGAACGGCATAATTGTAACTTAGCTGGCAAAAAAAATCAAGTGAAGTTACAGGGATTTACTTTGTGACAAAACTACAACTCCAGAAGAGTTTCAAAGAGCAGTCCCTTTTGTAAGCTGTATCTTCAGTTAGTTATCAAACATAGGACTAATTTTTTTTTTTTTTAAGTTTGAATAGATGTAAAATGGCAGAATGTTTAATCACAACTTGAGAAATACTAGACTTAGGGTTCTATTGCATATGCCATTTGAACTCCTTGTTAGAATATATGCTTAGAATGTAATTTTTCAATACATGATTACATTTTCTCTTGTTCTCTGTGCCTGTTTCCAACCAAGTCCATCCTTCACTTTTCTCTCCATTTGCATTGCATTCCATCAATTCTGATGCTTGGTGAAACAATGCTGGCAAGTGTCCAGCAGAGCAAACAATGATTAGCTCTCCAATACTGGAGCCTTTGAAAAGAAGGTATGATGTCGAGGTGGGATATTCACCAGGTAGGATACACATGTCAGAATCCCTGTATAGTAGGAGAGTAAGCTGCTAGCCCTAAAAGCTTTTACTAATGTTGGATAAATTTGAAGTATTAAGACTCTTACAAGGAGGCCACATTGACTAGGTTTTCCACAGAAGTATCAATAAGATGTCTCATAGTAATGAAATTCTCATGGCTTGCCACAAAATTTTGGATTCCTGCTTAAGTGTCTGAAGCCTAAGAACTCCTTGGTAAAATAGATACTTAATTGTCTTAACATGGGCAGACATACTTTTGTGTTCCTTATGCTTAGAAATGATAAAACCATTTAACTCACTAATATTTTCTTGGAAATCTTTTGAGAGGTACAAAAATTAAGGAAAAAAATAAGATGAAATTGCAAATATTCATCATTATTACAAGAAAATGAAAACCAGTTCAACTATTGTTCAAGAGTTGAAGGTTTACTTCTCACAAGCATCTTTATTTAAAGTAACTTTTTCAGGGTGATGGATGAAGTAAATCTGCAGAATCCGATTAAGTAATCTGCAGAATCATGTTCTTTATTTTTCAGAAAATAAATGTCAGTTTTTCCACCTGAAGTTCAGTATATGTTTATGTGAATGACCTCAAGTAATCTCCAGCAAAAGTCTGAGATGCACATAAATATGTATGCATATATAGTCATAGAATCATAGAATGATTTGGGTTGGAAGGGACCTTAGAGATCGTCTAGATTCAACCCCCTTGCCATAGGCAGGGACACTTTCCACTAGACCAGGTTCCTCAGAGTTCCATCCAACCTGGCCTTGAACACTTCCAGGGCTGGAGCATCCGCAACTGCTATGGGCTACCTGTTCCAGAGCCTCACCACCCTCACAGTAAAGAATTTCTTCCTAATATCTAATATAAATCTACCCTCATTCATTAGATCAATAGATTCATTTCGAATCTGTTCCCCCATGTCCTGTCACTACATGCTCTTATAAACAGTCCCTCTCCATCTTTCTTGTAGGCTCCCTTCATGTACTACAATGATGCAGTTAGGTCACCCTGAAGCTTTCACTTTTCCAGACTGAACAATCTCAATTTTGTTAGCCTAATATTTGGGGTTTTTTTTCTGTGACTACAAGATTTTGCTTCTTTTTGTTACAAATAATAGGGTATTATTAATTCATTTCCATGAAGGTGAATATTGTTGTAATATTACAAATTTGAAGTCAGAAATTACAGTGTAAGAATAAATGTTGCGGCATTCTCATAGTTTGTTGCCAATAAAAGGCTAGGGCATTTCCTGTGAGAAGCACTTACATCTTTCTTCTGTGTCTTCCCGTACCCTGGGGATCACTGAAACTGGCAGAGGATTTTTAAGTTGCAATTTAGTTTTGAAATTGTGACATTTATGAATCACATGGCTATTAAGACCTGCCTAAAAGAAAAAGTGTGACTATTAAGGTGAACTGAACAACAGACATTGTTTTTATTATTTTCTTTAAATACTTTGTTCCAAGTAAGGAATTTGTAAATTTCTTTTGTGTGAAGATGCCTGATTCTGCTGCTGCAGGCTGCTAAAAATGGCATTCTTGACATTTTCCCAGCTACTATTAGTGGTGGTAAAACAAGAATGTCATTTTCACAGAGGAGCTGCTGGGACCTGCAAGATCTGTGGCTCAGGGGCAGCCCCTGTGTGGGTTGTGCAATTACAGGCTTGGGCCATCTTGCTGAGAGTGGCTCAGAATTTACAAGCATGGTGTATGTCCAAATCTGCAGTTAAGGGGCAGGGTTATAATGCCATGTTGACTTCAGTGGGCAGCGTGTAAACCTGATCTTTGGTTAGAGCTCTAGCTTCTTTAAACTGCAGGCTTCCAGCTCCTTGGAAATTCCCAGCCCTTGTACTCTGAGAGCAGATGCTGACTGATGCCCAGTAGGCTGTCTCTGGCTGGTGTGATAGCAACAGGTAGGTGCCAGCAACACCAACTCTGAGGAATTCCTACCAAAATCATTGCTGCTGGGTAAAAGAACTGTTGTAAATCTGTGCTGTATTGGGTAGAAATATAGCAAACCTGGTATTTTTAAAAAATTAAATATGTTTAAACTTAATAATGTAGTACTTTTGAATATAGCTGAGGCATGGACATCTGAACATCAGTCTTCCACTGTTAGTGTGAAGACAGTTGTTACTGGAATATGTTTGGTGATGTTCAACTAGAACTAGCGTGAGTCACGTTTGAAATACAGGGCAGGTAACACCAAAGTCATCTTTCTCAGCTCAGAACTGTTTTTCCTAAAAGAAGGAATGAGCATCTGAAATATTGTTGGTGATCATCATATATTATGATATTATATATATTTCTGTTTTCAGTGGTCCAGAACAGCTGTGCAATTCTGAAAAATCTTGTGGTCTTTTTACCTCTAGAGAGACATTGCTTAACTAATAGTATGGCAAATACTTCTGTCTGTGGTTTTATATATTTTAATAGGATGGGCTCTGAGCTATTGTCCTTTTGCATGCTTGGTTAACAAAATGAGCTGAAATTTAGAGCATAAGTAGTGTTTGTACTCCGTAGGCATTGTATAATTTCTTAAAGGCAGTCTACCTAATACCAAATGAACGGCTCTTGGCTGTGAAATAGATAATGTTTTCTTGGTGTAATCAGGCTGCATGAAACGGAAAGCTGCCAGCATTTACAAAACCATTAAATACATGGAATGATTCTGACACAGTTGTGAAGGCAAGGCAAAACCACAGTTCTTTCTATAATTTTTGCCACAGCATAAAATTTCTGAGAGTTTGAAACTTAGATTTTGACCCTTAGTGATGTAATGTTGCATTTATGGAGCATTTCAAGTAACTTCTGTATGAGGATTAGTTATTATCATGATTAGCAGAATTCAGGAACATATAATCATGTTTTGTGTTTCATTGTGAATACTTCAATTCTATTTTGTTACCTTATTCAGCTTCCCTGATTCAAAAATTTAATCAGTGTGTATCAGGACCCTTTTTTTGCACCCTGCAATTCAAAGAATAGCCAAGAAGGTGTTTTCTTTAGAATTACTAGCGTCACTTTGGTGATAGGTAAAATAACAGTTTTGTGTCAGCTGGTATGTAATGTCCCAGTGTCATTAATTCACACTGAATACCTTTGAACAAATATCTTTATTTGAAAAACTGTGGAGCCCAGCACGTGTTTATTAACCGGCATCTTGTGTAGTAAAAACAGAAAATATCCTTTTTTAAAGTACATGCTTATTTTGCATTAAAACTAAAACCAATTGAATTTATTACAAAATTTGTTTCAGAGTATGACCAACTTTAAAAAATGGTATTTAAATTTTTTATATGAATTTACCTTTGCAGTCTGATTAATTTTTAGTTAGCTGCTTACTAGGTTCAGTTTTGAGAAAGGAGACATCAGAGGAGTTTCCATATAAGTATTTCACAACTTCTCATGAGAAATACATTGTTAGGATGTGAGCTATAACATTGCTTCTGAGGCTAATACTCAAACACTGAATATTTTCTTATTGCTTCTCTCTCTCTCAATATTTAGTAAACCAACCATTTGAGTATGAGGGATTTTTCTCTGCTTTTGAAAGGTGTGTGTTCATAGCAATGTCAAGTTTATTTTTCTCCTTATAAAGCTACAAAAAGAGGATATTTCTAGTGGCTAGGCTTGAGTACAACCATCTTTCCTTTTTGAGTGTGTTTAATTATGGTTCATGAAGGTGTTGACAAAATACTAGCTAGTAGGTCCTAGTAGGGATTACTTACTTGGACTTTCATAAAAAACTTTTGCCAAAACCAAACAAAAGGATACTAAGGAGATAAAGTAGTCATAAAGTGAAAAATAAACTTCTGTCATTGATTAATAGCTGCCCATGTGTCAAAATAATAATAATTAATAAGTACATGAGTACATGATGCATTTTAATGTTTATGATTTTAGCAATCCAGTAGCAGTGAGTTAACTATTCTAATATATTAGAATGTTATAGTTTAATGGGAGGTAGGTGATAAATATGGTGATATTTATAACATTACACCAAAATATCCAAGATGGTCAGGGCCAAAACCGAGTGAAGAATTTTCTGAAAGTTAACAATATTATATTATATGTCTTTTGTGGTTGAGTAATGTCCATGAACAGATTAGAAAGAATGATTTGTCCTACTACTACAATTTTCAGACAACTAAATGAAAATGAATGGTTGTGATGATATGTTTGCAGGCCCACAGCAGCTGTGAACATAAAAGGAGCCAGATAACTTTGACCCATGTTAGTAGGTCAAAATAATAACATTGTCTGCACTGGATATCCCGCTTTCACATGTCTTTCAGTTGTTCCTGTGTGTATCCAGTGAGCTATCCCCATCCCAGTTTGGTATAAAGCCTTTCTGTTCTAGGCACCCTCATCTCTGAGCAGACATAGCAGAAGGGAAGGACAATGGAAAATGTGAGAGGGAAACAACTGAAGACAGACAGAAGTTGAAGAGTTTTATAGATAGTAGTTTAGAGAAGGAATGAAAAAGGGCATGCAAAATCATTAGTTGAGTATAAATTGGTTCTTGTTTGGCTTCTGACAGACTTGCTGCAGGAGATTGTTGGCTGGAGTTGTTGCCCCCCTCAGCCATCTGCCTTGCTCTGTGCCTTTAATAGATATGGAAGCCCTCAAGGCAGAGACATCTGATCTGCTTGTAAATCAGCTTGTGAATCACTGTTGTTTTCAGCCCAGTGCGTTAAGGAAAGCTGTTTCTGCCTAGGAGAGTAGCACTGTTTGGCAGAGGAGGGAAAGATGGTTTCTCCTGGTAGCAACATCAGGCAGAGTGAGTCTGCTAGAGACCTCATGTATTTGATATTTCAAGGACTAACTACTGAAAGCTGATAAAAGGGGAAATGTTTGTTTTAACCAGGGTTTATTTCAGACGGGAAAATGCTCACAGTAACACAAGTGATTTTAGCATGATGTAACCCAATAGTCATACACCCTCTTAACTGCACTGCACCTGCTAACATCAAAAGTAGTGCTGCTACCAGCTTGTCTTCTTACATTCTCTTTAATGACCCAGAATTCATGAAGACATCATTCTTAGTATGTGAATATACTGGCAGTAGGTGTTATTATATCTAGGACATTTTGACAATTTACATATCAATTATGAAGAAAGGGCAAAATGTATTGAAGGCTATACTTCAAGGCTATACAGACTGGAAGTCTGTGGAGACAAAAAGAATTCAGGATATAAAAAATTCACAAATAGAACAATTATTGAAAAGATAAATCAGGGGTAATCATCACTTTATAACATCAAAAAACAGGAATGCTGAAAATAAATAAAAAATTACCTAAAGGAGCATTTCAACTGACGGCTGTCATCAGTTATCATAAATAGTCGCTGGACCCTGTGCATAATTAGTGAGGCCTAGAAGGGTGAGGGAGAGACAAGTACAGTAAGAATACACTAAGTAACAAGTCTATGAAAAAAAAAGCATGACCATGGGCAAAGATGAGGTAAGAAAGAGGAAATATGCTAGATTTAAATATAAGGATCCAAGTTGTCTTTGATATTAAAAAATTTGATGTCAATGGAGTTGTAAAAAGTAAAAACAGACACCGGTGGCTATTGTACGTAGTTCTTTATTTGGAGTCCTTTCCTTATTTCACTTTTTTTCCCTGCAGTTGGGAGTGTTGGTTTAATCTAAATATCAAGTTTTGAAGCAAATTTATCTTCTAACCTTTTGCCTTGAAGTTGTGAAAGTTTTAACAATTTCTGTATGTTTCTCTGTATTAACTACTACGGCAATGATCTCAAGATAATACATACAAAATTTGTGCATAAACTAAATGCAAAGCAAGAGCTGTTAAAGTAAAATTAAAAAAATTAAATTAAAAGCCTAAATTAAAATTTTATCCTAAAATTAATTTCTAATATCTACCAAATATTTTGTCTAATTTTAGGATATAGGATTTCAGTTTACTATTCCAAGGAAAATAAAAATGACATTTTAAGATGACTTAGTATTGCTATCTTCTATGAAGATGCTTGCTGGTGGTATCTTCTGTTTTAACTTAAATAACAAACCATTACCCTGTTTTAATTTAGCTGGTTTTATATCATAGACATTGAGCTGAAAACAAATACTAAGCTGTATTTTAAATTCAGCTTTTCTCATTACCTGTTTAAGAAGGTCCATGTCTGAGCAGGAAATCATCAGAGAGAAATCATCACTGATGAGTGAATCTGAGCTGAGCTCAAAATCAGCACAGCAAGAAAGAGATAACCTGCAGAGAGATGAGCTCCTTGTCCCTGTGGGCCACACAAGCAAGGCTGCTGGCGTAAGGATGGGACAAGTTAGTCAGCTGACATGGGGGACATGGGGTCTGACTCTTCCAGTGGCAGCACAGACTTAGTTTAGCTTAAACTGATTGTGAAACTGCTCAAGTCATTGAGGTCTTTGAATGATATGCAGCACAGGAAGCACACTTAGAAGAGTTAAGTCCTGGCTCCACTGCAGTAAAATAGGAGTTTGGCCAGTGATGTGTATAAAGCCAAGGTTTTTCTGTGAGGGAGTGTGATCATGGCAAGAAAGATGGTGAGTCACCTTTGGAAGAATATCTAAAAGTGAGGATGGAAATGGTTAGCAAAACATGGAGATACTGAGCATCTGAAAAAGAAATTAAAATAGAATAGGTTTTGTGTGTATGTATGTGATGTTAAATGCATAAAATTTGTACATTCCTGGACTAAACCGTAGATCTTACTAGAGTGTGCCTTTGTGATGGAAGGAGTTTTAAACACAAAGGTTTCATTTATTGGCTTACTGTTTTGTAGGTTATATTGATGTAGCCCAAATTTCTTCTCTGTAAAGAAATGGTATATCTTTGAAGGATCCAATAATGAAGGAATAAAATAGAAATGAAAAAAATTATAGTCGTTCTGTTGTTTTTAATTCTCTTCATGGAAACTTTACAGTCCTGGGAATAATTAAATATAAATAAATAAGCAAATAATAGGATTTTTCAGTTTTGATTTTTAACCAGATGCAAAGAGAGACAAATCCAATTGTGTCTTCAAAAAGGTTGCTCCCTTTATTTTATTAAAACCAGAAGTTACAAGGACATTGTTTTATTTTCAATATGATGAGGATAAAACGTTGAAAAGGTGGTGTGAATGAAACTATAAAAGTACAAAATTTTTCTTAAAGGTATAGTTCATAATAAAATAAGTAATAGTCACATATTTGTCCTTTTCAGCAAAGGAAAAGAGCATACTTTCTTTTTGTCCAAAACATTCCTACATTGTTGCAGAATTTAAAAATATTATTGACTTCAGTATTTTCCTATTTTTGAAACTATAAATGCTGACATTGAAGTATGAAAGTAATGTTGCATGTAATCCTTTCACAGTCTTCCTTCAAGTTTCTTCTGATGAGTAATTCCAGCTTCAAGATTGTTCAGACAATTAGTGTTATCCAGTAGGCTAGAAAAAGTAATTTATTTTATATAAAAAATGCATTTATTGTTTATAAATCATTATTATAAATTATAATATATATAATTATATAATAATATAATTATTATAATTATATTATTATAATATATATTATATAAATCATATTATCATTATCATTATCATTATAAATCATATTGTTTACAAATCATTATTAATAGTTTATGTGAAATCCAAATGAAGGCTAATTTTATTCTCAAATGTAAACTTTTGCCTAACTAAACTGAAATTGTGAAGCTTTGAGATGGAGAAGAGAAGCCATGCTTGCCATGTGCATATTTTGCAGTTTTCCTGTAGAAATATTCCTCTTGTTGTATGTAGATTTCAGAGCATCTGAAGGAAAACCAGCTGGTTTCATGAACACAAGAGAATTGAGTGCATGTCCTGCACATACCCTACAGAGAACTTGCCATTCACAGTGGTAATTCCCTCTTATCGTGCAAAGAAGTAACTGAACATTTATATCCTTCTTCAGACATTGAACTGTGAACCAAAGTCCTCATTTCTCTCCTACACATAGAGAATACAGTCATTCCGAATTAATGCATGCTTTAATGGAATTGTTTCCTCTTGCTCACCTGCCCCATCTCTAAAAGATTATTTTGGCACATCACAGGCAAATGTTTTTTCTTGACATGTGGATTACTGTAATTTTTATTTAGGATATTCAGAAGCTGAGTGAATCATTGTCATTTTTACATATACAAAGGAACTTTATTTATAATGTAATTCCTGTTTCTGACTCTCAGTGAGTTGCATGGTGTATAAATGACTAAAGGCAAATGTGAGTTAATGTCTGTGGGAAGACAATTCCTCAGAACGTCACGGATTTAATTATTCAATCACTATCACCTAGCTGCAGAAGTACTCTTAAGTAATGTTTGGGATAGAGAAGACTTGTCAAGGTGTCTGACAATAGTTTCCAGACCTGTTTCTCCATTTGGCTATATAGGGAAATGTAACCATGTGCGGGATTTTATGGAATGGTCTTCATGCTTGCTTGGATGTCCTTAGAGGCATAGAAAAATCTTTTGACAGATTTGAATATTTCTTAGAGGAACTGATTTTCCTGATGTTTTTCAGGAAATGGGTAGCAACTGGGTTATGTCAGTCACAAATAATTAGGCTGAATTTATCATTGTGGGGTTTTTTTATGAATATTCACACAATGATTTGATAAAAGCAATACTTTTTTTGGTGAAATTTGTTCTAAATGTATGTCTGGTTACCAGGGACAAAATACTGTTAAGGTCTCAGAGAGCAGTAGGTATTTTTTTGTCTTTGAATATTAATTTTCTATTGATGTGTTCAAAAGCATTGATGAAATGGCTTGAATAATATGATTGCTTAAGGAACCTAAACTCTTCTTTTAAAACTTCCAAATTCTATAAATACTGCAATTATACCACAGTGACTTGGTAATCGTGTTTCTGATAGCCTGTTCTTTAGAATTTGCTTGGATTATATGTGTTTGATTTCTTTATATAAGACATAATTTATAATTTGTAAATGAGCAACAGTTTGCAAAAATTCGCGTCATATTGAATCTTCACCTAGAGAAATGCTTCATAAGAAATAGAACATTAATCATGTGGGGGACTTTCTCTGGTATATTGGGAAGTTGTGTCAGCCTTTTGAAATGGTTCTGAGCTTCTTAAGCTTCTTAAACAGACTGTTCTGAAGTGCTCATCTAAGAAGGAACTTTGATTGTACATAGATAATTGGAAAGGTCATTTGGGAGCTGAAGAAAGGGTTTCTGTGGATATGCTGAAGCATTGTCAGATATTACACACTGTTTCTTGTGTTTTGGGGAACTTAAGGGCTGTTAAATTTGAAGGAGTAGAGTTTAATTGATATGATATAGTTTTATGAATGATCAAATGTATGTGTAAACTAGTTTCAGAGTAATATTTGTATCTGTAATACAAAAATTGATAAATTACTAAGTTTTGAAAATTTCTTTGATTACCTTTCTAATTTTTGTTAATTTTTGAAGTAGCAAGACTTATCCATTAAGTCTTCATTCACTTAAAAACAAATCTTTATACAGCTGTATCATAATATCAGAAATAATTTAATTCATGCACATTGCCATAGTTCAGGAATTTCCTCCACCTGAGGAAAAGGTGGCGAGAAGCTAAGACACTGAGTTAATAATAAGCCTAGCAATCTTAGCCTGCTTCTCATGTTCAAGCTTATTTCCAAGTTCAATCACATTAGATTTTATCAGCTTGGCATTGCTCAGTTAAATAAGAAGAAACCAAAAGGCAAGGTTTACTTGGCATATGTATTACTTTTTGAAAAAAAATTGAAAATCGTATTTTTAATGTGGTAACACATAGTATTAAGAATCACATGTTGGTAATATATTAGGAATGCTTTTCT
Organism: Daphoenositta chrysoptera; assembly: GCA_013397915.1. Classification (NCBI taxonomy): domain Eukaryota; kingdom Metazoa; phylum Chordata; class Aves; order Passeriformes; genus Daphoenositta; species Daphoenositta chrysoptera. Next base: position 70,518 of record VZRO01008494.1, on the reverse strand, counting down.
GAAGACGTATGTGAATATTCTGATAGAACCACAGTTTTGAAAGAATTTTATTCTGTGTCTTGAGAAAAGCAAGAAGCAAAATTACACTAAATTTTAAGTTCGTTAAAGCAGCATTGGTGACTTGCAGATGGGGTATCATTCTGTTAATGTAAAAATGATATCTTGTTTGCTTTTATTTCTGATACTTCGAGAAATGTGTTCATGTTCTGACTTGTTAGCGTTACTTAAATACCAGATGCTTTTACCCCTTAGGGTTATGGCTCTGGGAGAAGGGCTGAGCCTGAGTATGAAAGCTTGTTTTCATTGAAGAAGGTGGTCCTACTTCCTCCTATGTTCCTTCAGGCAGAGCTGTAGGGCTCCTGTTGTTTCCTTTAGACGGATCTTAATGCTTGTATTGAACCCTCAGTGTGCCAGTGCAGCTCTGCAACTCTACGAACCCACACGCAGAAGATTCCACCAAAAATACAGTATTTTTCATATGCATTCGTACCCGAAAAGAATCAAGCACTGATATATCGCTGGGAATGATACAAAGGGGTAAGAGCACAGAAGTAAGCGGGGCTTTATCACTGGAAACAAGCTGTTGGAATAGAGAACTGTGTCCTTGGTGACTGCAGGTTAGCACCTTGGAGTGTGATCTCATTTAAGCTAACAGTATTTCAGGGCCAGTGAGGTTTGCTAGTGTGCCTGAAGATAGAAAACCATGAATTACTTGGCCTTTTTGTGTTGACCTAACTTTCTTCTTGGTGCAGTGCTGCCTGTTTCCTTTTTGCTTGAAATAGATCTCTACTGCTTTATATTATTGAGGATGCTTTCAACTTACACTGATTAGCTTTTAGGGGTTTTGGGGGGTTTTTTTGGTTTTTTTTTTGTTGTTGCTTTTTATTTTCTCTGTTCTTCCTGTTGATACGGTTTGTACTGGGACTTTGTCTTTATTTCATTTTTAGGTTTTCTATCAGTCAAACTCCCTGCAGTCTAGGAAATTAGTACAGATGGTTCTTTTTGAGAAGGAAAATATACTGAATTAGTAACTTATCTTCTGTGATACAGTGTACTTTTTTCTGCTGTCTCCGTCCAGCATATGATGATTGTGCTTCCTAATGTTTTGTGTTTCCTTCACCCTTGTTTTTTCACAGCTGTTTGAGGAACATTTGATATCTGATGCTGAATTGGCATTTCATTCTAGAGTCTCTGACTCCCTCCTAGTCAGTGATAGAGTAGACAGAGTGGTTATCCTGTGGTTTTTATTCTCCACAAGAGAAGGACATACAGTGACTGCCAGGAGATGTGGTTCACATTCTGTTCCACTGCTGTGGACTCCGAAGTTGAAGACGTCTCAAGATCTACCTGAGTTTCACAGATCTCATATTAAGGAGCTAAAACCCAAAAGGGAGAAACTTGCAATATTTTAGATATATTTTTCAGTCTGTGGAGTCATGGAAAATATCACTCTACTTCAATGGAGTCATGATTGACCTTTGTATGTCTTGAGAAGCAGAATTGTCAGGTAAAATTTTCTGATTCATTTACAAGATGGTTTTAATCTTTTGAAATGAGGTATTCTGGAGAAATATGCCGTTCATACCTAGAAGATAAAGTAGTGTTGAGTAAAAGCAAACGTATCTCTATGGTGTTTAAGATAGTAGGCTTAAGCTAACATTACATGACCTAACATGCTGTAATGCCTGATTTATTTTAGGGGAATAATCTTGTCCTGCAATATTCAATGAAGGTGTAGCAACCAAATGTATTATATGTACCAGCAGACTATTTTCCCTTGCAGCCAGGTCTCTGTCTTGCATTGCAGAATGCTTGCACAAGCATTGCAGAAAAAACAAAAACCCAATTTTCTCTTTTCCAAACCAAAAGCATGAGCAAACATAACCCAATAGTGCACTGAACTCTTAGGTTACACAAAGCAATCTAAAAGAAGAAACAGCACCTATACAACATCTCCCACTGCAAATGTTTTTCAGTAACCTAAACATTCTTTAAAAAGCATTTACTTCTCTTTAGTAAAAAAGAACAAATATTGGAAAACTGTGTGGTATATTTAAAACTTTATTACATGCTTAATATATTGGATGTGTGGAATGGTTTTGACATACCTGCTAGTTTATCTGCTTGACTGGGGAGGTAAAATTAAATTTTTTTTTCTCCCCTCTTTGGAAAGATGTCGGTGGTATGAATTTAATCAATGAGTGAGGAAGAGCATGTACTGTCAGCTGTGATGGCATTGGTATGCTGATGGTATCCAGCTCAGTGTCTGCTTCTCAGAGTGTAGACAGTGCAGTCTTCCAGATGTCCCAGTGTCTGGCCAGAATAGGGATAGTGATACAAAACAGATGGTCTTGTCTCAGGACAAAGCAGAGTTGATGCAAGCTGATAGAGGGATGGGGCTGGAAGAAATGGCATAGCCTCTGTCATGGGTTGCCATGCTGCACTCACTCTTATCCTGGATTCACACTTAGCAGAGGTGACAAGGAGGGCAGTTGTCCCTTTGCAGCTAGGCAGAAGTTGAAGAGCAATAGAAAAGATCCACAGTATGTTTCTTCTAGTGTGTTATGTAAGAGCTTTGGTGATTTTTGTAGAATTACTGACGTGTTACTGACTGTTAGTCAGTCAGGACTTTATTGCACCTAGAGCTCACTAGGAATGTTCACATACAACATATGAAGTAACCATTGTTAAATGTGCCTGTGCACACAGAGAGTTCAGAGTTTTCTTTGCTTTCTCTCTACCTGCCCAAACTGTCCAGTCTGAGATCACTCATATATAAGTCCCTAAATTAACTGGAACTTTTCCAGCACAATAGATGCAATAGTGCCTGACTGAAAGACACTTTCTAAAATGGGAGATGTGCTAGTTTATCAGTAGTAAATTTAGGCTGTATCTTGCTTCTTAGTGTGTTTCTCTCTTCATGAAGAAAATTCTCTGGAGGACAAGTAAAATGTTTGACTATATTTGGAATTCAATCATTTTAATGTCAAAAAAAAAAGATATTGGGGAAATAAAGATACTCGCAGTGTAGGAATTCCTTATGTGTGTAGGTTTATGAAAGAGAGCATACATACTGGTACTCCAGAAATCCTTTTACTAACAGTTTTTTAAAAAAAAACAAACCTTCTTGGAAGGTTCAGTGTTACTGGAAAAGTTTGGCATAGATTATTTGTAATTTTTATGCTTTGCCTCAACTTTCATTTTAATAAAAGGTGTATGAATTTCCACTGGCCTCTTCACAACCTAGCTAGGATTAATCCAGCCAAGGGACTGGTAGAGTAACTTATGTGACTGCAAAGAAATATGAATGTAGCACTCAGTGCAAAAATTGATCAATAAAATGCTAAACAGGCTAATATTTTCTCTGATTGGCTGAAAATGCACTGTAGTTGCTCTTTGTTTTGTGAGGTATACTGAACGAATGAATTGTTATTCATCTTAGCTCATTTTTGTAAAACTTCATATAAACAGCATGCAAACTTATCAGTTTAATTCAAAATAGACTTAATAAAGAAAAATGTAAGCAATAATGTAATGTGAAATTCAGTATTACAGATATATATTGTAAGGCACATCTGTACTATGTTAACCAAATACACTTCAAAAATGTTACGGCTGTCTCCCCTTTGTTAAAAAATAAAAACCCAAACTGAAACCTTTTAAATATACATTATTTTCTAGTGCTTTGTTATTTTTGTTATGATTAAAAGAAAATCTTAGGGATTTAAACATGGCTTTTTCTATTATTATGAGAAAGCTTTTTTTTGGTGGTTTTCTTTAAGAACGCAGATTTGAACTGTGGCCTAAATTGCACATAAATATAGTGGTTGCAGGAATGAGTGACGTAAAGCATTGGAGCTGATTAGAAATATTGATCCAAATTTGCTTTAAATGTTAAAAGTTTCTTTACTTAAAGCTAAAGTGGGGGGAAAAAAAAATTATCAAGGGAAAACATTTGTTTAGATGCCTTCTCAAGTCCAGAATTTCCGGTGGTTTTGTGTATTGTCTCATTATAACTTTTTTGAGTTTCTGTATTATTACAGTGCAAGCACTCATGTACAGTTACAGCAATTGTAGGAATGCATTGTAGAATATGATGCAGCAGGTGAAATATTCTAAATTTTATTTTGTTGCAAATGTAGAAGTAATTCAAGTGCTCCAAACAATATAGATTCCCATTATTGTAAAAATAAAGTTTTTGAAATAATTCATTAGCACTGAATGAAACTGCCTAGTTGATAGCTTAGACCAATGAGTTTGAAGTCCCTACTGGTAAGGAGCACCCATAGTTATTTAGTCAGTTATTGTTGCTGAGCTGGTAGGTGAGCAGTGGTTATTTGGTTATATTAGATCTTTGGAATACCAGTAGGGAAATGATAAGAGGGCACGATGCCAAGTCTTTTCAGCTGTGGTTATGGACTTTCTCATGTAAATAAAATGAGGCCATAATGTTGCATTAAGTCAGTGGTTTGGGCAGTTGAGATATCCAAGATTTGTGTTTTGAACTTACTGCCTAATTGGGAGCAAGGCTCTGAAGCCCCTGCACTGCATCTTAGAGATGCTCTCATCCTCTAATTCAGTGTTCCATCAGTCTTAACTGCAAGTTGTTTTCAGTCATAAACAAATATCACACCTAGTGGAAAAATGCAGAATAAGCATGAGCCCTGTGGGCCAGTGCTTCATGAAGTTTTCTAAGATATTGAAGCATTCTTAAATGAAAGTAGAACATCTTTATCAGAAAGGGCTACCTCCTATGTTAATTCCAGTCCCAACCTGGGGAAAATAGAAAGAGGGGGAAACGGAAGAAAGATTCCTCTCACTCTTGTGATCAGAAGTGACAACTTGAATCAGTGATTCATTGTATATTTCAGTACCTGCAAACCATGCTGCTTTCCTTACTCCCATGTTGGTTTTGTGGTTTTAAATTGTGGACTGAGATTCTGCTAGATTGGCTCTGACAACTGGTACAGGTACTGGTAAATGTGCAAACTCCAAGGACACAGCAGCATCATGTTTCAATTGGATTTGTGTGCATCCATCAGTGAGAGCACAAATGTTTAGGGAATTTATTGTCAACTTGAGATGCTTAAGTAAGATGTCTTCAGAACATTGTGTTCAAAGATCAAAAGAGTAAAAGTATCTTGATGTATTTATTTAGAATATTTGTATCAAAAGTCTATGGCATGTGTCTAAACTAGACGAAATTCTGGTATTTGAAGATGTTTATGGGAAAACATTAGAACATATGTACCAGACTAACAGCATTGTCTGCTCCATAACACTGAAAAAACAAAATAAGATGTCCTGTAGTTACTGTACTGCAGAAGATAACTCCAGTTTTGCATCTGTTGCAGCAAATATTTAGAATATCCTTTTCAGGAGTGGAGCATCAGATGTTCCAAGGTAATGATTCTTCTGTGTCTGGAAGCCTAATTTGTGCTTGCCCCAATATTTCTTCAGGAATTAATGTGGTCTTTTTATTGGAATTTCTTGTATTTGGCAAGATAATTTATCTAAAACAAAGATGATTGGTTAACATAATAAGACACATAAAAGTATGATATATAAAGCAGCTTAGAGTCCAAAAGCAGAACTTTTATCAGCAGTAGGATTTTGTTGATTTGGGTTTTTTTGGGTTGTTTCTTTGTTTGGTTTGTTGTTGCTTGTATTCTGGGGTTTCTTTAGTNGGGGGGGGGGGTGTTTCTTTATTTGTTTGTTTTCAAATAAGATTAGTAAAGCATATTAAGAGTCTGTGCATCAGCCAACAGGCCTTGACAAATCAATGCTATATACAAGGAATACATCAATGTCCGCCACAGTGTAAGAACATTACCTTGAGAAATTCATAACTTCAAAGAAAGAGGCATTCTTTTACTGGTTCACCAGAATTGCCTGGTGGCATGCAAGAACATAAATCAGAATTCATTATCTGAATTTTTACTCTTACATAAAAACATTTAGCGCTTTTCTTGGTATTAGACTGAACAGAAAAACTGAGCTGTCATAGACTTTTTCCAGCTTTGAACCTTATACTACTTGAAGTACTCCTGGGAAATTACTACATGTTTTATAATGGAGGAAGGAGACAAAAGTGACTGGATCATATAAAACAGTACAACACATGATCTGATGTACACACATGACTGGATCTATAAAACAATGCAACACATGAGCCTTCTGTGCAACTAAGCTTTCACTGTATTTTATACTAGTTTTGCATAAGAAGAGCTCTGTCCTTAAAGTGAATGGTGCACAAGTCGTGTAAGTGTTTATAAGATGATTCCACACCCTGTCATCCCAAGACAATAAGCAGTCTTTCATGGTTTCTAGAATACTTGGCACTAGTGAGTGCCCCTTTCCCTCTCCCCATCCCTTCCTGCCAAAAAAGAAAGGAAGTAAATAATTGTGAACAATGTCGTATTTAAAAACATGACCTTGTTATTGGGCTGTATTCTTGTATAGTTGAAATAGATAACTTTTTTTCCCCTTCCCTTTTTGGTGAAAGTTTTCTATTAAAAAAAATCACAAAGAATTAAGCTTAGTGCAGCATTATTATTAATCTAGAAAACATCTGGTTCTGTGCTATGGTATATTGCACTTGTGATCTTTATCTCACTTTCAAGTATTTTTGTCTATGGTTGTTTGGCAAAGCATGAAGATTGCAGCTGTGTGAATTCATTTTGGTAAATTGCCGATTTGATAAAAATGTAAGGTTCTTTTTGCTTGATTCACAGGTAGTTTTTTTAACCACATGGGACATATTTAATGGAAATTACTGTAGGAGCGAGGCTGGGTCTTCACATACCCTATTCATTTAGAAAATAGCAGAGAGTGAATATTAAAGAAACATAGTGCACAGTCATGCATTAAAATAACAAACTTTTACTAACATAAATGAGATTGTTTCATTTATGTGAACCTCCAGCCTATCACTATACAAAGATAAATAACAATTTTCTGAGGATTTGAGAAGTTTCACTGTATTCTTTAATGTCTTTCATGACACAAGCATTCACCAGCTTGGCTTTTCTTTCTCTCTTTTCTCAGTGAATTACCTCATTGCTGCTCAATAAAATCATGGAGCCACTCAGCTGTATCATCACTAGTCGGTCTAGCAAAGAATACAAAGAAAGAGAAAAGATTCAGTGTCCAGACCCTGTAACTGAATTGACTTCTCAATGAAATCCTATTTTGCTAGTTTGGTTCTTTCCGATGGTACATAGAAGCATCTGAACCTTTGGAGCTCTCTTTTGTTTTTTTTACTCTTAAAATGCTTTATTCATTGACCGTATTTATTTTAATAACTTTCTTATTTGTGATCAAATATTTTTCTGCAAAGCATACATGAATTATTGAACAATATATACACATACACACAGAGTTTAGTACTAAAATTTCTGTATGATTTATTGTTTTATTGCTGCAGGGTTTTTTTGTTTTATTGGGTTTTTTTTTTAAATTAAAGGCCTTCAATAATGAGTGTGGTTGATCTGGAAGACGGCACATAAACTTGCTTACAAACTCAAAAATCCCCATCCAAAGCTATGGGTATTGCAAACCAGGCAGCTTCTCAAAGCCCTGTTGCTTTAGGGAGAAAAAAGTTCAATATCTGCACTATAAATCTGAGGTATCCAGAAGAAACTGAAGTCAGTCCATGCTGATGCAGAGGTGCAGTAATCAAATTAAATCAAATGCTACAGTTATTCTTTGGATTTGGTAGATGGAGTTATACTTTTCTGTTTAGTTGTATTATTAACAGCTTTTTGTAGCTTGCCATGGACAAATTCCATTCTGTGTTGAATTAGATCAATGAAAATTCCTTGAGAAAAATTAGCAGTTGTATATGATGTAGGTTTTTGGTATTTTAAGTCTGCATTTTGTATGCACATTACTGCTGTTGGTCTAGCAGCATGTGACAATAAATCAATACTGCATACTGTTCTGCCTACTTGTCTATTGGCTACAACTACAGGCAGCTCTTGAATCCACATTTCTTGCACTAAGTTTCACTTAATTTTCTCTTGAGAGAAAAAGGCTGGTAGTTGACTAAAAATGACAAAAAGGCATGGGTTTCATACATAAATTCAAATATAAAAGGTATCATGGAGGGCAGCCTATATCATTGCTTTGTTGAAACACTTAGTCGTCAGAGAGCCAAAAGTTAATCAAGCAGAGAACAGTTGAAAACCTTATTTAAAAAAATCACATCTGTTTAGTGGGAGAAAAACCCGAGGCATATGCTTCAATTTCTTTTAAGCTGTAATTCATCCAGTGGTTTACATCTGTTAAAAAATATGGAGCTTTTCACACCTCTTTAAAGCACGATTAAACTGTATTTATTTTAATATATAATGTGTTCCAAATATGTAATACCTTTTCTGAAATGACTCATAGATGATTTATTTCATAGCTCTCTATCATATAACCTTCCAGGTCCTTTGAATTAGTTTGTGTATTAACCATACATGAAATTTAGAGGAAAATGTGTTGAAATGGTGTAAAATGATGCCAGAAACTTCAGTACAGTTGTCAATTTATATCAGGGCAACAAACTGGCTGGTGGGGAGGAGGGGTGGGGGGAGAGTTTTTTTAAGCAGTGAAATTAAACATTACAGAGAAGAAAATGTAGTTTAAGGACTTTGGTCACAAAATTTTTATTTCAGTTTAGTCTAGCTGTTATTGAATGTTGCATATTAAAATGTGTGTCTCCCCAAAAGAGTGTTGTTAATATGACATAATCCTAACAATCTGACCACACTGCTCTGAGTTTGAAGCACAGTGGTGAGAGTAGGGTCTATGAATTATAGAGCACAATCAGAAGTATTTCAGGTAAAGATTTAGGGGATCGTATCTCATTCTTTTGTGTGTGAAAAGCAGCTTGGTTCTCCACTGTGTGTCTATAATGACTACTTGTGTATTTTAAATACTAATTGAATTAATTAGAATTTAAATTCTCTATGCCTCCTCTGATTTTAAAGTTCTCTGTGACTTTTCTCCATCTGATATTTGGATTTAAAATATTTTTGTACTTCCCGCTTCATTCAGATTCTTTAACATTAGGTTTCTTTTGTAAATGTCAATATATGAAAGTACACGTATATAGAATATCTGAAAGACGTTTTAGTTAGATGATGACATACAGTGTACCATAAACCACATGCATCAGTCAGTACATGGAATGGTTACATGGTCAGTATAGGGTCATTTAATAGAAGCTAGCCAGTGCTTTGCTTGTTTACATTTCAGTCAGAGTCTAATCAAGTTATAAACAACTGAAAATTGGGCTCTATAGATATATGAGGCATAGAGAACTTGCCTGTTTCATGTTAGCAAAAAATATAGAGATTAATCTCTAAAGAATAGCCTGACTGTAAACCAAGAGAATTCATTTACAGTCTGACTGAACCACACTATTCCAGTGTGATCTGGGGAAAAAGATTCTCTGAGAACCTCTGCTGTCTCCCTCTAAAATGTGAATGATTTTACAGTAATTGAAAATTCAGTTATTATTCTGAGCTTCCTATATTACAGGAATATGGTAAATATAAGTATGCACGTTATGGTCCTTTTCAATGTGATATATATGTCCATTTCACATTTTCTGGGTTTAGCAGAACACTTTTATTTTAGCAATACTTTTTCATTGCTAAGTGAATAGATGATGAAAAAACCACAGAGGAGTAGCATACACTCAGTAAAATTATTTCTGTCTTCAATGCGTCCTGTGTCAAATAAAGTTATTGGACAGCATCTCTTGATGACAAGTTTTTTAGAAATGAACCAGATAAATAAAGATTTAAAAAATATGCAGCATGGTTTGATGTGGAAATGATCCTGAATATTTTTTAAGGAACCCCTTATAAGAGGATGACAATATATAAAAATAAAAATGCTCTCAAAGTGTTTTTTCCTATTAGTATGAAAGTAACTGTGTTTTCCTCCTGATTTTTGAGCAGTTCCATTTTTTTAGTGATTCTACAGGTGAGGCTCCTTTATTGCTACAAAATTTAATCATGTGTTCATCCCATCATTCTGTCTTGTTGCAGAGGATCTTGATGATCTTAGAATGGAAGGAGTAACAAGTGTGGTGTCTTCTGGGAGCAAATTCAATCAAACTCGAAGTGCTCATACGGCTGAGCCTCAAGCAAAGGTCACATTGAATATATGTGCAAGATGTGCCAGGTAAAATCAAAACAAAACCAGATCATGCTAACCAATGCATTTTTTCCCCCAGGTATTTGGCAGTGTATTGTACTTAATGGGCCAGGTGATGACCTCTCCTGTGCTAAAAAAAAATAATTACTTAGCTACTGACTACCCTATCACCTCTGGCATTTGAATTGTGCAATTTATGTTTATGCTTGATATGTTGCATCAACAAAGAATCAAAGAACATAGTTAGTCTTAGGCCTTACTTCACAGCTTGAAACTATTTTAAGCCCTTCTGTCTCTGAATTTCATTAGTTATTTGAGCTTCTGTGGTTTTTACAGGGGATGAATCAGGGAATTTAAGGGTTCAAATCCAATTTGAAAAGCACCTGTATAAATGGAGATTTAGTTGCACAGGTGCAGTTCAGGATTTCAAATAGTTGCTTCTTAGCACTTTATAATCTCATTCTGTTTCACCTCTGAGAAATAATCAGGTTGAACCTCTTTTGGTTTTGACAGCTGGAAATAATTTTTTCATTTACAGTATGAAGGCCAAATAAACAGGTTGGTATTCCTGTAGCTTAGTCAATTCGAGAATGCAACACTAACAGAAACCCTTTAAATTTCCTGCATGAATTCTTCTATGTAGACAAAAGCTCATTTGGAGAAAGGATTTAAGCCTGTTTAAATGACAAAACTAGCCTTCTCACCCTTCTGTTAATGGTTCAGATTAACAAGAACAATACAGAGGCATGCCAATTTTATCTGCCTGCCTTTGCCAATGGCTGCTCTATTGTGTAGTTTGAGAGCGGATTAGCTGCTTGTAAATAAAAAGCAACCTGTGGTGAAATTAAGTCAAAAGTTTGGCCATATGCCACCCTATTTTTTTCTACTATTTTTTCCCCATTTTGCTCATAAATGACTACTTTTCTAAAGCTCTTATGTAGACAGAGGGGCTTCAAGACATTTTCTGATGCTCTGGAAGCATAAATACAGGCATACTGAATCACTTCTGCAATCTCTAGCAGGGTTGTGGAGCCTCAGGGAACTTCAGCTCACAGTACTGTCAGAGCAGCAGTGACTGGATGCCTTGTAATTCTAGAGAGTTTTGCTTGTCAGCAGTGTGGCCTTATGCTTTAAGAAAAGAGCAAACATGTGAGTCATGGGATTCTTCCCAGTTCATACAAACAAATTGCTTATGCTGTAAAATGTTTCCAAACAACTACCTACATGAATGTGTGGCACATTTTTTCACCAGGCATCCATTGTCCGTGGATTAACAAGTAGAAGGGTAAGGAATATAGAAACCTTAAGTTTTCTAAATGGTCGTTCTGAACTTACATAACATCTTTTATGGATTGCTATGAAGGTTAATTAAATTTTGAATTCTCTAAAGTAGCTGCTAACAGCGGGTGCCAAGATACTATATATTCTCTCACTCCGGCACACCAGGGAACAAACGGCTCAGATCTTGAGCCAAACCTAGCAACCTTGGCTATTGCTATTGTTCTTTAACTGCCTGTAATAAACGATTCTGCCCTTTAAAATATGAGCTGTGAGAGAAAGATCTGACAAAATTCGTTTTGTCACTTCACTTATAAGAGAATGCAGAAAAATGTTTTCTTTTGCCTATACACCTTCAATTGTTTCCTTACCATGTTTAAGGAAGTTGGTGAAGAACTGGATGATACCTATCATGACTGTGATTCTTTTCATTCTTGTTGCAGTTTAGCATTTTGTTTAAACTTTGGAGGAATTAAAAAAAGACACCATCTCATCAGGAGCAAGGGAAGTCAAAAGAGAAAAATGGGTATTTCTGTTGTATTCACTAGTGAGGAAGCTAATTTTTTCTTCAAGGTGATAAAGTCTATCCATTCTTTTGGAGCATTCCTTCCTTCTTACTGAGGACACCTTTCCTCTCTTCAAGACAGTTATTAGTACAATTAGCTCTCTCTTCAGTACCTTCACAGGGTTTTTGTCTGGAGCCTTCTTGCAGCACCTGAAGTAGTGGGTACAGACAGTTGCACGAAACAAGTGGCTTCAAAGACATGAAGACAGTTTTCTTCCTGTTTGGTTTCAAGACCAGTTAGATGTTCTGTTAGTCAGTAATATAGCCATTGAAAATACTGTGCTATAAAATTAGTCTGAGTGTTTGGATCATCTCACTGACTCAGTTTCTCAGTGTTGGCATTTTTTTCCATTGTTATGACAAAGGCTAGTATTTAATGTAAGGTCATAATACAGAACCTATTAGTGTATTAATTGTTTTAGAAATCATATTTTTATGTTTTCATATTCCATTTTCTAAGTAGTCATGTGTGCTGTACAGTGTAAATATAAATACTATGTGATTTGATTGTAGATATATTTGAATACAATTGAAAAATAAGCCAATATAGTTGTTATGCATGCTTTTCGTTACAATTAAACAGGTATCTTTCCTCTTAATGTTACTCATTTTTCAGTTGTACAAAGTGATGTGAAATGAATTGAGCTATTAATGGCAGTGGTGTTCTGTAGATAATAGGGTTTGTCAAGTCAGATTACCAAATTAGGTTTGCTGAAGGTATTTTGGCTGGCATTAGGAGAAATATGACTTTTTACTTGAAATTTAATTGGCAAAGTTCCAAATGTTAGGAAACATGCTTCTTGACTTAGACAAGAAGTTGAATTTTACTCATGCATTTGCATAATTGATTTCTTTCACCTTGCTGTATTTTTTAAATGCTTTGCTCCGATTAGTCTCCGGTCAATTTACCTTCTATGACACCGCCTTCAGACATTTCCCCATTTTCTTGGGTATATTGGAGCTTTTCTGAAAGAGGTTTATTTAAACAATTGAAGGAGTTTTTCAGTACTAGGTTTAATTAATTTGGCTTAATTTTCTGTATCTCACTTGGAAAAGACAAGTATTCTTATCAAAGTTCCACCCTACTTCTTCATTAAACTAGTGTGTAAGTTCTGGACGCTCCTGCTTCTAGGATTACATTTTCTTGCCGTAGATCAGTAGCCTCCTCATTATTTGAGAATTAGAGTGAACAGGTCTATGGCTATGTGTAGGTTACCTTAGCCTGAGAAGAGTGCTGGTTTCATCTTGTATGCCCAATAAAACCACCTGCAGTAGGGTGCAGCTATATATCTTATATTTCTGTGGCTTCTGGAGCTTCCTACAACGAGAGCACAGTGACTTGTGGGAAGAATGGACTGGACCAATGGTTTACTCCACGCTGAGATACTTGTGATCAGACTTCATTTAGCTCTAGTTTAGCTCCTTCCCTTTGTACCACAAAAAAGGAATGCCACATGGAAGTGACTATGGTTAGAGATAAAAACCAACTCTGTTACAAGGAAAACTAAATCCAGTTTATACTGTGGAGGAAACCTGAAATGGTGTTGTGACACTGTATTTGGGAAAATATTCTCACTTGCCCTAAGTCTCTTAGACAAAAGTACGAAGTTGTTTGTGAATCCTAAGAAATGAGACTCAGAATTGACATAATTTGAATAAAACCCCCAAACTTGTAACTTTTTTTTAGAAACTGATATTTAACCTTCAATTGTGATAATTTCACCAATCATCTTCAAATAATAAATAGGTAGTTATCACAGACCAGGTCTGTGATTTTTAAAAAAGGTCAAGTTCTCCACCCAGACATCTAGGAAATAAAAATGGGGAATTCTTTCAAGCTATCACACCAAACTGGTTTTTACAGCTTATGATTTGAAAAACTAAAACAATCTCCCCCAAAACTCTAGAACCCCAAAAGACCAACACCCCTTGCAAAAAAATTCCCAGAGGGAGATGAGAAATTAAAGGAAGGGTTAATTCTACTGGAGTATAAATTGGTTTGTAGTCTGGCATATAACTGTAAGAAACAGAGGCTTACTGTTTTCTGTATAGATGTTTCACACACGATGAGCGAAATGCGGATGGATAACAGCTTTAAGAGGTTTTTCAAATGGGGAAGTAGCTACCAGAACAATGTTATTCCCATAGCTGCTCTTGGACTACAGGGCAAGTTAAGTAGCATATTAAGTCATCGAAATAAAGGGGTGACATCATTCACAAGGTGGAACAAAACAAGGTTTATAGATACAGAAAAAAGGCTACAAAAAACCCCCACCCTCTATTTGGAAGGTTTGCTTTTTTCTATTTAGCCTGAAAAATTAGCAAGGACACTTATAGTAAAACAGACCTGGATTTAGATTACTTGAGCAAAATTTTTACAATAATTCCTTCATTGTCTAAGGGCAAAGTTGGTCTGACTGACTTATAAAACAGACTGACTCATTCTGTAACATGCTTTTGTGAATCCTTTCTCACATACCAGCAAAACAAATGAATTTCAGGTTTGGCCAATGAATCGTAAGACATCCTCACACATTAGCAAAACTTGTATGGGTTAAATAGAGATTTAAATGACAATTTGTAAAAGCCAAACAACACTTCCATATTTCTTACATGTATTGTGACTTGCACATTGAATGTTTTGCAGGAATTTAATCAACCATAAGGTAAAAGATAATATTAATGTACTATTGAATGAATTACAGGGGGTTTCTTTTTCTTTTTATTTTTTTTTTTAAGGACCACCCATTAGCCTTGTATACCCACTGCCATGCTCAAAAGTTAAATCTTGTTCTTGTGGAGTCTTGCCAATGCATTCCTGAAAGTAAGAAGCTTTTTGTTTTTAATAGCGCAAGGACTGCATTCATTCTTTTTAACATCAATAGAATACAAAAAAGGGGTTGCATGTGATTAAAAAAGAAATGGGATTATAGAAAACATACTGTGCCACAAGCTTGAAGGCTTCTGAACAAGAATGTTGGGAAGGAGCACCAGTCGCATACAAATGTGGGTTTGAGATGCAATGTTTTAGTTAATATTTTAAGGTTAGCTAAAGCAAAAGGACAGTGTAGTAAGGCCTTTTAAAATATTAGAGGAATCAAAAATATAGGTATAAACAAACAAAGTACATCTGTACCTTAAAAAATAAATGGGGCTTTTCTTACTGTCACCATTGGGATGTGGGGTACAGTTCAAGTGTAGTAACTTACACCCTTGAGCTGTTTATGGAGAATAAATTAGGTGCTCTGTGCATGCTGCCACTATAGATATTTTTGGAAAACTTAGTTTGAAGAAACTACTCAAAAATTCTCATGCCAGTTTGCCTTGCCTGTGAAACCTTCATTGTTACCCTGCTCATCATCAGTGACTTTTACTCCTTTAAGATCTCTTGTTCTTCAAAAAGTCTTCAAGTTAGCTTGTTTATTTACCAGTTACCTTTTCTTTAACAATTTGGATTTTTTTAAGTCTGGTTTTCTACAGTATAGCCTCCATTATGTCCCTGCATACCGGGGATATAATCATATAAACTATGTGGTGCTATATGAAATTTAAGAATCACATGTTCACTGCAATACACCACTGGACTTTGAATAGATCTTCATGGCATAGAGCCCTGAAAACCAGGATCCTACAGGGGAGGAGACAAAAGAATTGAAGGAGCCAGCTATAATTTGTCATAAACTTCAGATTAATGATGGAAACTATGGAACTGTTGTTTGAATTGGCCATCATATATCTCTAGAAAATAATAGGAATTAATTGGTTGGCTGGGGAACTCAATGGTGTTATCTAGCTTCAACCATTTTATAATCTTAGAGTTTGTATGGAAGTGCTTTATCTCAGTCTCACAAAGATCTAACAATACTAATGAGACTTGAGGTCATAAAGAAGCATTTGGTGGAAAACTTGATAATGAGCTGTGAAGAAAGTAGTCTGAAGCTTGACAAGTGAATCTAGTATAACTATCAAAAGCAGAAAAGCTGATGACTGTAAATAGGGAAAAAACTGCTGTTAAAAAGCCATTATACTGTATGCACTGTCCCCAGACAACACTCCTGAAACTTCAGACAAGAAAGAGAAAAATTATTGAAATTAATTACCCCTATGAGTAAGATCATAAATACTGATTAAAGACTACATTTAAAAAACAGACAAAGATAATGGGCTCCTGGAAGATTTCCTCAAGTAAAGGAAGGAAGGCCTACTGAGCTTCCTCAGCTTCCACTCTGCACAAGATCCCTTCCTTATTGTTTATGACTAGTCTGCTCTCATTGTCATTGTGTTCCCTGAACAGAAGCCATTGGTATGGCTGACTTGTGTTTTGAAATGAGATGGGTTCTCCTACCTTGTCCAGGCATGTAATGCCAAAATAACTCTAGAACTGGGGATGGAAAGGTGTCAGGGAATGGATACTGCACCATGCAACTTCGGGATAGAGGCTGATTAGGCAGGGTCAAAAAGGGGCAACCTCTGGCATCCTCTATAGATGCCCTAGGTCCCGGAAGAAGGAAGGATGTAACTTTTGTTACTGGTGCATTTTTTTGGCAGGTGGTTAGGTTTATGTTCTGCCAAATTAGACTAAGCCATCACAATAGATGGTTCTGCTCTGTTTTCAGCAGACTGCTGCTGTGCAAGTCAGACTGTAATATTTCTTTCCCAAACTGAGCCATTCTGGCATCAGTCACCTCAAAGGGAGTAATACCTTGAAAATGCATGCAGGACTAAATGACATTGAAACTCCATGGACCGTTTTCCCCTTATCCTGACCACATGTAACAGTATGTGCTGCCTGGGTGACATAATAAAAGGATATGTCTGCATTGAATTCTAGCAGGAAAAGTTCTGCATGTGCAAATATTCCTTAGCTGCTATGTGAATTGTCAAAACTGCTCTGTGAAGGAAATCTGCAGATGCTAATTTAAAGGTGGTTCAGGTACGTTTACATGAACTATAATCATCCCTTTAACTGCAATGTTAAGCGATGACGGAATTAGGAGAAAACCTGATCACACTGAATATAAAATAACTCCCTGTTTTTCTTAATGGACTCTAATATTATTATTATTATTAATCAATAGTACACAGATGTGTCAGAAAGAATAACCTCTCAAGTGCTCCATATAATCCCTTATTTGGCTCTGTACACTGTGATGTAATACTGGGGAATGGGCACAGGTATATGTGTGGTTTTGTACATGTATTTGCATAAAGAATAGTCTTTGTATGTCTGCCCAGTAGTGGTAAGGCCAGCTTAGTGACTCAGTTTCTGGCAGAAATTTCTGGTTTGTTAATTTTCCCTAAATCTGGGATTACTTCAAAGTACCAAGGGGAAAAAAGTGTTTCCAAACTGAAGTGGTTGGTACAGAATGAATGTTGGTGGAAAAATTCTGTGATTAGGGTTCATGTACAGACTTTGAGGAAGTTTATGTCTTCAAATCGTATCAAAACTTTTGATTATATACACATATTCTTTTTCTTTCCTGTCTTGCATTTCATACTATCTTTCTGACTGTGTACTCTTTCTAAGTGGCTATTATTATAGTGAAGAAAGTACTAAACATTCCAGATGACTCAGGCCACTATTTTACATTCTTTTTTCCTTTATCTATTTTTTTGTAACCTTAGTTTTATTGAACCTCTTGTTTAAAAGAGCTGAATTTTCCTCATGTTTGTTTGTGCCAGCTTCACAGACTTTGTCCTAAACAAAATGTTTTATTTGCATATTTTTCCTTTTAATAGTGGCAAACAAGTAAATTAAACTCCATATGGTAGTACTTTTTAACTTTTAAAAATCTCCTTTCACTTTGGAAAATTGAGAACAAACCCCATGTTTTTTCTTTGGCTAGTTAGAACTTCTTATAAAGTAGAAAACCAAAAATAATTACAGGAAAAATAAAGCTGTGTCAGAAAAAAAAGGGTATATTTTCACTTCGCTTTTTCCGTGAGTTGAGTGTGGGCAGTGATTAATTTGCCCAGTTTTGATGTGTCAATAACCACAATAATGTATTCATTGTCTTTTGATTTTGTAAGTGCTAAGTACAGCTAAAATAAATCACATTAACTTTCCCTTCCTGGAGTGGTGTACCACTTCAGTATCTTTTTCTTTCAAAACAAGAGAAAAACACTGAAGAACAAAGTAATTCAGAAAATGTTTTTACTGGCCCTAGTGGTTATCAGAGACAGAGACCATAAAATTTTTTTTAAAATTTGGTAGGCTGACTTGCTAAGTTGTCAGAGTAACACACTGGCTTGCCTTTTCTTTCACTGTCTTGTGTTTCTTTAGAACATCTTACTGTATGCAAAATAGAGAATATCAGTGTGATTTCAAATTACTTTTTGAGTTCATGGATGAAATGCACAAGATAGTATAATTTTTAGTCCTAAACCTTAATTAGTTTCATGGCAAACTCCCAATGAATGTGTGTTTTGGAAGAATGGCCAAAGTCTCTCTATTTTCAAAATATTCAGTGTCTTGGGAAGGGAACAATATAAGACAGGGGATTTACAGGAAGTGCTTAGACAGAAATCCCAGAAAGATCAGTCTTCTTTCCTCCCTCTTTTTTTTTTACATGAATTTCCAACTTGGTAAATTCAACAAGCAATAATTTCAGTCCTATTAGAAGTTGCACAAAATACTGTGAAAATAAAAATATCATCTGTTATCAAAAATTATGTAAGATGTGAAGAGACCAGTGTTTTCAGATTACTTATTTCCCTCTGTGTTAGATTTAACAGCTATTTTGTTTCCTTATAGTCTGCACATGTGGGGTAGACTTGTTGTTTTTGACCTAAATAGCTGTCAATCAGCATAAAGATAATGGAAGACTTCCAATTGTTTGAAGAAAGATAAGTGTTTACATGTTAGTGAAAATAGACTTTGACTTGAAACTGGAGCACTAGGTACATAAAATTTGCATGTGAATTACATCTTATATATACATCTTCTCACGATAAGTCTGGTTTTGGAAACATGTCAGTGCCACGTTTATGGCACTTGCCATGCTGAAGTTTATCTGGAGATAGCCCTTCTGTAACTTAACTGGCAGGGTATTAATATCTAGTTTTGGTTATGCAGGAAGAATGCAGCATAAGATGCTGTGAATTAATGATGTGTCACTAGAATATATTTTGTAAGAACTATTGTTCAACAGTACCTAATTTTTTTTTTATTTCAGGCTGGTTGTTAAAAGAGAGAACTGGTTTGAGCAGGATGGTGCACTTGTGAACATTTAAAAGTGCCATGGAGAAATTCTAAGAACAGTAGATATAAAGGATTTTTTAGACCTTTCAAATGTACTAGTTTTGATTAGTAAAAACGAAAGCAGTAAGAGTATATTTGAATATGAAATCAGTATTATTTTGCTGGTCCTGAAAATTATTCTGCTGTCTCTGAATTTAATGGAGGGTAGTGTCTGCTTCATTCTGTCCTTCATTTGTAGATCTTCTCAAGACATCTCTTTTGCTTTTCCCCTACAAATCCCATTTAACCCACTCAATAATTTAAAAAGACAAGTGCTTTACCAAGCTTTTTTCCCTTCTTTTCCTTTGCTCTCTTTGATGTGTGCTTTGCAAGCTAATTCTCTATGGCAATGTTTATAGATTCTTTCTGTTTTGTGCAACATGCTGATGTATATTAGCCACAGCAGTTTATTCTGGATGAAAAAGATATAGGGAGGAAGCCAAGAGATCATGAGCTTGGGGAAGCTTGTTGGTCATAATTTGAGGCTCTGGATAGCAGTTTAATATAGCTCTTAAAGACAAAAATGAACACTCACACACAAAACTTTTTCACAAGTCCTAGAAAAAATGGTTCACAGGAGAAGAAAGAGTGTTAAGTCTGAAAAGACTGACAAAGACTGTAATTTTTCTCCTGTGAGATAATGGTTTGAAGCCTGCAGCAGATAAAAGATTGCCATAAGAATGGCTTAATTCCATCTTGTAAAAGAATTAGATAATTCAGTCTCTTTATGGATTCCTTACTCTGGGAAATATATTTCCACTTTTGGTTCTCCTCAGAAATAGCTGCAGAGTGTACTTATTTAAAGGCACAAAGACCTGCATTCAGACATTTTGAAAAGGCAAACAGCACACAAAAAAGATTATTTTGCAGGCTGTGTCAATGTGTAAGTTTTGCTCAGCAAGTGTATATTCCAGTATTACCAGCTGAAAACATTATGCTGTGCATTACCTATTGGTGACATGAAAACTTTCCACAAAAACCTCCAAGAGTGACTGGAAAATAGTGTGTTAAATTTGCAGAAGGAGGATGGATGTCAACCAAAATCCATTTTTAACTATTGGTTTAGGAATTTTCAAATAATTTGCTGTGTTCTAGTGTGTAAGCACTGAGAAATAGTGTCCTTAAGGAAGTGAGTCCAAAAGGAAGAAACAGAGTGTGGTTTGAAGGGTATTGGTGAAAATGAAGTTTTTTTAGATTAACTGTATCTTAGACCAGGGTGAAACTCAAATAATACAAATGCTGTATATCTCACATGAATAGAGTTGCTAGTGGTAATAACATACTCCTGCCTGATAGCCTTGCATCACTTCTTTAAAGTGAATTTAAAGGAATTGTAAATCTCTGTTGGGAAGCATGCTGATTGTGTCATTAGGCTTATATTCCTGCATTTTATTCAGAAATTGTATTAAATGTCTGTATTTATTAATGTAGTGTTATAGCGTAATTTTGGAAATGTCTGCCTTCCTAGATAATGCTTTGCAGGATAATCCAATAGTCCTCATGCTTCATTTCTCTTCAATGCAGATGCTTCCTGTATTTTAGTGTCTGGGGAAAACAGAAACCGTGACACTGATTTCTTAATATGACCAGGTGGCATGCAGCAGAACTTTTCTGTTGTTGCTTCAGCGGTGGCAGCCACTCTCACTGCTCACCAAATTCACAATCCCCTGTCAGAGGATCCTCCTTTGATAGATCTAAGACATTTTTCTTCTACAGTTCATTGATCTAAAAATCATACAAACTTTTAAAAGCTAATCTTCATTAGGAAGGTAGTGTGTATAGGTAAGGCTGGTGAGGAGTTTTTCCAGATAAAGAGTACTTTTGCCTGTAAATTTTTAAATAATATTTATTTAGTATAATTTTACCATTATATTAACCAGTACTGGAAAACTGACATCTTTTTGTCTCTGTACCTGTGAATGCACTAGGAACTTTTCTGGCACAGTTTTAATATTTTTATATTTGTAAAAGACATTAGTAAAACAAATGGAATAAGTCAGAAATTCCTGGCTTTATATTTAGGTACTAGAAAAGCTTTGGATTTTATAGCTGTACAAAGGAGTGCAGAACTTGTGGAGTCAGTAAGTCAAGGTACATGAGATCAGAATTTGGATCAGTATGTTTGGGAACAAAGAATGAAGTAAACTCGCCATATTATAGGCAAGTCAGGACAGATGATTATGAAGCTTGCAAAACTCTTACTGGTGTTGAGGTTGCTAGGGGAAAGTACAAGAAAACATTAAATGTAACCTAAAAGCGTGTGGAGCCTTTCAGGACTTCTGTTGTCTGATCTCTGTTGTAATAACTTCCCTGGAGTTATGTATTTGTCCTAGGGAAATTATAATTCCGTATTACAGTGCTACCAGAGAGAGATGTTGGATGTAGATGTGAAGTTTTAAATTACAGAAAGGAAGCAGATGATTTGAAAGGAGGAAAAAAAAAAAAGGAAGTACAGTAAGTCAAATTTATCCTTTTTCTTATCTCTGACTAAAATTCCCTTTGGCTGCCAAAGGAACATCACCATGTTATATGTATAATAAGTTTCTTTTGTTAACAAGTTCATGATATCCATTAATCTTACAAAATGTATATTAGAGTTTTTGATCCAAATTAGTAACTGCTTCATAAAGAAACTAACTACAAATCATGGTAGTATTTGTTAGGATTTTTTCAAGAGAATAGGTAACCTACTTTGAAATAATTTAAGGAAAATAAGTGGTTCAACAAGTCAAAATCTCCTTAATTAAGATTCTAATACAAACATGACACTACATCTGTTTTTCAGAGAATTTTGTGCTTGTGGCCTTAAAAGTATACACCTGTTCTGGCTGATCATGAAAACAACTTTACTGCTCTTTTTGCTGAAAGATTTACCAAACTTTCCCCTACTTCTCACCATATTCAGCTAAAAGAAGTCAACTGAGTCTTTAGCAATGCAGATCAGGAGCTTTCCAATTAAATATATGTTTTCAGGAATAATGTTGCACAGAAACCAAAATGTTTTAAAGTGTTTATTCAGATACAGAGCAGAGAGGATGGCTGGAGCTGCAGTGCTCAGACTTGTAATTTCCCCCCCTTTCCTTGGAGAGTGCCCTTTACTGTCCTGGAGCCCCTGGAGGAATTTTTCTTCACTACTAGAAAGTCAGCAGAAGCATTTGTATTTTCATGAAATAACAGGTTTTCAGGATTTCTTCTCAAATGGAGTTCCAGTTTCTGTTGTTGTTCACCTCTAGGAAACATCAGAATCTGAGCACAGTTATCCAGCTCTAGTTTGCTATGTTTAAAAATAAAAATAAGTCCTTAGTTGTGCACCAGAATTTGAAGGCCAGCCACATGAACAGTAATTATATAACTCTTGCCTGTAGTTGTTTATTTGGGATTAAAGGAGATTTTGTCTAAAAATGATAACCATTCTGCTGGTTCATTTTAGAAAGGAATAGAATGGGATTTTGGTTGTTTAAGTGACATATTTCTGGAAGACTAGGTAAAAATAGCATTAACCTAAATATAATCTAAATTTCTCTGTCTGTAAGTGACAATCACCCTCTGAATTTTATTTGGCTCAGAAATTTCCTAAGTACAACCTCTATACACTAGCACAAGACAATTAATTATGCGCGTACTTTGAATCAGTAGTCTACACCAAGAACAAATACTAGAGAGCACATATCTCACTATGAGGTATTCAAAGCATTTCCATTTCTTGATTTTCAGAATACTTTATGCCTTCTCCTTAGGCTCTGATGTTAGAAAGTACCTATGCTTGTAATTAAGTGGTTTTAATTATTTTTATTAATCCCATGTAGTCCTTGGAAGTATTAAGTGAACTATATTGGGGTTTTTTTAATTGTAGTATTCTGCTATAACATCAAATTTACTTTAGTTTCTCTAACTGCTGATTTTAAGGATGTCACAGAACAAGTGTTGACATAGAGGACAATCGTGTATATCTACATTTAGTGCACAGGCGGAGTTCCTAGGCAGGAATTTGTCCTGCATCCAACCTTGACAGGTTGGAGAGATGGGCAGAGAAGAACCATCTGAAATTCAACAAGGGCAAATGCCGAGTCCTTGACCTGGGAAAGAATACCCCCCTGCACCAGCACAGGCTGGGGCTGACCTGCTGGAAAGCAGCTGTGCAGAGAAGGACCTGCGGGTCCTGGTGGACAACAAGCTGTCCATGAGCCAGCAGTGTGTCCTTGTGGCCAAGAAAGCCCGTGGTGTCCTGGGGTGCATTAGGAAGGGCACTGCCAGTGGGTTGAGGAAGGTGATTCTAACCCTGCTTAGTCCTGGTGAAGCCATATATGGGCTCCTCAGTTCTGGGCTCCTCAGGACAAGAGAGACTGGAGGTCCTGGAGCAGGTCCAGTGGAGGGCTACAAAGATGATTAAGGGAGTGGAGCATCTCTCTAATGAGGAAAGGCTGAGGGAACTGAGCCTGTTCAGCCTTGAGAAGAGACGACTGAGAGGGAACCTCATCAATGTGTACAAGTGTCTGAAGGGAGGGTTTCAAGAGGCTGGATCCAGGCTCTTCTGGGTGATGCCAAGAAATGGAACAAGGGGCAATAGGCAGAAACTGATGCACAGGAAGTTCCACCTGGACATGAGGAAGAACTTCTTTACTGTGTGGGTGACTCTGCACTGGAACAGGTTGCCCAGACAGGTGGTGGAGTCTCCCTCACTGAACATATTCAAGAACCATCTGGACACAACCCTGTGCTGTGTGCTCTGGGATGACCCTGCTCAAGCAGGGAGGTTGGACCAGATAGCTTACTGTGGTCCCTTCCAACCAGACCCATTCTGTGAATCTGTGAATCCTATTTTCTAAATCATACTGGCAGTAGGACTGTGATTCATGCACCCACAAGCTTGTTTGTAGTGTAAAACCCTGTATAATGCTTCTGCACTGAGTCTATAGAATTTATTCAGAATGTCTTTGGTCCTGGAGTCCTTGACAGTATTCTTGGAAGAAGCCCTACAGAAAGCATTTTGGGGTCAAAGAAAATTGAAATATTTACCTGTAGGCTGTTTGCTTTTGTAGCTCTTGAAGCTCCAACATGCAGCTGGTTAATATAACTTAAACAATGTCCTCTAAGCAAGAGATCACACTAGAAACAGATATGGGAAAAAAATGCTGGCTATCAGGTATCAAATTTAGACTCACATTAAAAGAATTAATAACTGAAATAATTAATAGCTGAAATAAAGTTTTGGTTAAAAGCTGAAGTAGTCCATCAAGTGTTAGTAAGATAGTCGTTTTTAGGTAACTTTTCTAAACCTATGTGTCTTTCTAATCTATGCTTCTTTCTGCTTAAGAGTTTTTAAGTGTTGTCATTTTACTGTGGAGATGTCTTATGAATAATATTACTTGTGAAGCAGAAATTTTAATAGTCCAAGTAACAAAATTCTTTTGGCAAGAAATAGTGTTTGTGACTTGTTTCTTGAGTTTCATGAGAATCTATTCTAATATGAATCTATATGTAAGAAATACAAAAATAAGTTTGAAAACTGGATGTGAAAATAAGGTCTGGATATGTCAAGCATCCTATTCATCCATCCACCCACTACCCCAGCCATTTCTTCCTACAAAGTGAAATCATATTAAATGGATTTTCTGATTAGATACACTGAAAAGATTTGTTTTTGTGTGTTCTTCATGAGGCAATGGACCACTTAAATACATGTTAATTCTAGAATAAGATGAGAATAATTTCAGGTATTCGTGTCTGGTTTGGATTTGTTGAAGCTTAGAATGGGAACATATTATAATACCTTGAAAATTCTAATGGAATAAAAGACACAGCTCCTACTTCTAGAGATAGTTTTTATATGACTGTAATGAAAGCAGAAAAGGTTAGCGTAATTTTCCTTTTAGTTAAATCTAAATGAACTACCAACATGGCTGGAGAGAAGAGTATCTCACTTCTGGTTCCTGCAATTGTGTGCATATCCTTTTAAGATTGAATATGTGCTTGCAGTAAACGTGCGTGTGTACATAATAAAGGAGGATGGGTGAATTTTATTGCAGAAGAAAATGTTGTGATTTTTGAGATCTTCCTTTTTTTGCATAGTTTTTTCATTTGCAATTTGTTTTCTCCTATTTAAATATCTTTAGGATAATGGTACAAAGTTATTTGCTTCTGTTTGACAAGCTAGACTTCTAAAGAATTGGTAACTAGAGCATTAGAAGCTGGGTACAGAACTATACAGGATTCTTAGAAGTAATTTTCAAAATTCGTTTTACAGCTTCTTTTACATTTTGTTGTCTTGAGGAGTTTCATGTTCTATGGAACTGCCTCCTTAGATAAGAAATACTATGAATTTACACTGAGCTTCCCATCATAAATAAATCATTCTAGGGGCAATAAAAGGAGATAAAGTAATTGGGGAAGGGAGGTGTTGGGGAGACAGTTTTGAGGTGTACAAACAAATAGATGACTTAAGATCCATATATATTAGATAACTGTGACAGTCATAAAATGTGAAATTTAGATAGGGCAGATAAGGGGGTTCTACTTGGTTTCAAAGGTTAATTTCAAGCTTAGTGTAAAACACCTGCAGAGAGTAAGAATACAGAATGAAAAGAACTTTTTCTTCTTCCAAGAGATAAGTTATTTCTTTCCCCAAGGTTTTACTTCAATGCATTTTTATGATTTCTGGGCTTTGCAAAATTGAATTGCATTTTTCTTTTTCTTTTCATGTCTGAATAAATCCAAGGTGAGATAACCTTTATGTAAATGGCAGTTATATTGCATTTAGAGCTACAAAGCATTTCTTCAGAGCAGAATTTGTACTCAGGATTCGTAAGAGCCTGGAGAAGGATGGTGGGACTCCTGGGATGCTCATTTGAAAGAACAGATACAAGCATTATTGGTATAAATTGCTGTCAAAGCACTGCAGTCAGCTGGTGCAGTGGGAAAGCCTGAAGACAAAGTCTGCCATAATTACTGTATTTTCCTTTTAACAAGTAACAAAGGAGGAGGAAATATTCTTGCATATATTTCCTTGTGGTGGGTTAACTTTGGCTAAGGGCCAGTTCCCTACCCAGCCAGTAGGATGACAGGAGAAAATAGGAAGTAAAAGCTTGTGGGTTAAGATGAAGACAGAGGAATTGTTTACCAGTTATTGTATTGGGCAAAGTAGACTTGACTTGGGGAAAATTAATTTAATTTATTCCCAATTAAAATAGGTTTAGGTGATGAGAAAAACTAAAAGACAGACATTAAAACCACACTTTTCCTCCTTCCTTTCCTGGGCCCAACTTCAGTCCTTCACTTCAGACTCCTCTCTGCACCCCCTTAGCAGTGCAGGGGAGACAGGGAATGGGGTTGTGGTCAGTCCATTACAACTCCTCTCTGCCCTTCCTTCCTCACCACACTTTCCACCTGTTCCAGTGTGGGTTCTCCATTGGCTACAGTCCATCCTGGACATATTCACCTTCGCTGGTGTTGGTCTTCCATGGGCTGCATGGGATATTGGCTCTGGCATTTCACCATGGGCTGTAGGGGAGTATCTGCCCAGAGTGTGGAGCACCTCCTTCTTCGACCTTGGTGTGTCCTCTGCTGTTTTCCAGTCTTTCTGTTCCCTACTCGTCTGCCTGTGGGACATTGTGGCTGGCTCTTCCTTAACTATCCTTCAGGGTGCCAGCATTTTGGCTGAAGAGCTCAGCCATGCCCTGCCATGGTTCTTTTTGGAGCCAGATGGAACCACCTGTGTCTGGCTCAGGGTAGCCCCAGCCTCTCCTCACCAAGGCCACCCCACTGCCAACACATTGGTGTGGACATCCAGTACAGTCCTATTCAATGAAAATATTTTTGAAGGTAGGGAAGGAAGCTTGCAGTTTCACATGCACACCAAAGCCCTACTTTTGTTAAATATGACAAATATGCATAAGCTAGGATTCAGCTGGCTGTTCCTTGGAGGCTAGTTTTGGTTACTAGACAGTCTAGGATGTTATGATTGAACCACAGGTGTAGGCTTTTCAGCAAAGCTGCTCTTTTCATTAGGGCAATGTTGTGAGCAGGGCATGTAGTCAGGAATAATGTTCTTATATGTCTTATCCATGGAATATGATTGCAAATGTTTTCATTGCATTTTTCCACAATTTAGATTGCAAGGGGATAATTTGGCAGAAAGGCCAGAAGATGTCTCCATGGTATCTCAGACATCTGAGCCAGCAGTGTCAGACTCTGATGGTAAGTTATATAAATATTTGCTGCTCATAAAAAAACCCCAAACATCAACATTTTAAATTTGAGAGCAGGGGTTATGTCTGTAAAAGATTAAACACTTCCAGGAGAGTGTTCCTGGGCATTTGAACTCAATAATTTACACTTCAAATCTGTTCAAAGAGCCACTAACATATTTTTCGTCATGGCCAATTAACACTCCAGAATAATTCCTAGGCATATTTTGAGAGGTGCATTGGGCCAGAATTTGTTCTTAGTAGAGACATTTTATGTTAGCACACTAACATTTAAAACAGCTTAATAGCATAGACATGGGCTGTTCATTGCTGGTTGGCTTTTATGCCAAAGAATGGTCTTTGAAATATTTAATTTATTACTACTCATGCATCCAGATGATTCAAACAATTTACAGTAAAAATCAAGAATTTATAAAAGTACTCTGGAAAACACTTTTTCTCCTCATAAAAACATTTCATATGTTGGGTTAATCTGTAGTCAGGACACTCAGACTTATTTCAGTTTCTTCTCAGGTTTTTGAACAGAGTAACACCTGAAATGTTGAAAAAGGCACTTCATAAGGGATATCTTTCCAGAGAATGCCAGCTTTCCTATGAAAGATAAAGTTGATGAAGGTTAACTTTATCTTAGCTGCCACTGTAGTGCAGAGAGAAAGAAATAGAGGTTTTGACAGAGAATCTGCCACATTAAATCTTCCAGTCCATTCCCTTACTGTTGGGCAGAACCAGCCAACTCTACAAATTGTATGTTTTGATTTGCAGTATAGTCTTCAGCAGCTATGGACAAGTTAGCTCTGGTGATTAATTAAAACAAAAAAAATCAGAATGAACTTTTTTTTGAAATTATCCTACTCTCTGTCTGCTATCTAATGCTGTTATATGTGCTATTAGGTATCACAGCAACCTGAGCTTTCACTCATTTCTCTTGCCCCATTTGTAAACCAACCATTAGTAAATAATATGTCTTTAAAGATAATTTTTTCAAACTGGTTTTGTAAGAATGCATTGTTTCATGCAGTCAAGACATTGGCTTTTCCTTTTACCTGCTATTGATCACTTAACTGAACAATGTAATAGGGGATTAACAATCTCACAACATGATGTCCTTACAATCTTCATGAAGATTGTCAGCAAGAGATGCTCAGACGGGTGACTTCAATCAAGCCGTTTAAAAAGGAATGCAAAATTCTATTGTTGTGAGAGTGATTCCCAGAAAAGGAGGTGGTGGCTTGCTTGGGATAGGTAAGGGAATATGCATGCATGAGATTATTGCAGCGAAAGCAAATAGATGGGTAAGACAGACATGTGGGAGAAAGTTTATACGGTTCACAAAATAGTTTTTGAACAGATCTCATTCTCCCATTTTCTTTCTTGTGTACCTTTGTTCTCGAAGTGAAAATATGCCCACTTTGCCATGCCATCTTCTGAAATTGCAGGCTTCAATTAAATAGTTAGGTTTTGCTAAGTGGTAGAGACACCAGGATTAAAGAAGGTGAAACTATCCAAAAGTACTGGGTACTGTGTAATATTGGAGCTGGATCTTTCATGGTCACTGGGTATGGAGCTCAAAAGTGCTGTAGCTGTTCTATCTTTGGCCACTTCCTATGCTTCTGAATACTCTGCGGTCAATATGGCTACAGAGCAGATGGAAAACACTTTCTGTACAAAACACCACATTCAATAAAATATAGGGAGTAAAAGTTAGGTAGGTGGGGCAATGACATTCATGTTGTTATAAACACATCTATTTCATGTCTATGAATATACATGGACCTGTTGTTAGTCATATAGCAAGAAAACAGCAAGGCCTCTCAGGCAAAAAGACTGAGGTCAATAGTAAGGAAATGCCGAATTTCTGTCAAGAGGTGCCCTCACAAATGTTCAGAGTTTCAAAACATACAGTTTGGGCTTTTTTTCCTAAAATGTTGGCTAGTGCTACATTTTGATTTGAAAAAAACCACAGCTGGATTTCACAAATAAGTACAGACTATAAACAGACACAGAACTCAGGCAACTGCCCATTCTATCAATCTTTCCTATAAATGCAGCACGTTATTTGCTCTCTGTGCATCTGATACTTATTTCCAATAAATATTATGTATGAGAGGATGATAAAAGAAATTCGTAA
The DNA here is from genome assembly GCA_013397915.1 of Daphoenositta chrysoptera. Lineage (NCBI taxonomy): Eukaryota > Metazoa > Chordata > Aves > Passeriformes > Daphoenositta > Daphoenositta chrysoptera. The sequence goes on along the minus strand of VZRO01008494.1, from coordinate 40,948 downwards.
AGATATTGTTAAAAAACCTAGGTGTTTTTGCACTGAATTTTTAGTTACGTTCTTTTACAGCTGTATTACATCATGAAATAATGGTTAGCAGGCTTCACTTACCAGGTTTGAATTTATTTTCTGCCGTTATTTCTCAGTACCAGTGACCTTACTGAGGGAAAACTGTGCATCGGGAAGTGCTGATGCAAACCATTCATTCAAGAATATGCAAGCAAGGTGCTGATGCACAGCAAAGTTGAGAGTAGCTTTCTTTAGATAATGATCTGTTTCTGTTGTTGGATCTGGAACATCTCTCCTGTGGATTTCAGATGAGCTAAGCTCAGAAGTAATTGGCACAACATCTGCTCTAACAGCCCTTATAAATAAGCCTCATTTTAAGCAGTTCCACCTAACAAAGTCAATGTAGTAGCTTGTGTGAAAAGATCAAGCGCAGCATCAGACACTGTACTGACTCCACTGACAATCTGGATCTGGTTCTAATTAACCACTACACTGATTTCCCTCTAGAATAATCCTACTGAATTCGACAGGCTTGTGTTTCATCTAAGTAGTAGAAATGAGAGGTAGGAATCAGGTCTCAAGATCGAAGAATATAGGACACTTTAAAGCTGCAGTTTCTTTTCACTGTCCTAAACTATACCTCTCAAAAATGTTTCTCTTTTCCATCAGACCACTTCACAGGCAAGAACTAAGGGAAGAATTTAATAGGTTCTTGATTTTGATTAGAAGCAGCAGCATTGATGACTGCACAGCAAACTTCCCCTATAGATGCCAGGCCTGTCTGGTTTGTCTCTTGGATCAGTTCTCCACTGAGCCTTGCTCTTGTTCTGTAGAGGTTAGATGGGGAGAATGGCTGAGGCTTCAAAAGATACACACTATGACAGAATTGATCCAGAAAAATTACATCTGTCAGCCCCCAATGTGTTTTTCAGGTTGGGGGGATTTTAGAAGCAATCTACTTATGCATTTGGAGGAAGGGGGGAGGGATTAGATATTTAGAAATAGTATCACTAAGGGATAATTATTCATTTACTCCCAATTTCCTGTAAGTACCATACAACCTTGTTAAACTTGTTTCATTCTCTTCTGAAACGTACCTTACCCTTTGAGTGAAGCCATGATATAAGGCAGGAAAAGAAGACATTATTGGAAATAAAGCTTTTGCAATCTATACATTCTTGTAGAAGGAAGTTTAAAATGCAATAACTACATAGGGAGTAATCTCTTAATATAGGATAAATGAAAAGTGTAACACTTCTATACCACTCTTCAATTTATCTGAGAAAAGCTGTTTGTTATGTGAGTTTCTTTGCAGTGTATTGTGCAACTCCACATATTTCTGAGGTGTTGGCAAAGACTTGTTTCTTTTGCTACTCAACTGGAATAATATAATTGGACCAAAAATGATAGATTCTATGCCACTTTGTAAATGTGGTATTTCCCATTTTATCGTGCTATTACATCTACAGCTCTAGATTATATTGTGATTTTTAATACTTAGTTTGCTAAATAAATTTTACTAGAGCAAATTTCACTTCAGTAGTTCATTCCCTATCAAACAGTACTCACTGTTTTTTATTATTTGCAGTTAGCTAGTAAAAACAAGAAAAAACTAAAATGTATAATTCTACATAGTTGGTTGTCTCGTTCTGGTTTGTTTGTTTGGTTTTGTTTGGGTTTTTTTTCCCCTTTAAAGTGCCAATATAGTAGAAAGTTCAAAAGAGGCATTAGGATGTAGAGGAGAACTATGAAATTGGGGATGTTCGATAAAAATGTGAACGCATAAAAAACATACAGTGTTGTTCTAGGTGGAACTGCATGATCAGGTTGAAAAATTAAGGATGTAAATATGTGGTAATTAGGATTGAGAACTAGATAAGGCAATGGCAAAAGTGCGGCATCTCTCAATTCCCACAGAATTCCCTGACCGTGACTTTGCATCGTTATCACCTCTTCCTCCCCCACTTACATTTGTGTTTGCAATGCATTGGTAACCACCATTGCCACACTTCAGTACAGTTCTGCTTGCATAGTAAGTATAGTCTGAGATCTTTACCAAATTATGTTCTAGGAACATCAGGACCTCCCTGCTAAGTGTCTGAATAACAGCAGAATGTAGGGAAGATCAGGACATCTTGTATTGTTAGGCTGCTGATGCAGCATCTAACTGCCTTAGCAGAGTGTTAGGCAAAAAGTAAAACTGCTTAGAATATTGCTTGGAAATTCTTTCTCTGACGTGGGTGCATAAAATCTGTTTTAAGTCATTACACATGCATCAAAGAGACATTTTAGACTCCACACAAAATTCTGTTGTTTTACAAACATAGCAATATGGGCAAAAATTATACTTGCAAGGCTTTTAAATGTTGACTAACTTGACCAAATCCTTTTACTTCAAGAATTTTAACTGAATTAATTTAATAGAGTTTTATTAATATTAATAAAGCTGGAGATCCACTACTCACCTGTGTAAAGGGTAAACAGTATTTAATTTAAATAGTAAAGGTAATAAAGAACCTTCAAGGTACCTTGGCAGCTGAAGGAAGCTTGCTTATCACTCTAGTTATGTAAGAGACACTATTCCATGTTGCATTAAGCTTATAAATTAAAATCAGACATAAAATCAGACTTAAATTGTAATCCATTGAAGTGTAACTGAAAAGTAGTAAATTTTCAGTAGCCACATTCACCTTCCCAGCAGTAAATTTTTAGGCATTAATTTTTCAAAGTGACTAATGCTTACTTAATTAGAGTGATTTACATTTCTCTTGTACCTCTTTGGAACAGCTCAAGTACCTGGGGTTGAAACACTCACAGAAGATATTGATGAATTTCAGAGTGCCTCTCAAGTGGCAGCATCTGTAAGTACCTTCCCTTATGGCTAATCCTGTAATTTTTAAAAGTAGTTTCATAAAAAATAGATTGTGCGTAGAGTCTAAAGTTGTGTTCGCCAGCACTGTCATCCTAGAGAGAAGAAAACTAAATTTACATAGCCCTTCTGATTTTTCAGTTCTTTCTCTGTGTTAATTTTTTCATTCTAGGGAAGGTGGTATTTTGAAATACATTATTACAATCTACAAAATCACATGTTGGACTTGCTCATATAGCTCCCATTGAAAGTACAGTAGTTTTGTACCTATTCTCTATGTTTTTACATGCTAGTCAAATATTAATTTTACCAGACAATACTCCATTTTAAAAACTGAAGAGAACAAAATAATTCAAACTCCAAAGTATAGATTGTGTACTTTTGTCTCTTTGTAATGGCTTGGTATTCAGAATAAGATTCAGCTATCCAAAACTTAGTCTGTAACTGTATCTCCTCAAAAAGAAACAAATGATCCAACTGTTCTTGATGTGTTTTGGGATCTGTTCCATACTCCCCTAATAATTTTCAGTGAGATTTATTCTTTGACAATCTTGACATACAAAATACATAGCTAAAACTGAGATGCCTCATAAGAAGGCTGTGTGGATAAATGCAATCCTGGAATGGATTTTCACAAATCCTTCAAAGCAGTAAGAAATATGCCTGTAAAATGACTTCAGAATTGATACCAAAATGCATTCTCATGACTTGAATGATTTTGAGATCATATATGAGATAAGATGAGGGAAAAATAGAATAAGATGTTGATCGGACATTTCTCATAAATTGGACAAATTGATTCGTGGCATTCACTCAAATGTGCATATTACATGTAAAAATTCCTGATATGGTTCAAGGTGTGCAATGTTTAATATTGGTATTGCATTCCAATAGGATAATTTGAGTTTGTTGCTAGTTAAATGGATGATTATATAAAATTTTTCTCTGCGTTTGTATATTTGACAAAGATGCCTTGGCCTTTGGAGGATAAGTGTTTTGAGAAAAACTGTAGGATAAAGTAGCAAGAATTATAAAGAAGTATCTTCAGAAAAGAACTTTGGGTTCTTTTTCATGTCCCATGTATGAATCCATATGTAGGATCTTTAATGTGGTTACTAAAACAATCTGAATACTAGTACTCAAAAGAGATAGGCAGCGTTTAAGTCTATAACATGGTTCATGTAATTTACACTAGGGTTATATTATGATTTTCTTGCAGCTTTGTGTATGTTTACTGTTCTATTTCTGAAAAACCTGGAGGTTTTTGTAGTTAGACCTTTTTCTTTAAGCTATTTAAAATAGAATATTTTTCTATGCTGTATTTTTTATAAAAAGAGTTAATGTTTGAAAAATTGAGAACTTAGATTTTCAGTGCTGCACAATCCCAAACAAGGCATTCTGGATGAATAAGTGAGAAAAGCTTGTTGAAGTATTTACAGGAATCAGCACCTTCCCCAAGTGTTTTGTAAGAATTCAAAGTGGAAGCAAGCACTCAAAACATCCTTAGAGATCCTAGTTTACTGCCTGGCAAATATTTTGTGTAACAAAAAGTGCCAGGCAAAATGCAAAAGCTTTTTCTTGAGATTTTTTCATTGTTGTGAACTCAAAGTTTGCTAGCCAAATATTTAGAACATTTCCAGAAACATAAAGTAAAATAAAACTCTAAGACAATCAGAAGAGATACTAGGAAAAAATTAGATGTCCTGGAATTCTAGCAAAAATGGAAAAGCAGGTTATCAGAGGAAGCCACTAACTTTACAGTGACTAACAGATAGAAACAGGGCACATACACTGAGCAGATCACATCGAGTAGCCTTTGCCTTCTCTCTCAGTTGTTTCTTTTACCACCTGGATCTAACAGGACTTATGCTTAGGTTTTGGGGTTTTTCATGTGAATCTTGCCTTGCACATGCACATAAAATGGTATATTTTTCTTTTTAAATTATCCATATAAGGCAAACTAATCCAAATGCAACAGAAACTGAAAGAAGAAAGTTGTCCAACTGCAAAAAGCATTTCTGCGTGAATGTGCCTTGGGTTTTTGCTATTTATTACTGTGGGAAAAATACTGTAATGAAGTGTTTTATAGAAGTGTTTTCTTTTAAATAAATTTTTTCCTCTATTCCCTACTGCTTTGGAACTTTTCATTTGCTCTCATAGAAGAAATACATGCATTTTCTGTGATAAATGCATAAATTCCTTAATTCAGTTTGTGAAATTACTTGCAGCTTCATGTACGGGGAAAAATTCAGCTTTTATTCTTGCTGTCAATATATGTTGAATACAATAATATTACAATGATACATGATTTCAGTTCTATTTGTTAGAAATTTCCCTCTATTTTCCCTTAGAACAGTACTATGAAATAACTTAATTACTTGTAGAAGTTTGAGTATAATCAACAGAAATCACCGAAACTTCCACATTTAACTAAATCTACAAATTATTTTTGTGCTGGGGTCACTGTTTAGCATTTAGCAGGTTAGTCATTAAAATAATTTTAAGATTGCACTGCCATATCAGAAACAGCAATGCACCTTTGAGGTAATATGAATTATGGAGGTCATATTTATGTACATATTTATATACATATTTATGTTCAAGTTGGTGTGTTCTGATATGAAAGTTTTCAAATCCAAGCTGAATTTTGTAATTATGTGGAAATTCAGGCACTTGAAGGTAAAATTTCAAATTTTAACTTCAAATTTTGAATCTTCTGTAAAAATAATAGCAGATAGTATTAGATTACTGCAACCCTTCCACAGGTGGTAAAAAAACCTCATGCAAATGTGTAAGTTTTGCCACTGTTAGATAAATTAACAATACAAGATGGTTAGAAAAACATAATGTATAAGGGTTTTGGGAAATAACTGATGATTCCTGCAAGTAGTTAAGAAAGTACTTTGAATTGCATACCTTGAACCTCTTTGGTTGAGACCTCCCCTATGTCAAACAATATCCGTAAAATAGACATAGATTTTGTATATACAGCTGCAAAAAAAAAAAGAGAAAAAAAAAAAAGATTTCTTCTTGAGTGAAAAGATTCTTATTAGAAAATATCCTTTAAAATATAATTTTAAATTGAAAGAATATTCTGAACTTCAGAAAAATACATGTAAAAAAAAGGAATCAATGAATGCCTTGTTTTTACCTGTCTAAAATTTTGTGTTCTTGGGCATGCCAAATTCAGAAATATTAGTCCAAATAAAAGTAAATAAAACAGAACTGCAGTTTAGAAAAAAATTATTCTGGTTGCATTTCAAAAACTGAAACAAATGTGATTCCCAGCTGTCCACATATTTCTTGCTTCCCATTTTCCTGTAAACAGAAAAACTATGTGTAAGTTAAGTCAAACTACCATTTTTTAGTGTAAGGTTTAGCGTAAAATGTGCTGCTGGCTGACTGCCACGGGAAGCCAAAAGCTTGTAATTTCAATTACATGGCATTTCAAGTAGAACAGGCCCTAATGTGGAAGGGGGGATTAGAGGTGGCAGCTGATATTGTAACAGAGCTCCGAGAAGCCTTGTTATTTTTACAGTATCAAATGGCTTGCTCACCTTATGTCCTTGAACAGATTATGAAAGCTGAAAGATTAAATATTAGGTGACCTCTTTACAGAAAGTAGATGTTCAGTGAAGAATCCTTAAACAAAATATTGCACAAAAGAATTCCACTGCATGCATAACATCTGTACTTGCCACCTGCTTGGCCAGAGTGGAAGGGACACTTGTAAACAAATTGTTCAATAAAGAGGTTTTGGTTTGGTTGGTTGGTTTGGTTTTTTTTTTTTTTTTTAATTTAGAGAGATATCTGTCAAATGTGTCTATTTAAGATATTTAAGTTATTCAGCAAAGAAATGCTGTGTTATACATAGACAGCTAAGCACGGTTGTATTCCTTACACTTCTATTTCCTGAAGTCAGCTAATAAAATTTCCACTTGATTAGCAAAACTGTGTAGCATGAAAAGTACAATAAAAACACTTTTCATATACTTACAGCTTGTCAGTAACTAACTAATTTGTTTTCACCTCCTTTTCCTCATTTCACTGTGATCATTCAATTCACATCCAAAAATTTGTGTGTATCTGGGCATGCACATGAATACCTGGATTTTACTCTGAAACAGGCCAAAAGGACATAGAACTATATGCTGAATAATTTGTTAACACTTTTTATGGCCAGTAAGGAAGAGTAATATATTTTCTAACAAGTACTTGATTCCCAGGTGATGTTGTAAGTAAGCTGGAGCCCTAACTCTTGTTCTTAGCTATTCTGAAAAGTTGTACCTCTGCAGAACTCCCCAGGTGTCAGTGGGTATTACATAGCCCGTGTCAATTCAGCTCAACAGTAAGATCAAGACATTCACATCTGCACTGGTGTTTTTTTAGGGACAAAAGCCCTACTGATTCATGCTGTGTAGCATTGTGCTACAGATTGTTGCTCACAGAAAGTGAGCTTGAAAAAGCTTTCTTACTCTTATTCATGAACTCCTTAATTTTATTTCTGTTCTGCTGTGGCCTTCCCAGTAAGTTATGGTATTTTCCAGAAGTTTGGGGAATCAGTGATTAGAGGGATTATCTCTGGCCTTATTGTTTGTAATTTTTTATTTTAGCAGTAAGTTGGCTAAGGGATAGAAGGAAGAAAAATGCAATAATGAATGTATTCTATGTGAAGAAATTTGATTATGATATGTAAAGAAAACCACTTAAGAAACAGACATGTGGTTGACATTCAAAGTTGACAAATGTATCCCTCATGCTTTGTTTGAACATATTTCTGGTGCAGAGAGACACTGCCTCACCTTCAAAGTTTGAAGGTGATGAACAGGACACAGAGTTGTTTCTACAAGTTAGAAAGAATGTCTTTCGAGAACATCCTCATACTTAGATCTCATTAATCTTGTTAATGCAAATAGGCCATTTATAAATTTTGTGCTAATATTTATAAAGCTTAACGAATGAGCAAGGGCAATGGTAGTTTGGAAGATGCTGAAATAATTGGAAGGATTCTAGGCACATACTTCATACATACATGCATTCTGTATTTTTCAACTACTTTCAGTCTGCTGTCATTATCATTAAAGTCTAAGTTAACTGACATTAGTTTTATCTCTGCAGTTCCTGGCCAGGAGACAAAGGATAAGTTTTGGTGAAGTGCAGTAAGAATGTTTAAATAAATGGCTCGCAAGCCTAAATCTTTCTTAAGTAACATATCTGAACTGCTGCTATGTATCCAGTGGAGAGAAGGGGCACCAGGGAATTCTGCTAGAGCTGTACAAATTCATTTATCCTTGCATTTGAATTGACATGCTTCCAAAGCCTTCTTGATAACATCCCCTACTTTCAGCTTGTGTTTATCTTTTAGGAATAAGGCTGTTGCATAAATTGTTTGCTGGAGACAGTGAGGACCTCTGTCTGTGTTTATGCATTATTCCCCTAGATGAACTCATAGTTTCAAAATGTTAAAAAATACTTTTCAATGCTCAGTATTATTTAGAAATGTATGAAAAATTACCTGGGCCTGCCTCCAAAAATATTGTTGGTTATAGCCCTGGAATATTTAGCTTCAGAGAAAGAAGAAAAAATGGTTTTAGTACAATTTTAATGTCTTAATAAACTCTTATGCCCTTTTTTTCCCATATCATTTTGATTCTCTATCAAGTAAGCATTTAATTGGAAGGTACTATTATAAGCACATAATTTGTTATGAAATGAAATTGCTAATATTAAATATCTCATCTTCCATAGCTACTATAGAATTTTTTGTGAAGCTATTGCCTGAAAAAATGTCATAAGCTTATGATATTACATAAAACAGAAAATGCACAGGAAGAGTTACAAAATTTGGGGTAAAGTTCATCCAAAGTTATCTCAGTTTCACAGGGTGTTGGAACTGTGTATCTGAAAGAGAGTTTGAACATATAACAGAAATGATTAAGACTGAATATATGTAAATGGATTTATTTTAAAACATATGCAAGATTAGTATTTATTCTTTGAAAGAATGGATGTATCTGTGCAATGTCCAGAACTGAAAACAGATTTGTATGGAATGTGTAGATGTGCTGTTGTGTGCCTGTATGGGTTTATACTCAGGCATATCTGTATGTCTTACATCAACTTACATGAGATTTAAATACCTGTATTGAAACATGCAAAGGTATTGCAGACATTTGATGACCTTTGTGATTTGGAGTCTCCTAATTTGAAATCTCTTAATTTAAATATTACTCATGTTTTTATAAATGTCTAAAGCACTATCATGATGACAACTTTTAGGGAATCATTTTTCTTCATTTATCTTAGATTCTACTAAGACAGTAGAGAGCTTTCTTTACTCAGTCACCTTTGTTTTGTATGAGTCTTACATGACTGCTGTGCATAAAGGGAAGTACAATAAAGGCAAAATGTACAAAAAACAAGCAGAGGTTTACAGAAGAGAAAGATAACTCCATTTCATTTCCAGAAGCATTTCCAGGACATGGAAAGTGAGATCTTCTCATCAGGCTATAACCTTTATAAATATATATCATATATTTCTGTATATGTAAGTATGTTTTAAGGAGGTTAAGGAGTTACTGAAAGCTGATCACAACTTGGATTAAAAATCTTGAATAATCAATCCAATGTAAAAATATTAGAAGAGCAGTTTGGTTTTCAAGTATTGTCACAGACACCTGACTGGTTTTATTCCATATTTCATCAGAGTTGTATTTATGAATGAAATTGTATATTCAAAAAAGGATTAATCCTTATAACCCTGAGGTTTTTTTCCCTGATGCTTTTTCCCAGGTATGAAAATATACCTATAAAATGCAAATAAAAATGTCCTTTTCCACCATAAAAATCTGGGGACAGAGAATATCTAAAAACAGGTTGAAAATTATAATACTGGAGTTCTCTTACATACCTTTTCCCCCTTCCCATCTCTTATTTAGTTTAATTTATTTCAGAGGAAGTGATCACAGAATAATATATTCTTCCATTTAGAGATAGATATTGGACAATTAATATCCATTTGAAATAAGCATTTAGGAATGGGAGTAATTTAATAGAGATTAATATTCTGTAGCGAGCTCAACAATCCTGATTACAATATGGATGGAGAATTCACCGTGAGGAACAAAGTGACAAATGCTCAGAATCTCTTAGGGGAACAAGTGAATCAGGTCTAGAGATATGTCTGAAATAAAAGTGTTTGAAGATGAGTTCACTTCTGAGTAATTTACTGTTTTATTCATCTATTCCTCTGTATTTCCATGGGATTAAATACAGGTAGCTTTAACAAGAGAAGAACTAGCATAAAAAAACATTTGGCAAATTGAAAAAAAAAATTGTTAGCGTTCTAAAAATGCTTTAGTAAGGACAGAGTTATCTGCAGCTTCAGACTCTTTTGTCTTCTGGTAAATGTGACTGGGCTTTTTTGCAAATGTATGAACAGCATTACAGTGCAGCTGTCGATTTATAAGTATAAATCTCTGTTAGATTTTAAAGATGCATGGTTCACAATGATCACTTGCATTCAAGGCAGTGTTTATTTGGAACAGCTCAAGAATGGTGTAAAATATATCCCATATAACATTTTACTTCTGTAGAATATTGCCTGCTTTTCTAACAGGGAAGGCAGCTACACTATTTAAAGCAATTTTTTTTTTGTGACTAGAGATGATATCGAACCTAGTTTTTCATGTTCATGGTTTGCACTGTGCTGCGCCTGTCCCTGTGGGATGAGAGCCTGGCCGGGGAGGTGGCACCGCTCGCCGCGGTGACCCGCCTGAGCGCGGGGTCAGCCGCCGCGCAGCTCCGGCCTGACGGACTGCGGAGCCCCCCGTGCCCTCCGCCAACGGGGCCACCGCTCCTCTGATCAGCCGTTCTCCTCCCTGAAATTACTTCAGCTTAATGTCTTTGAAACACCGGCCCCGCTCTAAATTTGTCTGGCATTTAATGAAAGATTCAAAAATTAGTAAGAGGTGAATGACGGTGAGACCATTGCATAAGCCTGGTTTCTTTAGGAAACCAATAAAACTTCCTAGACTACATATGAAATGTTTCGGTGAGGTAATAATGTCAAATTCATTTCGGATAGGCTGTCAAGAATTATTTAAGTGATGTTTTTGTTTGTTGTTTTCATTTGGTCATTATGACCAAGTCTTGCACATTTGGTCATATGTTTTATTGTCCATTTTTAATGCATATCTATCAAATTTACCTCATAGTATATTTTACAAAAATTTCCTGAAACTATATTGAGTAGGTTCCAGAAAATGCAAATAATTTTGAATTACCACAGTGTTCAAAAAAGAAGGGACTGGGGAGATGGTGTGTTTGCTGACAAACCTTTCAAACTGCTATGTTGCCCTGGTGATTTAGTTGCCATTTCTGAAAGGAATACTTCTTGCAGTGATAAAATAGTACTGGCAGTTTTGATTAGGAAATTCTATGATATTACCAGAAGTGCTACTTTGCAGAGATACTGTGCCAAATGTTATGGTAATTTAAAGTAAGTGCAACCCTTACTAAGTAATTGGAACTGCAGAGAATGTAAATCATTGATGAATTTGTCCTGCTATGATGTCTCAGCATAGAGCAAGGTCTTGTGTGAAGGTGTATATTTGAGTTATTTTAGAACTTCTTTTAACTAATGTCTACTATTTATTTTATTTATGTTAAGAAATTATATTTTGTAGTGTTTTGCATAAAATTTTATGTATTATACATAATAACCACCAGATTCCTGATTCTAAATGGGGACATCACTCTTTTTTTTTGTTTCATATGTAAATATGAAACCAAATTAAAAGTATTCAATTTTCTTTTTATTTGTGTAAGTCTCAGACAGTTTGGACCTTGGATACCGTGACTGTCAGACCTGGAGGTTCCCCAAGGCAGAAACTCCTAAAGGACTCCTTAGCAGCAAAAGAACTTCAGACCATGGAAAAACACCTAGCTGGTATGTATGGGATCAAGGAACCATAAAATGCCTAGAAGTACTCACCCAGCTTGCTCTGCCAATATTTCAGGTGAAGGAGAAAATTATTATTTGCCAATGAAAACAGATGAAAACTCTAATTTCCCTTTTTTTCATGGAAGAAAACACAATTTGTGTTTTATTTTTAGATTTAATGAACTTCACTGTAATCATAGTAAGTACAGTACTTAAACAGTAATAAAACTGTGTTAAATATGCTGTGGTCTGAAAGCATAATAATGCACTTACTTTTTGTTTTCATGTTTCACCCAGACTTATGCAATCAGCAGGTACCAATGTTTTACTTACTGTTAAATAGCCTTTAAAAGCAGGCTGCAATGGATCTTTAGCTGGAGAATTGATTGCTTTGCAGGAAAAATTCACCTTGTTCTTGAGACTTCTGGTTGTGTGAAGCCTGTTAATTTGTGTGCCTTGGAACACCTGCAACATTTTTGATGGGGTAACTGTTTCTGAAAAGTCAAACAAAATACATCTGTGTTCTTTGATAAATAGATGTATGAGAGCTCTATAAAAATTAACAGCAAATATTCTAAACTTTAGCTTGCAATTTTTTCTTTGTAACTAAAGCTTTCTATCTTCAGCTTTCATTATAAGATATGACATAGACCTATAGTGTGGTAGTGCTATGTTATGTATGGTATTTGTTATATGGTGAAAGCTTCATAGGGTAATTCTATGGAAAGTAATGTTGCACTGGAACATAAAGACTGTATATGTAAAACGAAGGTAGAAATGAAATTTATCTGATCCTTTTTTCAAGTCATTTAGAGAGTGAGGCAGAGAACACTTTTGGTATAATTTTCTAAAAGACTTGGGATATTTATCTTGCCATTTACACTGGTGTGAAAGACTTGGGAGGTGTATCCTCTTTAGAAAGGGGATGTTGCAGGTGAGGTCAAGGCAGAAGACAAAGCTACTGAAAGACAAAGTGAGCGAAGCTTTCGAGGAAAAGATTTTGCTCATAATGGAGCAAGAACTAAAAATTATGATATATACAAATGGTGGGTTTTGTGTCTGACAATAGAGATGCTGTCATTCAAGCCTTTTTTTTTCTGATAGGTTCATACGGCTTACAGCTATTAGAGCTGCAGCCACTGCCAAACAAGATTGAAAAATCCATGAGTCCTCGCTCTAAACTGAAACTCCCAGGAATGTCTAGTGGGAATCAGGAGAGCAGCATACCAGTATGTGGTTTCTGTAGCATAGCAGGGACCTGTGTACCCCAGGGTACTCTGCTACTGAGGTAGCACTTGTTTTCCCTTACCTTGCTGCAGTGTCCCTCAGGAGGAGTCTGGTGAAGATCTCCCTACTTTGATTTATGTCCTAACTGGTCTCACTTCCATGGTCATACAAGCTGTTCTTGTATGCATTATGCTATGAAAAATGCAGTCCTTTGGCAAAGATGACAGTAATAACTACAATATTCAATAGAATATGGAATCTTGAATACTTAATTGACTGTAAACTAACTAGCTGTATTCACTTAATCTCTGAGATTCCTTCTGCAGCTGTGTGACCCACAAGGTTTTCTCTCTCCCATCAGTGCTGTTCCTGTTATTTGACATTGGGCCTGTTATTTCAGTAAAGCTGTAACATGAGGTTCAGTCATTCTACCATTCAGTAATTTTTGTCTAGCTGAGAACTTCACTTGAAAACAGCCCAATTATTAGACATTGGACTATTATATTCCTAATAATTCATGTCCTATTATAACACCAGTGGTGCTTGAGACAATTATTCCCCTCAAAGACAAGAATAACATAATTCCCATGAATAATCAGTTCAGAGTACCTCAGATAATAATGCTGTGGTTTTGCTTAGCCTCATTTGTCTTACATATTTGCAAAAGTTCAAGTGTCTGTGGTATCAGCAAGTCTCTCATTTCAGTTCTCTCAGCAAGTGCAATGGAACCTATTAATTCTACGAAATGGCTGCCTATCTAGGCAGTAATTTAGATGCCTGAGTTATGACTTGGATTACCTGTGTAATGATGAAATATGGTTCCCTGTCTCAGATACACCTTAAGGGGCCTTGCCTTCCCTTATGGGCTATGTGCTGGATAAAACTCACTCTTAACATAAGGCATAATTTGGTGCCTGTGCCTAAATTGGGGACTAGCACCAACTGCCAGCAAATGCCTCAGTACCTTGATATTTGAAAGCAGCAGTTTCACAAAACCAGATACTGGAGCAATCAGTTTTCTTTTCCTTCTGTGCATATGGCTCATATATTTTTTTTGTCTAAAATCCAGGCTCTTATGTTACTAAGGCTGCTTTATATCGCATGCAAATAGAGAATATTTTTTTGGCAGTTGATTCCAGTATCTTGCCAGTTTGGTTTGTTACACTGATTTTGTGGTCTTTGTATACTTCTGGAAAATATTTTATCACAAGAAGAACTGTTAAAAAATAAACAGTTTGCAAGTACATATGAATAATATCCTTATTCTGCTATTTTTTATATGAAAGCAGAATGCCTTTGTGTTGCTCTGTTGCTTTTTATTTTCTTTTAAATGACATCAACGAGGATTTTAAAAAATCCTAAATCATAATTCAATTGTGCTATTTAATACAGATCAGATAATACTGCAAAGCTGGGGATGTGTGATTTCTTTTTATTTCTGGTTGAAAATCTTATATTTTAAAGCAAAATCAAACAGAGGATGTGTAAATAAAACTGTATAATTATGCTATGAAAACATGTTAATTATATGTAGAGAAATGATTATAATAATTGGTTTATCTTCAGGCTTGATAGCTATGTGAAATTAAGGAAACATGACCCAGCATATAATGTTTATTTAACTCTTATTAAATCATTCAATATTCATGCTATTTCTTAGCATACTGAATTCACTACAGGCAAGTTGGAGGTCTGTAATTTTCCAAAGAGATAGACTAAGCTGGATCTTTACAAGACCATATTCTTAATTTGGTTTAAATCACAGTATTGTTTATTGGCCCCTGAGTTTTTGCCAGGCATCTCACAAGTTCTGGAGCAAAAAAGGAGTGGGCAGCAGGTTAAGGGAGCTGATTCGTCCCCTCTAAGATCAGCTCAGCTGGTCAGAGCGTGGTGCTAATAACACCAAGGTTGTGGCTTCGATCCCAGTATGGGCCAAACTGAAAAGTTTGACTTGATGATCCTTGTGGCTCCCTTCCAATTCAGAATATTCTGTGATTCACGACACCACACTCATGAGACCCCACCTGAGTGCTGCATTCAGCTCTGGGGCCCCCAACATAAAAAAGATGTGGATCTATTTGAAAGGTTCCAGAGGAGGCCACGAAGATGCTCAGAGGGCAGGAGTACCTCTCACAGCCTGAGAGACTTGGGGTTGTTTGGCCTGGAGAAGTGAAGAAGGCTACAGACACAGCTGACTGTGGGCTTCCAGTACCTAAAGGGGCATGCAAGAGAGATGGAGAGGAACTTTTTACCTGGGTGTGTAGTGATAGGACAAGGAATAATGGGTTTAAACTAAAAGAGGACATATTAAATTAGATGTTGTGAAGAAATTCTTAACTATGTGGGTGGTGAGGCACTTGAACAGATTGCCCAGAGAAGTTGTGGATGTCCTGTCCCTGACAGTGTTCAAGGCCAGGTGGGACAGGGCTCTGAGCAACATGATTTAGTGGAAAGCATCACCGCCCATAACCAGGGAGTTTGGAACCAGGTGATCTTTAAGGTTTCTTCCAGCCCAAACCATTCTCTGATTCTACGAAGTTCTAAAGTGAAAGCATAGTGGAAGAGTAGTTCAAGATGTAATTTTTTCAAAGTGGAAATAATTAATTTTAAGGGGTCAGCAGTTAGAAATTGTCTGAACTGTGTGCTAGAAATATTGACTATGTTTTGAAATTTGCTAACAGCAAAATATTTAATATTTAAAAAGTTGAGAGACACTTTTATCTGAGGCTTTCCAAACTATTTCAGTTTTACTAGCTTTTTTAGTAATAGTATTTTAATTGTGTGCAATAGGTTGTATTAGAATAGTAACATGAAATTGGCATAGTTTATTTTCCTGTTTTCAAAACCGTATGAAATATGTTGATGTTAAAGGCAGCACATCTTTAATTATTTAACATAAAACATTCCTTTTATACCTACTGGTAAACACAAGTGAAAGAAAATCTCATTTTCCAATATGCAGTTTAGAATCTGTTTATTTTAGGACTTTTGGAATCTAAAATAAGTGTTATCAAAATAAAAAAATTAAATGCTCATTTTGACAAGTTGACTTAATAGGTGATTAAATCACTAGAGGCTTGCTGATTTACAACTTCTGGGACTGTGACTTGTGAAGTTTAATGGGAAATGGCATTGCTATTTTAAAGATAATCAGCTGTCTCTATCAAAATCAAGTACAGTAAACTATATGCCAGTGAAAGTGAAAATTCATAACAGCAGTGTAAGATAAAATAAACTTGATTGAACTGTTTCTTAAGCTCGACATTTGTACTTTTAAGGACTTTCAATATGTTATCAATACTAACCTAAATTCCAGCTACCCTCACCTGACTTTGATGGATGTAGTCTGATTTAATTCATTAGAAGCAATAATATGATTTAAATTATTTCAGGAGACACTTTTTATTCACTGCCCTTAATCTGTTGTGTTTTTAAAACAGATCTTATTTCTTATGGCTGTATGAGAGGTAGGGATTGGACCACCCAATGGCTGTCACCTTTTCTCCTTGGACTATGGATGTTGGTGACCCCATCACCTGCTGTGGCACTGATGGCAGGCCAGAGCACGAAATTCAGGTTCAAACAGGATCACAAATCCAGATGTGCCAGAGTTCAGTAGTTACTTTCCTCAGAGTTTTGGTTGGACAGTAGACAGCAAGGCCAGAAGCAAAAGTTTTGCCTTGAGCCAGTTTTGGATTTCTTTTCAGTGCAGCTGAGGATGGCAAGTTTACATCACTGCTCCATCTTGGTTCGATACTAGTCTTGGTTTTGCAGTAACTGCAAAAGCCACAGAGACATAATTTTGATGAAACAAGAGGGATTTTTAGAGGTTGTGTTGACATTCAATGAAACGATAATATTTCATTTCTGTGGGATAGCTGTGTTTGCAGTGAATGAGATGTCAATAAACTTTAGGGAAATACTTGCCAAACATTTGAACTGTTAATTCTGATGCCTTTTATTTTAAGCATGAATAGGTTTTCTTTGCACAGCTTCAGGTTTTCACTTATGTTGGAGAAAATCATTGAGTTTTAAACCAGAGAGAAACAGGCAGTGAGTTTCTTTCTTTTCTGTTTTGTTCGTGTGTGTGTGCACAGACATTGAGAAGGACCTTGCCCTGTGGGAAGAAGCAAGGCTCTCAAGAAGCCCTGGTGTACAGCATCCCAGTGTTGTTACCTCTGACCATCCAGGCAATCTTCAAGCTGCACAGGGCCAAACCCCAAGGCCTCAGGTGCCAACTCCGACAGGGAAGAACATTCAGCTCCAAGGAAGCAAATCACCACCGCTGCCCGCCAACAGCAGAACACAGGTCTCTGGTGTTGCCAACAGCAGACCTTCAACGCCCAGCGCACAAACCAACAGGCCGTCAACTCCAGGGAGCAGACCTATGACCCCAAATAGCTTGTTGTCACGGCCTCTTACCCCTAGCAACCAAGGAAATAGGGAAGGCATTATTAGTATTCAAAGAAGCAGATCTTTGTCATCTAAGAGCCAAATGGGGAGGACCCTCAGTGCTGCTTCAGGGCTTTCTGTGCAAGTGAGTGGAGATGTTGTTGGAACTGTCACTACTCAGAGAAACAGTTTATCAGAAGTAAGATTTTCAATTTAATGTTTTTGCTATGTTTAATAACGTGAAGACTTGATTGCATTTTATGTTCAAGTAACATCAGTATACCTAATGTAACCTACTGTGCTGAAAAGAACTTGAAATATAATGATGAGAAAATTAGCAAGGAAATACTGCTCAGCTTTGAGAGGTACTCATTAGAGAATGTCAGTATTATTATGGAAATACTGAAACACTCGTGCCCCCCAAATTTACCATGAGCTCAGTAGGGCTTTGCCTGTATGATGCATAGCAGTTTTATTAGCCTTACAGTTTCTCACAGGTGCATACATTTGGAATAGTAAACACAACTTTATCTAATCTTTATGTTCCAGGGTATTTTTTCCTGCCTCGCTGGCAGTGCATGGTATTTTTTTGGTCTACTTTTTATTTAATTTTTTGGGCACATTGGAATGATTAGTTAGGCATCACTAAAAGGACAGGTTTTTCCAAAGTACCAAACTGAATTGCAAGAGAAAATGTCCAACATTGTTGAATCACAGTCTAATACTATGTGCATGTTAACTAGGCTGATTTATGGCATAAAAACTTTCTGTCCCATATTAATGGGTTTTACAGGAATAGTCTTTGTTTAAAACAAAACAGAACAAACAATTAAAGTACCTTGTAAATTCTGAGTAGGATTCTCCTCTGCTAACCTTAGCTGCCTTAAAGATAACTTCAGTGTGTAGGCAGTGGAAATAAAAGCACCTGTGAAAGAAAAGCCCTGCTGTCTATCTCTATATATGCCTTACAAAGGTGAGTCTTTTCTCAGGATATGCCAGTCCTTCTGTACTGACTTGAGAAGGAACTATATGTCTAGACTGCTAATTTTTCAATGGTGGAATATGTTTGTTCCCACCATTATTACCAATCTCTTTGTAATCCATTTGTCAAAGCCTGGAGACCTTTTTTCCAAGACCGAAAATAATATCATACCTTTAGATTGTTTCTGAGAAGTATCATCTGTTTTAATAATCTGTTTGATGTGACACTTGACACAATGTATTATCAGTCTAATGACTTCTAAAGAAAATTTAAAATGTTGTTTATGATAGTGTTGCTAAGGGTTGCTTGTAGAAAGATTAGAGATTTAATACTTAGTATGACCCTGCAATTAATTATATGACGTCCATTTGCTGTGAAAGAAAGGAAATGAGGTACAGATTACTCGAAAACTAAAGTATTTGGGGAAGAAATCTTAGTTAAATTTGGTGGTGAAATAAATTCTCATTATTTTGGTGTTTGAATGGCAGTGCAATAATCCCACCACTTGAGCTGCTTCTTCACTTAGAATTGAATATCCAGATTAAAGACCTGAGGACTGAAGGTGACTACAGTTCTCCTATAAGTGTCTTCACTGCCATTTGTTGTATTTTCAAACCACAAGTTTTCCGTGGGAAAAAAAAAAAGTAATTTTAACACTTTTTTTTTTTGACAAAAGAAAAAATCACTTTGTGTCATCTTTTGAAGTATGGGATGTGTTTGTGTGTTAGAATTTTCTCATGTATCAGAAAATAAGAATTGAAATTAATATTTAACTAAAAGATATTCAGAAGAAATGAAGGGTTTAATTATCTCCCACTAAATTCTTCACCCCCTCTTTTTCTTCCTTTTAGGCAGTCTTGTTCTTAACTGATACATAGTCATGTGATGCCGAGTAAAATTATTGTATATACTCCTGAAAGTATGTGTATGTAATGAGCACTGCGTCTCCACCAAGGGATATCCAGTCTGCCCATCACTTTTGATCTTTCCTGTAAAAAGGCAGGCAATTAAAAATGCTTTCTTCCACAGCCTTTCTGTAGTTATAGTAATAATAACCAAGAGTCCCTTTTAATTTGCTGTGTCTTGTTACCTCTGTTTGCTGATAGCTCTCACAGTAAGTGTCCTATTATACTTTTAATATATGTATACATTTTTCTCAAGAATTTTAGGAATGGAGCAATATTATTATTCCATTTTCCAGTTAGAATAGCATGTCCAGATTCAGCCAGCAATCCACTGTAAAGCCGATGTTAAACCTCAGCATTTCTATGCAGGATCTCCTCTGTTAAAATCCCTTCTAGAAGTGACAAATTCTTTCTTTCTCTTTGCTCACTGGGTACAATAGTACCTTGGCTGCTAGTGACCCAGCTCAGACCCTATTTATCCTTTCTGACATGCACAAGTGACCTTTGACATAATGGAAGCTCAACTTGGGACTAGCTCTGCTTCCAAAGAGAAAGCTGCCAGTGTGACACGTTCATACTGAAGACCTGCCTCTGCCAGGCTGTAAAGGCCCATGGATATCAGAAAGTAGCTGATGGAGGTCTGGCCAACCTGCTGCTCCCAGCCTCATTTTTGGAGTGACATAACAGAAGCTTTGGGAGCCCTTTTCTTTGTCTTTGCCCACTAAAAGTTCCTGGTCACTTAGAGAAGTGGATTTAGACAGAACACACCCAGGAAATACGTCTGTTCTATGACATTTTTTGCCGTGTTAGACGTTTCCTCCTATTTGTGGCCATATGATTTTGTTTTCTTGTATCACAGCTTCTCTCTGACCATGGAGACATATTTTAAAAAGGCAGAAGTGGTTTGGGGTAGAAGAACAAGAGTTCTGTCTGTCTTTGTACTTTTACAGATCACAAACATATAAAACTCAAGGCTGATACTGTAATTTATTTTGCAACTTTCATTGTAGGTTTTGTATCCTCTTCCTGTATAAAACCAGTAAAATAAAAGAAGGGAAATTGCCTTTATTCTTATTAGCCTTATGGTCTCAACTGGGAATTTCTACTAGATGTAAATACACTGTGGTTATAGTGCCAGTCCTACAGAAGATAATGTGATAAGATTTTGCAAATAATTCTGCTTCCTTACTCTTAGGTGATGTTAGTGGAATTAATCAGTACAACGTTGATATATATTTAATGAAAATAATTCAGTTGAAAAGAATGTGACTACTGGGTACCAGGAGCATGTTTTACCATAAGGAGCTTTATTTATTTATTTACTTGTTTATTTGTTGGAAATTTTAACATATCTCTCAACGCCTTATGTATGCTTCCTAGATTGTAATGTGTTTCAGAGTAACATAACAAGTCTAAATAGAAAAATACTACTAATAAATACAATTCAAAGTTCTTAAGCTTTAGTAAAGTTCATGCTGCAGCATGGGTGGTTTAATCTTGTTATAGCACAAATCTTAAATAATTTGGCAAGTATTTAACATATCAGCTGTTAAGAATGTTTTGGGGTTTTTTAATGCTCAAGACTTATAATGATCTGAGATTTTGTGGACAAGTTTCTGCCTTCTGGCACACATAATATTACTAAGTTCTAACAGGTGTGTTTTATTATCAGCTCTGTTCAAGGCTGAATTGAATTATAGCAAAGAAATGCTACCTAGAGAAATAGTTTTATTATCTCTATAAAGCTAATAAATCAGGGTTCCAAATCCTTTGGCAGAAATACTTTTATGCATGTACCTAATCCTTTGGTGTTTTGTGTAAATTGGCAAAGGAATGCTGAACCCTGCTTATCTCTTTAGGATGGATTCCATTAAAGTGACACAGTTCTGTGATACTTGTCAATAGCTATAGAGATGAAAATACTACCAACTCCCTTGTTTCCCATATCATTTTCTGAACACATTAAATTTTACAATCGTTTTATTTACTGAGATAGTTTAAAGTGATATTTAGCAATCCTTATTAGTCTGCCATTGTTAAGAGCAGGAAACTTCGTCTTATTTGAATGTAGCCTTGATTAACAAAACTTTTATTCCTATTTACTGGAGTACAGAACATAACTTGTGATGGGGACTCTCTTTTTGGTCAGATACTTTAATTCTGTTCCACTGCCTGGCTCAGGTCTTTGCTCTGTGTTTTTTGAAGATTAAAAAGTATGTGGATCAGTGTGAGAGTCACTCATCCCTACTGCAAGAATCCTAAAGAGATAAACACTATTTATTCAACAAACACACAGAAAAGGATAACAAAGCTAAATAACAAACCAAAACATGTTCAGCATTGTTGTCAGCAACCTTCTCAAACACATTGGAAATGGCAATACATGAGTGAGGCCTGGAGCTCCTGCCTGAGTTTACTGCTGGGCCATGGCAGCAGTCTTTGTGGATTTTTTTAACATATTATTAACAGAATTAATAATTTACTCCCAGCGAGTTAGATCTTGATTGAGCAGCCTTCAGTCTCCCAAAACTGATTTAAACAAGCCTGAATTCTGTATTTAAATCAGATAGCCTAAGAATCAAATTTATGTTGTAGTAGACTTCAACTTAAAAAATTTAGATTTTGGTTTCAGCTGATGTAAGGCAAAACAGGGTTATTACCCCTCCTTTTTTTTCAAGAACTTATAAAAATCTGGCCAGTAATTTTATGATATCTGGCCAATGTTAAAATTTTCTTTTAGAGACTAGACTTGCATGTTTGAACTGCTTTTGAAAATAAAACTGTGCATTCCAGTCTCATCTCTCCCCTTGAATATTGCAAAGGAATGTGTCAAAGTATTTTATATGTCTGTGTGTGTACATGTTCATACATATGTGTGTGCATGGAAAAATATTTTTATACACATACATATGTATTCTATTAAAAAGGAGACAATTTTAAAACATTTTCAAAAGCATATTTTCAGCTGCATATGGATTTTTAACCATGTAAATAATTTATATTTCGATGTTTTATGGTGTCTTGAAGACAAAAGTTTCCCTAACATTTTTCCTTCCTAAGCCTTCTCCTTCTGCAATAAAACCATAGGTTCTAAATTAGGTTTCAGGTTCTTGTTCTTATTAGACTGGAAACAGTGAAAATTTTGACAAATCAAAGCCCCATTTAAGCAAAATACATTTGAAATGTCTATGAAGTCCAAAAACTGCAGGGTCAGATGTAATATCTGCAATTTTGTTCTGTCACTGCATTTCCAAGATGAGTGTGTATGTGTCTGTCATTTCTGTGTCTCTAGCAGATAGACAGCTAAATAGACCCCTTCATTTTGGTGGTTTTGGGTTCTTGTTTGTTTGTTTGTTTTACTGAATAGATAAATAAATAATTTCTAAGGAGCCTGCATATCCTCTACATTCTGATTTTATTTCACAACAAAGTTCCTAAAGTCTTTCTCCTGTCTAGTTAATTGAGGCTAGTGTTTGCTGCAGTCTTCATTTATACAGAACAATTGTCTGTCATTTTATCTAAAATAGATCTGTTTGTGGCAGGATGAATTCTTACAACAGCTTCAACTTTCTCATCAACCTTGGATATTGCCGAGTGACACAGAAAGTGAAGGAGTGGAAGCTGACCAAGACAAATGTAAGTACAAATGTAAGGACCAGATAATATGTCAAAAACCCTCAACTTACCTTCTGTTTTTCATATCTTCAAATACTGAGATGTCATGCCTGCTTACAGGAGTTTTTTTCACAAGTACCAAGTACATATTATTTGTCTGAGGGTTGAATCTTGTAAGATTGATTTGCAGAAGCTTCCCTGCAGTCACTGAACAATGACAAAATGACCACAGACTGCACTTTACTTAAGCTAAGTGAAACAATTTGTCCTGATGTGTTAAAGTAGCTATTCCAGAGAAGTAACGTGAACTTGAAATAAATACTCTGTTTAATAAATCTGTATTCACCAGCAAAAAACCCCCCTAAAAACTCCAGGTCTGAAAAGTAGAGCCTCCCGTCTTAGGCCTGTCACTCCATTGCATCTATTTTGCTTGCATTCTTTTTAATTCATCCATATTAATAAAAAAGTTCTTAATCAGGCAAGTAATCCTTAATATCCTATACTCTTTGAAGTATTTTTGTAATCATGGAAGTGAAGGTCAGCAGGATCAGAGCCTAAATGACAGAACAAGTAACTACAAGTAACAGGATATAAATTCAAAATTTTTAAATTGTAGCAAGTTCCCCCTGCATACAAGGTACCTGATCTTACTGTTTCCCATTTTCTTTAATTCATGGTAGCTTTGTGATTGCCAAGGGTGAATATGCAAACTGTTTCCTAACAGATTTTAGGTGATACACTTAAAAAGAACAGATGATTTAATCTGCATATTTAGAAAACTCAATACTGGTTTGAACATGAAAAGTTAACATATGAAAAAGACATTTTCTTTAAAGAATGGAACAGTTCTGTAACGGATTAAGGTTCATAATAAACATTCCAGAAAACAGAATGTATTTTTAAATTATGCCACTTTAAACTGTTTTCTACTCATACATCAGTTTCACAAATTCATACGTAGCCCACAGTTTGACTGAAATTTAAATTTACACAGTGAGGTTCTGAAGAACATGTGCCAGGTCTTTTTGAACACTGGTAAAATGTTAAAATGAGATTGTGTGCCTCCAGCTGATTTTAGTCTAAGGCCAGTAAGTCCAATTTAACTTGCACCAGAGCATTCCAGTTATCTTTGAGCTAAAGCTCACCTTCGGTGACTCAAGAGAGACCCTGGCACCTGCCTTTTTATGTGCATACAATTTTTCCTCTGTATTTTCTGTAATGAATTTACAGTCCCACAAACATTGGTAAGACTGGCTGTGCACACACAAGCTGATACCAGTTATGTGAGCAGGGAGACTGATGCTCCAGGACATGTCAGATACACAGCATTGTTTCTTAGAGCTGCTGTACTTGAGTTGCGTGGGTGTGAGGACTTGTGAGCACCCAAAATCCTGTGCTATAATATTCCAGGAATCCTGGTGTAGGTCATTGTCACTGCCCAAAAAACAAAGTGGTAAGTTAAAAATTAAAAGCATGTTGTTAAGGTCAGCGTCCAAATGCCTCTTGAACAGTGACAGACTTGAGGTATTGACTGTCTCCCTTTAGAAGCCTGTTCCAGTCTTTCACCCTCTCAGTAAAGGAGTGCTTCTTAATGTCTAGTCTGAATCTCCCCTGGTACAGCTTTCAGCCATTGCCGTGTGTTCTGTCACTGAATACCAGGGAGAAGAGATCCGTGCCTCTGTCTCCATATGCCCTCCTCAGGCAGCTGTGGACAGCGAGGTCACTCCTCAGCTTCATTTTCTCCAAACTAGAGAAGCCCCAAGTCCTTAGCTGCTCCTCACAGGTCATTACTTCCAGCCCTCTCACCAGCTTTGTTGCTCTTATCTCGACACATTCAAGGACCTTCACATCCTTCTTAAATTGTGGTGCCCAGAAGTGCACACAGTGCTCCAGGTGAGGCTGCACCAGTGCTGAACAGTGGGATAATCTCTTTTCTTGAGCAGCTGGTGATGCTGTATTTGATGTACCCCAGGATGGGGTTTGCCCTGTTGGCTTCCAGGACATGCTGCTGACTCCTGCTGTGCCTGCTGCCAACCAGCACCCCCAGACCCCTCTCTGCAGCCACTCCTCTCCCAGTTTATACTTGTGCCTGGCACGAGTCCAGCTGCAGAATCTGGTATTTTGTCTTGTTAAACTTCTTGCCATTAATCACTGTCCAGCGCTCCAGTCTGTGTAGATCCCTCTGCCAGGCCTCTTGTCCTTCCAAAGAGTCAGCAGCACCTCCCAGTTTGGGATCCTCAGCAAATGTGCTAATGGTGGATTCAACTCCTGCCTGCAGGTTGTTGGTAAATGTATTGACCAGAACTGGCCCTAGAATTGACCCCTGGGGAGCACCACTGGTGAGCAGTTGCCAGCCAGATGTAGCCCCATTCCCTACAACCCTTTGAGCTCTGTCCTTCAGCCAGTTCTTCACCCAGCACAGCCTGCAGCCACTCACCCCACAGCTGGACAAGTTGTCCTGAAGAATGCTGTATCAAAAGCATTATTAAATCCTGAAGAACTGCATCCACCAACTTCCCTTCATCCACTGGGTGGCTGACCTTGTCATAGAAAGCTATCAAATTAGTTAAGCAAGACTTTGCCTTTGTGAACCCATGTTGACTGCAGTGTAGTTAGCTGGTGCACCCTCTATAATAGATCACTGTTCCTACTAATAAAACTAAAGGGAGAGAACAAAAATATTTTATCAAAGTAATACTTCCTGTAACAGAAATCTAATAGTTAAAAATTTTATTAAAAATAACTAATGGTGGTAACATCCCTGTCTGAGTGTTCGTGCTAGTGACAGTCAAGAAAGGGCAGAACTGTCACTGCTGACAAAGGGAAGCTGCCAATTCCTGGTTGTAAAGTGGGAGTCAGCAAGGGACTTTGGCACACTTGCTGATGCCAGTGCTTGTAGGTACAGCAGCTGGCAAGATTACACATATTTTTTCACCCCAAAGTAATAAATCTGTGTGAATATTTTGTGTGTGATTTAGTGTTGAGAAGGCCCAGGAGTTCATAATTTGTGAGTATGAGCAGAAATGCTGCAAAATTAATCTTTACAATAGCAACACCTGTTCTTTGACTCAGCTTTTAATAAATTACATGTGGATAATATTTACCACATTCTGTGACTACTTTGAGATAATAGCAGCCAGGTGTAAAGCTAGTTTTTGGTAGTGGGAAAACAATGCAAAAAGAGAAACTGTGTGAGTCACCTTGAGTTCTCTTAAATTAATACCTTCTGGTTAGAGTTTTACAAGAAAAAAAGAATGAAAAAGTAAGGGGGGAACAGTTTCAAATGTATTCTGATGTAAGAGTTTAGAGAGGCTATTTTCAAAGCAAGTGATAACTGAACAGAACTGGGTCACTTTGGAATCTCAGCATCTCTCAACAAACATCATTTGCAAAACAGATACAACAGCACATATCTTGTCTTATGGAAATGAGATCTTGGTTCTCAGTTCTTGTAAATCAGACTTTACATTTTAAATTCTCCAAGCTCTCTGACAGCATTTAAAAAATTTATCCTTAGCAGCAAGTTTCAACGATAAGTGGAAGTCAATAATTTTTAAACCTTCATACCAATTATAACAACATTTTAAATCAAAGAGCTACTCATATAAGAGTATAAAATATTCTAGCTTAAATGATTTATGTTAAAGAAGGAAAGAAAAATATTTTTAAGAAGCTTTGCTGATTTTTTTAGTATACCCTTTCCTTTTCTTCTTTGTGCACCTAATTAAATTTGTTGCCATAGGCCAGAAAAAGTGATAGTGTATAATTATTTGCTCTTGTAATGTACATTTTGTTATTAAAAATAGGAATTAACACAGGCATATTAAGAGCTATTATAATTCAGTAACTAAATCTCTTCTGCTTGCTAAGTGTGTTCTCCTTTGAAACTCTCTACACAATGAGAGATTAAAATTGTCAAGGCAGTATGATACAAAATCAACGACCTGTGGTGTTCTTTTAGAGTCACTAAAAATGTCTCTAGACATAGCCTTATGAGTGTTCTTCCTCAGCTGTCATTCTGGAGACAGTTGCCCATTGTTTTCTGCAGTAGTTTGCTTCTGTGCTGATTCTCTGCAAAGAGTTTTCAGAGAATGCATAGAGATCATTCTTGGAAAAAGGAGGGATCTGGGGAAAATATTTACCACTTGCATAATCCTTCACTTTGATGAAAGTTCTTTGAGCTGGCAAGAATAGATTTTCTTCTTTATGGGGTACTGACACATAGAAGCAGAAGAACTGCACCTACTAGCACCAGCACATTTTTTAGCCAGCGTTTGTGAGAAGAAATTCATCCTTTCAGGGGACTGACAAGAGTCTGCTTGCATTTTCCCTTGAGAACAAGTCCTACAAATACTGCAGATTAGAAATTTCTTAAGTATCTCTAGCTTCCAAGAACCTTGAAAAGACAAAGACAGGCTTTTGGTGTAATTTAACCTACCATCTGTAGTCTTGGCAAGGATTTGCTGCCCAAAAGCCCAAGTGTGCTTTTTTGGGTGCCAAACTCAAGAAGTAAGCCACACAGCAGATTTCCCCAGGTCACACAGCCTTGGATGTAAAGGATCCCTACCTCCAGTCAGTCCACCCAGCAGATAAACATGATAGGTGAATAAAGTAGGCTCTTGACAAGCTTGCTTGGTTAATCCATATTAAATATACCTACAGAACTTAAAGTCCTGGAAGGCACCGTAAGGATCATCTGTGTAAAAACATTCCTTTGTGCTAATCTGCTTAAGGCATGCCAGTCTGCCAGTCAATGGCACACTAAGTTGTGTCTCTACTGTCACTTCACTCCAGCTTGCCAACAAGAGCACTGGATGCTTATTTCTAGCTTGACTGATCTGGGGCAAGTCTTGAACTCTCACCCCCTGGCCTGTGGCAAGAAATTTAAATATTTTCCACTCTTCATCTACAAACTCTTCACTGAGGTTGACAGTGAAAGGTCTACTTTTGATAAATCAAATGGTTGTTGGGAAGAAGTGGGATTTCTACTCCACTCTTGCACTGGTCTTGAAATCCTGCACTCAAAGACACGCTGATGACTTCAACAGGTGTTGAAGAAAACCTTCATTTTCCCATTTGCACATGTCTGCCTAGAAAAACACCCAAAATAATGAAGGATGGGGTTTTTCTTGTAGACTTAAGAAATTCAGACTGTGTTCTAGTAAAATTCCAAACCATACAGTATTTGTCCGTGGGTAAATTTCCTTACACTGAGTAAATTCACATGCCAAACATGTCATTTTTTCCTGATTATGAAAATAAGCATTCCTAAGATTTGGAAATTTGCTTGGTCAGAGTTAACAATGAGGAGGAGTCTACTGCAGGAATATGTTTTTGCTGTGAAAGTTTTCTTTTGCTAGAACTGGGTGTTCCTCGGTGTGAGTAAGAATGGCAGAACTGGGGTTAGAGCAGCAACTGCTTATTGCAAACTTTATGACATTTACACAAACACATTCCATTTCTGTAATTCAAATTCAGCTGTTTGTATTTGTGTTCTGCTCTGATGGAGCATGGCTGTATTGGAAACATCTCTTTCAGTGGGTATGAGTTTAGGGCAAGGCTAGATGTGGTTTCTCTGGACAGAAAGGTGCTTGTGAGGCATCACTCAAACATTAGTCAATTATATGTCTGGTTAGTAAGAACATAATTGTTGTAGTTGGCAGTTTTTCTCCGTGGATAATAAATTCACTATAAATACACACTTTTTTTTTTTACTCACAAGTGAATCTGTTCCAAAAGAGAAGTTTTGGGAGACTTTTATCCCAACTCATGAAGCTTCTGGAGAAATTTATTGGTGTCTTTCTTTCATTTCATATTTCAAGAGTGGAAACGTAAACTACAGTAAAGAAGTCATATCTGCCCATTCCACATAATCTCTGCAAAGGGTCTCATAAAGCTTTTGTCTACTTGGGGTATGAGTTATTTTGTAAATTTCTCCAGTATGTACTTGCGTACATTAAAGAAAATATGTTGTCTCTCATTCTGCCTGCCATTGACTACATATTTAGCTTGAGACAGTTCTATGTCCACTTCAGAAATGGGATACCAGAAAGGATTGTGCTTCTGTAAACAGAATTTCTCCAGGCCTATTGGATGGTCTTAGCTGGATGTCTTGTGACACTCATAGCTGAAGCTGCACCCTTTCATATAACTTTGAGTCTGAAAGTAGACGAAAACAATTTTCTAGCATGGAAACCAGCCCACTTGGATTTAGTTATTTATAGATGGTGAAACAAAAGTACAGATTGACATTATTTCTACCAGAAGTCAGATGACTCTTGGGCAGTGAGTGATGAGTTCAAATACAGTTAGGGAAAGTTAGAGTTTGGCTCAGGTTTCCTATTTTTTGAATGAATGTGCTTAAATCCAAAGCTGTAGTTATCTTCTTATATTATTAAGGCTTTAATGCATGTTACTTTATTTATACTGACTAATATTTGGTTTCATTTTGGAAAAGTTTACATTATACTAAATATTTAGTATGAGAAGGGAATTTTCCATTGCAGTGAGTAAAAAAAAAAAATCTCAGAATCTGTTTTAGTGCAGAAAGCTGTTTTCAGTACAGCTTCCAAACCTACAGATATCTTTTTCTACAGCTTGTCTTATTATGCTAAACTTGGATTCCCAAAGACATTTAATGTAATAAAAAATGACACTGTAGTTTAAAAAATGGCATAGAGAATTATCAGGACACACATTAGGTAAATTAAAGGCTGGCTCAATGAGGAATCAAAACCTAGAGTTTCTAATGGGGAGATGTAGATGAATGGGGCTCATTAGGGTCTGATAGGTTTGGATAATGGGCGGGAAAGACAAGTTGAAGTTATTAAATGATATGAATCCCCTGGTATAATGGCCACATTCCAGTAAAATGCACTTTATTATAACCAGATGAAGTATATTTGAAGCAAATGAAATATATCTGGCACCAGAGAAACATATCTGTCTCTGCTGCAGAATAATGAGGCTTTGTCCTGGAAAGCAGTAACCTAATGGATTTAGGATGGTCAAAGAAGATCATCTCTGTGAAAGCTCTCAGCATAATGCTGTCACAAAGAAGGGTAGACCATTTCTTGAATGCCTTAGAAGTTAAGTAGCAAAGTAATTATTCCACATCCTATCAGTAAAAAAACCTGTGGGTTAGGTGTATTGTCATTAAGACAGATTGGGATTACTCGAGGGATTTCAGAGGATGATTAAAAATGACCCAAGGTTTGGGAAACCCTGTTAGGACTTTGCCTCGCTCACATAAAGGCATTCAACCAGGAACTTAAGAGATAACTTGATATATGTAGGTAGACGTTTAAAAAAGATTCAGCTCATCAGACTGTGACAAAGGAAATTAAATGCTCTGTCCTAGCAACCAGGAGCTTCAAGTGTTATAAGCAAAAATTAAGGTAGGCAACTAACTCAAAGCCATTAACATGTGGTTGACTTCTTAACTTCTTCTTAGCTTCTACAGTTAAGAAGACCAGCCCCTGGGTTTTCTGTGGGTAACAGTCACAAGAGGAATCTGCAAATGTAACAGGCTTACACATATTTGCTCTTCTTTATCCCACCATAAGACAAGTTTATTATTTGAAGATCAAACTGTGACAGAGCTTGAATATCTGCCAAATAAAGCGCCTCCAAGGAAAAAATTAAACATTAGGTATAAATGACAAAAAGCCCCCAACCATATTAAGGTAATAAAGGATAAGCACGGTTGCTAAAGTTTCCTAGGCTTTATGTCTTGTTTTTTGTTTGTTTTGTTGGGTGGTTGTTTTATTGTTGGTGTTGTTGCAGAGGTTTTGATGGTGTGTACCTTGGTTTGTTGACTATCAATACAGAATCACATACAAAGTCCAGGCTTATCACCTGACAAAGTGAAATTTATTCCAATTGTATTTAATTAAGTAGCTGGAGATAATGGGAAGAGTTTATTCCTGCCAATTTCCTTAATCTCCCAGAAAGGGCTTGCATATTTTTATGTTCAAAAGGAGTGAATAAATGTGGAGCTGCTGTGCCTGATTTCCTTCAGTGTTTAAAAATGGCAAGGTGAAGGCTTCTCAGGTAACATACAGACCTTTATGCATTCACCTGTGCAGTTAAATGTGGTTC
The DNA here is from genome assembly GCA_013397915.1 of Daphoenositta chrysoptera. Classification (NCBI taxonomy): domain Eukaryota; kingdom Metazoa; phylum Chordata; class Aves; order Passeriformes; genus Daphoenositta; species Daphoenositta chrysoptera. The sequence continues at coordinate 9,914 of VZRO01008494.1, read as the reverse complement.
TGGTGTTTATTTCCAGTTTATAACCTTGATTCTCTAAATGGATCTATGTAATAGGTCCGGTTACAGCATTACATCTTACACAAACACAGGAGGGGGCAGGTTGTGTTGCAGTCAGCAACATTTGCAAAAGAGTCCACTGCAATATGCATATGTAAATATTTGTAAAAGCTAGATTTCCATTTGCTTTGGGGAACATTTTCAGCCTGAAATTGAAACACATTTGAAACACAACCAGAAATTAAAACATCGCTATCTCAGCTTATCTGATTCATCACAGTTGCCATATTATCTTCAATGCTTTTTGAAACACAGGCTATTTTTTGCAATCTATTACCACTATTGAAAAAGAAGCAGCAGAAAAAAACCTCCAAAATACTGAATAATTGGAACAAATAGTATAACTAAAGACAGTGTTATTTTCTTCTGAATATTTTAAAATAGAAAATAATTGAGATTCACCAACATACTGATCCATGTTGCTCATTTGACTGTGAATTCAGCATAATGGAAAACTTTTACAAAATGCAAACACAGTGAAGGATTAATTTTCCCCTTTCTCCTATTTTTGTGTACATTATATTTTAGCCCTAATTTCTGTGTTTTTCTGTTTGATTTCACAGGTTTGTGAAATCAGTGGGATTATTGAAGAACAATTTGACAAAAAATAGAATCATGGTGATCAAAATTGCACCTCAAAATTTGCTTTTGTTTATACATACAAAATTTAAATAAAGCTATTTTTCTAGTATCAGCAGCACATGAGTGGAACTGCTCTGGTGTGTGGATGTTGTAGTGCACTGAATCAGAGTATTTACTGTGGTACAGTGGCCTTAGGAAAGAAGGGTAACTGTCACCTTTTAGTATAAATTTCTATAATATTTTGTTTAGTTTATACCCCTGTTGTTTTTGATTGACATTTGATAAACTAAATTCTGCCCGACCAAAACAAACTTTCCCTAAAGATTGTATGTATTTTAACTTGTCTAAGGTTTTCTACTCCTTATATTTTTGTAATATTTGCTCTTTTTTAGATTAATAAACATTAAAGTATTTGCTGCATCTCCCCATATGTATGTCCTATTCAGGTCTCACAGAGAACAAGCTGTTCACTCATAGTCACCTGCAGAGAGAGGTCAGACAGGGGAATGAGTGAAAGAGTGTGTGTGGGTAGCAGAAACAGGTGCTGCTCGTGCTGCATAGCTTTGTATTGAATTTATATACTTTTATCCTTAAAACAAATAAAGACTCTGTTAAAAAGGGGAACATAATAAGGAGTGGTGCATGCATGCAAAAATAAAGCACCTAAAGGAATTTCATATATTATGATAAAGTGTTAGTAAACCATATGGATTACTGAAACAAGCTTTCTGTTTAAAATATGCGATCTGGTATGTACTGTGTGCTTGGAACTTTAGAAGATGCTTTAGCACAGACATCAAATGAAGGGGTGTGGCAGTTGCATTTACTGATTTCATTTATCTGTTAATTCTGTCAAGTGTGTTCTCAGTTTCCTTTGTCTTCAATTATGTATGCTCGGGTCCTGTATCTTAGACAGAATGATATAATGAAATTGTTTGCAACTAGTAAAAAATACAGTATTATAAAGTATCTATTTGTTTAAGAAATAAAAACAAGTTGTCTGTCGTAAGTGTTTCATAGTGTGAACTTTTTTCTGCTGTCTCACAAATGCACAGTGCTAAATACACAGAAATTGTGTGGTCTGTGTTAGTCATGAGCGAGTTAAATGGAAGTTACCATTGTGGTGAACAAGTACTTGCTATCTGTGTCATCATAGTGTACAGTTCCTGTATGTAAAATGTTTAGCATACTGAAACCCACAGGGATAACACCTTTAAGTTCATTTCAGGAAGGTACTTTGTTAATTTGTTATCAGTAAAGAAAATCTGTTATGCTGTGTGCATTTGCCATATACTTGAAGACTTGTTTGCATACAGGAGGGTGTATTATCATCTATATGCTGTGTTTAGTCAGTTGTGCTCAGAAAAGCATTCTTGTGAAACTCATATCTCCTTTTCATGAGTTTTATTCTTCCTTAGTGGCCCTCATTTCATATTTTACCTTGACATTATTGAAAAATATAAAGTAGGATTGCCTTTTCTCCTTTCAGTTACTTCACTAAACATCTGCTAAGTTGCATTCTTTCTGCTTCATGTCATTACTGGTTGAAATTATGGCTATATTTAATCCTTGGGAAAAATGTCATTGAATTCAGGAGAACTAAGATTGCTCACAACAAGTTGAGAAAGAAATTGGAATTTGGCAGCATCTTAATTCTAGAAGTTCTTGCATGTATGAGAACTTGAAGACAGTTTTGGCCCAGTAGGGCAGAGATATTTGGTCAGGGACGTGTCTGGTTTTAAATTTTGGTTACGTGTGAAGAAATACAAAACATGCTTTATTCAGAAAGGCAGAATATCAATCCTGTCTCTGGTATTCACAGGGAAAAAAGGCTTTTCAGTTACAGATAGAGTGAGTACATCACGGCTTGCTGGAGTGATTAAGAATTTAGCAAGTACTAATTGTACACAAGTATCTCAAAGTGTGGTAGGATGGCTTGGGTGGTCTCAGTTGTAAAAGCCATGAAGCCTTGAGATATGGCTGTTCTTGGGACTGGACAGAACAATGGTGTTTTTCTGGGACACTTTCTAAGCTGAAGGGTAAAGGATAAAACCATGGAAAATATGACTTTATTTTCACACTAAAACATACATAAAACCCCATGTGATTTTTTTGCTGTTGTTGTTGTTTTAGTTCTCATAATTTTGACACAGTCTCATGATTTTTTAACACTCATAGTTGGCTCATCTCCCTCTAAAGCATCTGGCAAACAATTTTGGCTGATATTAGTGCTCAGCCCAGCAACCAGTGCTGGCACTGCAGAGGAGAAGCAGCCACCTGGTGCCCTGACTGCAAACAAGCTGGCAGTGAAGCATGGCAAGTCGGGAGAACTCCAAGGAGGAGCTGAGATGCGCTTAATAGGCAACAAGCAGCTGGGCTTAGGGGCCTGGGAGCATAAACAGCAGCTGGGCAGACCATGCAGAAGGCATGTGTGATAAACTTGTTTTCACCTCTGAGCTGCAGGAAGCCTTACTCGTTTTCTGTTTGACCTTTTTGGCTTCAGGAAGCAGTTTCTCAATTGCTTATGGAATAAACTGTGCCTACATGGTGCCTAATTGAATTCAGAGTCAGCTGTGGATGCTCTTGATGTTGCTCTAGTTAGTTTGGCAAGAATGTCAAGGTAGAAGGGGGTTTTTTTGTTTGTTTTTGACTCTGCACCAGGCACTTCAAAGTCATCCAAAAAAGCTATTGTAAAGCTGCATAGAAATATGCTACTGTCTAGTTACATGGAACAGAATAGATTTAGCACTTTTCAGAAAGATACTTTATGGGTCATTGCTGGTGCTATTCAGTTACTGCATTTTGATGGAAAAAGATTCATGAGAAACAGATAAATTTTTCCTAGCCATATGTTTGCATCTTAATTTTTTAAGCCTTTAGGAATACAGTGATGTAGGGATGCAGGATTCTAAATAGTACTTGTTACTGAAAAAAAGCAAACATGTCTCAGTATATAAAAATGCATGTAGCTTGTCTAAAAAGCAGCTGTTTTTCTTTCAAAGGCCAATATATAATAAAATGGGATTTATTGCCATGAGTTACTGCTCCTTCTTTTTAAGACCTTTGTACCCTTAATACTTTATCTGGATAGTCTTTAAAACAACGTTACTGTATCTGTATTCATTTCAATAACACGATAATACTAATAGCTTTCCTTCTGTATCGCTCATATCAAGTAACTTCATTGTTGGTCAGATTTTAGAAGGTGCCTTCTTTCTACCCCAGTGTCTAGCTCTAGGATGTGTAGGTTTGACTGAGGGAGAAATGGGGAAGAACTTTTACTTAGCATAAAGCTATTATAATTTAACAATTTCTTTTGAAATATCCAGTGGAAGATTTCCCTGAGCAAATCCTTATCTTGAAAACTTCAGCAATAATTTAAAAACACTTACACAGCAATCAGTTGTACTCTGTATTAACAAAATCTTCTGGCCATAGGGGAATATGTTTCCTAAAAATATGACTTTATTCACAGTTCAGGTGATTTTCTTCTGAGTCAGTACTTAAAAAAGATGGAGGAAAATCATTTACTGCTTCCTGGAGTATTGCTTCAGGTATGTCTATGTTTCACTTACAGAGGTAGCTAGATAAGTGCAAGGGAAGTCCTATAATCCAACAACTAAATTTAGAGAAATATATGAACTTGATGAAAGCCAACTCACATGCATGAATGTGATGCTGTCATTTCATTGCTCTGGCTATACATGGACATGCCTCACATTTAATCCAATGAACTACTCATGTAAAATACAGAAAAGCTCCCCTGGGTTAGATTACAGCAGCCTGGACTGCTCTGCAGTAAGCATGCTAACCATAAAGTTACTATGCTGTTACTGACTTCATATTACTAGCTCCAGGCAGCTTTGCGAGAAAAAAAGATGTGCAAAAATATGTGTTCAGAGAATTTTAAGCCCATAGAGTCTCTGCCCTGGTTTCTACTTTATTTGGATGAGACAGCAGAGAGTTAAGCAATGCAATTAGTTTTGTAGATATTTCTGTCCTTTACAGTTTGAGCTGAAAGTGCAAAAATTTGGGATTAATCCAAAAACATTTAGGCAAACTACTGGTTTGATAGCATTAGCGTACTTACTGCTACATTGCTGAAGTATTGGTGAAATGAGTTTTAATTACTTTTAATTATCAAGTTGCTGGTTAAAAGAAGATATATTTTTAAGTTAGATTTCTGACACAACTGTTCCTTATGACTCTGGTTGCTGTTTTGTTTCTTGGCATGTTATGTAAACTAAAGCATAATCAAATACAATATAGTTTGATGACACTTTTTCCCCCCCTTTTGATAGTACAGTCAGCTACTGTTTTCTATGGCTTGTCTGCCCTAGACATGCCGCAATTCCAATATGTTTTGTCTGTAGATGATTCCTCTACATCTGCTTTCAACCTATCAAGGTGCATCATAAAGTGAAAACATTGCTCTGGATGGTAAATTCAGATCAACCAGCAAAGCAGGCTAGTGATGTTTTCACTTACATAAACACAGTACAAACTTTATCAAGAACTGAAATTCAATCTATGAAGCTCCATGTAGATCTTTGTTGTTGGAAGATAGCAGTGATTTAGTGACTAATATTATGCCAGCTGATACTCCAGAAATTCTACTGCAGATTCTCATACAATAAAGTCTACTGTAGACTCTCAGATACTCTTTGTACAATAAATATGCATGACTGTCCAACTCATGCATCTTTATTGTATGAAGATTATCTGTGTTTGAACTTCACATTCTTTTTGTTTAATTATTATTAGCCAGTCCTGGAGAATGCTTCTGGTTCTAAAATGTTTTGGTAAGAATCACTGAACCAATGTCTTCTCTAGATTCCTGGACCTTCTTTTGAGAGCTTAATGACAGAATACTGTTCTGAACCGTGAGAGAGTCAGAGGAAACCTTTTTGCCCACTAAAACCAGCTACAGCACAGCTCTGAAGAGACCCCAGAGGAGAGTGAACATAAATAGTTCCTCTTGTGCCTTACTTGAATGCTGAGTTGCTGATGCTCACCAGGGACCTCCTCTCCCTGAAATATAGATGTGTTTGCCTAGAGGGGGAGTGTAATAGGAAATGGGGCTGGGAAGGACCTCCAGGTATCAGTTAGCTGCTCACCCGGATGCAGCATAACTGCAGTTAAGCCATTTCTGACAGATGTTTGTCTAACGTGTTCTGAAAATGTCTGGAGATGGGGAACCCCTTTCCTTCTCTTTAGAAAACCGTGTACCCAAGTGCTTGTATTTTGCTTGACAGTTCTTTCTCAGAACAAGATTTTTTCTCCTTGGATATGTTCTTTACATCTTAATTGTCTGCATCTTGTTTCAGCTCAGATAACAATGAATTGAGATGCCACCCAAAGCAACAAAATGAATTATTGGTCCTGTAAACCCTTTTGAATTTTTGCAGTGATGCAAATATGCCTAGGATTTCATACCAAGTTACAGACAGTGGTGAAGAAGCATTGTTACAGCCCCACAGATTTGTCAGCAGCACACAGCAAGGACTTGTGCTCTACGGGGTGGACATGCTGCTGCTGTGAGAAGCCCTGCTTTTGCACTAAAAGTGACATGGGATGAAGCAGCAAAGAGTCCTTTGAGCCTTCATGCTTCAGCCATTGTAGCTGTCTCCAAAAGTGCGTGAGGAATTCACGAGTACATTTCAAAAACTTGCCAAAATGCTCCCTGGGGCCTGATAAGTACCATAATTCAAAATCTCTGCTGAGTGCCCCTAGAAATCATTCTCTTCCTATTGATGTGTGTAATCCAACACCTACACATTCACATCTCCAGGTTTAATAAAGTCTGGGGCCCTTTAGCTGAGATTCCAAAGCAATTTATACTTCCTATCCCCACAGGTGAAGCTATATTTCTGTGTCCAGAATACATTATCTGTTATTGACTTTTCATCTGGACACAGATCCTGCAGAATTTAAAATATTTTCCTATAAGGATGTGTTGAAAACATCTGATGGGCTTGCCTGGGGTATTGTGATGCATAGGCCTTCTGGGAGAGACTGTAGCATCAGCCTCATCTGTAATTCTGTGTCTGCTCTATGCAAAGACAGGAAGCTATTCCAAAGACACAGACAAAGTTCCTGATGTAAGAATAGCCAAAACTCCAGGGAGAGATGTACTCTCACTATCTCTCTATAAAGCAATTAATTCAAAGTATGAATTAATGTTATCTTCTATCACTTTTTCTGCACATAAAATGTTTGTAGAGAGCAATACTGTGTTCAAATGGTGGAACACTGATTTTTCAACATGTGGGCATGTCAGGAGAATGTTGACTTTTTTAGGAAAAGAAAATTTTTTACCCTGTATATTTTAAAAGGCTAAGAGAGTGAATACAAGAATGTGGGGATGTTTAGTCCAGTATCGAGATTAAGTATCTGTATTCAGAATGCTTTATTTATCTAGCTTGAGGTAAAAAACATACAGTATCTCCTTCTCTGCTCCATTCTACTGGAACCACATTCAAGTACATGACATAAACTTCAACAACCCTTCATAATATTTTTATATTACTTCTGTCTTCACTAGAGATTCAGAAATCTGAGAACATTGGCAAGTGTCATGCATAGGTATCCTAATCTCTTCCGAGTGATGCAATGAGACATAACCAATACTGAGAAATAATATCTGCAGAGAATGTTCACATGTTTTCTTGCTTGACTTTGACCTGTAATGGTCATGTCTCAGCTGCTTACCTGACCTATGATACTTTTCAGTTCTATACCTAATGTAGTTATGAAGTGCTAAACACAGATACGTAATAACAGAGACATTGAGATAAAGCTTTATCCTGTACTTGCTGATACAGAGGAAATATTGCTATTAACCTTTGTGTATAAGGTTATAACATGGTACATCCATTAGAATGGTCTTCTGTTATTCACAGCATTAATAAATTCAGTGTTCAGAAAGCTACACTCATTTCTGAATGGTGAAAAGCATCATATCCAAATTGCCTGTTGTCTTTTTAACCTGGTGTATTTTCTTCTTTGCTGGGCAGAGTTGTCCTAGCAGAGAGCAGCTTCCCAGCAGCTGCATCTTCTTGGCACCCTGAAGGATCATTTGCATCCTTGATGGTGTTTCCAGCAGATTCTGCACTATACAGTGAAGTTCCAGGTCTTGTAGGCCTCATGTTTTATGATCTTGGAAATCATCCAGTTTTATTACTGGACATTTTTAAAATATCATCTGAAGATTTTAATCATTCTTTCTAAACTATTTCTTTTGAGTATCAGTGAACTTTGACATAGATTAATTACAGGGCTACAGTTTTTCCATTAGGAATATCTTTTCTCCTCCTTCCCATTGCCTCCATATTAAATATTTTTTAAAGTTCTTAATTGAGGTGGCTACTCAAATCCAAATATAGCATTTTTAAGTGATTCTGAGAAGCAATGATAGTTTTCCCTCCTATTAATTGTAATTTACCACTACCATGGGGTTTTGGGGAGAGAGAGACTTGAATAAAAAACTTAATCTTTTAGCATGTTGGACTCTGTAGCATCTTTGAATTTTAAATTCTCTGTTATGTTGTATTGCTTGTAAAAGCTGCATTTTTCTATGTGAAACACATTCATAAGATCTGCCAGTAAAAAAATCTCTCATTTCTCTATTTAGTGTGCCAGTAATTGGTCTACATTTTGATTTCATACCCTATGATGTCATAGGAATACTTTAGTGTTCTGTTTTATGGTCTGCATGCTTCTTCACTATTGAAGAAGTCTGGTCATAGTTCAATTTAGCAAACTAACTAGCCTCATAGCAAACTAACATTTATGGTTCTCACAGGCTCGTGCGAATTTCTAGAGACTGTTCTCCATTCTTCAATAAAAAATTAGTAGTTTTGGATTACATTTTAGCTTGTGTTAATTCATATTTCTCAGTAGAAAAATACATGCCACTGGACAAGAGAAATTTTCTGGATTTTGTTGGTATAATTTCTTTGCTTTTTTTAATTAGTTGGGCAAACAGGATGGCATTTAGGCACCCAGAATATGTAGCTGAGTGTCAGCTAACTCAGTAGCAGTCTTAGTGTCTTTGGGTAGAGGCAAAGGGGCATTTGCCAAATGTACTGAAATGCAGTGAAATGTGCCCTGAGCTCCACAAGGTTCCACTTCCTCCCAGTGCTTCAAGCTCTTTGAATTCCTCTCCTTTAAAGCTGCTCTAAGGGCATTTATGCTGCACCTTTCTTCCCTCTTCATGGTCTGTCCTCAGTGTGTGGCTTTCCACATGAAGCTCTTCCTTTTGCGTGTAGGCTGGACTGCTCTGCTGCCATTGTAGCTCTCCTTGTTGGAGTGTTGGAATGGCCTCAGATGTGTCTTCAGAGGTGAAGAAAATTTTATATATATTGGGAAGTGAAGGGAGTTTGCACACAGGTGTTTCTGTGCTGCTGTTTGTGCTGTGCAGGTATGTGGACATTTCTGTACATCTCTACTGCTGTCTGTTTGAACAAGTGGAACTGGCTGGGCATCTCTGCTCCTTCTCAAGTGCTTGCAAGATCGGCTTGGGAAACGGAGATCCTTGCTGACACCCTTTGATGCACCCCAAATCCTCTGTCCTCTCATAGTTCCTGGGCCCTGTTGATGGCACTTTGGCACTTCTGCAGTCATCTGACACTGATGTCCTAGGAAGGTGTCCTGCTGCTGTCCTGAGATAAACAGTCCTGTCTCAGGTTTGAGAGTAAGATCAGATCCACAAGTGAAGGGCGCAGTTCTTATCCTTAAAATGATACAATTTAGTGTTCCTTGTTCTGCTGCCAAGCAATTTTCTGGCTCTGGACAGGGCTGTAAGAGAACATTTAAAAATGCTTTCTGCAAACCTTCTATTTGATGCTGATGTGCTGAAACACTCCAGAAAGTGCTTCTCTCAGAAGAGAGAAGAACTTGACTTACAGACAATATTTACTGCAATCCAGTTTTGACCTACAGAGCTTTCAAATCTGCCCTTTGCTTTGTCCGTTCTGTACACAGAGATACCAATTTCCTCTTTCATGAGGGAAGAAACAGTTATTCATATGGTGATAGACCCCGTTACTTTACAGAATGAGAAAATAATTTTATTGATGGCAATGGAAAATAATATTTATATCACAGAGAGGAGGAACACTCTCCAATATATTATACAGGGTTCTAAATTTATTATATACATTCAATTTTTGCATTCAAAAAAATTCCTTTTGGATAATATTTAAGGTTCCTGTGGTGAAATTTTTGGAAATTGATACTTTTTTATTGCTTATATTGCCTTGAAGTTGAAATTG
>VZRO01008493.1:0-31564 GCA_013397915.1 Daphoenositta chrysoptera | reverse complement strand
CCCAAAAAACCCCTGGAGTTGAAGATGAGCACAGTGTTACTTTCACACTAAGTTTGCAGGAGAGGCCATATACTAAATTAGTGGATTATTTCTACTTTGCATCACTCATATTTGGTAAACAAGTGCAGCAGTGTAACATGACTGTTGGATTTGATCCTCTCTTAACTGCCATAACTGGAATGCTTTGTGCTTCTAATCCCTAATCCCTTTTTGACATGTTCTTGCAAAGGAGCCATTCCACTGTCCCAGGCTGCTCCAAGCCCCAATGTCCAGCCTGGCCTTGGGCACTGCCAGGGATGCAGGGGCAGCCACAGCTGCTCTGGGCACCCTGTGCCAGGGCCTGCCCACCCTCCCAGGGAACAATTCCTTCCCAATATCCCATTTAAACCTACTCTCCATTTGAAATTCTCGAGCTCTTTTTCCCTCTTGCCTGTGGAAAAAATTGGAGTGGCTCACCTGGAACAAACACAGTGATATAATTTACTAGGAATTTTTAAGTGTTGCTCAGTGTTAAAATTGAAGAGTTTGAACAGGCACAGACTTGATGGAAACAGTTGGATCATCTTTCAGAGTTAGCAGAGATGGTCATGTGTAGGTGGACTCTTTAAAATGTAAATCAGGCTAAAATGAGCTGTTAAAAGCATACTGTGAGTAGGTTTTGTTGGATTTGTTTATGATCAAATAATGCAGGCAGGGATTTGGGAAACATAAGAAGCAAAAATTCCTCCTTTATGGATGGTTTTTGATAAGCACCAAAAAAGTAATATCTGCTCCCCTGTAAGCTGCCCCTCCTGCAGCTCGGGATATTGCACACCTGTAGCTCAGGCTGAGCTGGAATCCAGCACAGGTATCCATGTGGATGGCAGTGCCTTTTTGCAAGGCTCACAGGCAACAAAACCAGGTTTCCATTCCCTTTATCCTTATGAAAAGTCGAGTCTCGTGCTTGATGGTCCTGCAGTTGGGAAAATGAGCTGCAGCCAGATGGGGCTGGGTTTTATAGGAAAGCTGTTTAATTATCTGCCTTTCTCCTGCCTTTATGGGCTCAAAATGTGAGAGTTTGGAGGCATTAAGTGTTTTATTAGACTGACTGTTGTTATTAATGGCGTTACAGGTCAGTTGGTGCTGTTAAATCAAATTTGCTGCTCTCACAGTAGTTGTGCTCAGTGCTCTGGAGAGGGGGCTGAGGTGAAGCTGAGGATAAACCCCAGTGCTTTGGGGAGTTTCAGGCACTGGTGCTGGCTGGGTCAGGAACAGTCAGGGCTAGAAAGATATTCAAGTGCTCTTGAACCCCCTGTACGTCTTTTTAGTGCTTTTACAGGCTCTCCCTCGAGTGGTGAGAATGAGCTTCAATTTTTGGCCTTTTGTTATTATAAGGATTATTTCTTTTTTTTGTGGAAAAGAGTGATAATTTCTGGGATGTCAGAAGTCAATGATCACCTGTGCTGCTGCTTCTATTTATGAGCCTCTGTTTTTGAGTTATTTGAGTCTTTGAAAAACACATTTTTTTAACGTAGTCACAGCAGCCTGGACTAGTGGAAGGTGTGTTTGGAAATAATCGTGTGTGTTGAATAAACACTCTCTTTGCATTGTGCAGCAGGTTTTTGACAGAGCTCCATGTGAAGCAGTTGAGAATAAGTTCAAGTTGGATTATTAATGGTGTCCAGAGCAAGCAGTTGCCTGTGAATTGCAGTAAATGTCTTAATTCCATTAACTGTTTTGAGAAATTACCTAAAATTCTCTTTTAGATAATAATAATAATAATAACAATATTAATAACAACAATAACAATAATAATTTTAAAAGCACAGTATAATTATTTCATTTTTCATGTAAATTCTGTATAGTGGGTGTTGCTTAGTGCACAAGATGAATTGCTGCACAGTAATAATTTTCTGATAAAGAAAAGCTTGATAAAGAGCCTTTCCACGGGTGCATCAACCAAACTCTTTGCTCTTGGATTATGTTGACTTTGAGACTGGATTCAGTTGCTGCAGTGAATTGGCTGAGTGGAAAGGGGCAGGCATTGCCAGCCCTGCCATTCCCACAGGAACACCTTTCTTTTGGAGGGTGTTTCACTTCTGCTTTAGCTCACACTTTCAGCTTTTCAATTTTCAGATCTGCTTTTGTCTCTCTGACAAAATATGGGCTACAAATAGGTGTGAAAATATTAAATACCTGCCTTGTTTGCAGGGAAGATGGAGTGGAAGCATTTGAACTGTGTGTCCTGACAGAGGTTGTTTGTGTAGGGTTTCCATCCCTGACGTGAAAATGGCAGATGAATTAATTGATAAATTGTACAGGATGGAGTTGGCGGCCTGGCTTTGGGATTCTGTGCACAGAATTCTTCCTTTCCCTGTGCCTGCAGCAGAGCCTGTCACAGAGTTGGAATTGCTGGGTCCTTCGCTGTTTGCTGCTGCCTCTTCTGGGATCTGGGCTCTGAGCTCATGGAAGGGGCACCTTGTGTTCCCTCACAGAGCCTTGGCAAGGCTGGTAGCTCCAGAGCTGGAGGATCAAAGCTCAGCCACCTCTCTTGGGCAGTGCCTGTCAGTTCTGGGTGCCAGTGGCTGAGTTCCTTCTGCAGGAGCCCCAGAATTTCAGTCCTGAATTCCCCCAGTGTAACACACTCTGCACTCCGTGCTCCCCATGGAAGTCTTGGCTTAAATATTTCCTCCTTGAAAGCTTCAAACTCCATGTTCAGCAATGTGACATCTGTGAAATTTGGGCTGTGATGTCAGTGCTAATGAATCCTGGGAGACTTTGCCATTCTGAGATGTCCTACATCAATTCCACTGATCCTGGGCTTAACTGATGAGGTTTTAATATGGACATCAAACTAATTTGCTTCACCTGTCCTGTAGGACTGATGACAATTATTTGTGGTATTTTAGCTGTGATGCTGTGCTGCTCTTTGGGGGAAAGCTGCAGCAGGCAGGTTTGGGGTATATTCCTGATTCCTTCCTTCCCTTGTGTAACCTCCCTTGCACCTTTTCTGCCTGTGTCCCTTCAGAGGAGGACAGAGGAGATGCTTGGAGTGCCTGTGGACAAGAGGAGACCCTGAAGGCATTCATGTAGTCATTCATGATTTATGGGCTTGGCAACAGAGGTCTTATCTTTCTCCAGAAGTAAAAGAAAACAAAATGAACAGAAATGCCAGAAAATGAGTAGTGGCATGTTTCTGCTTTTAAATCAAGGGAGAAATCAATCAAATAAAACATTTACCACTAATCTATAAAATGGACTTTCAGCCAGTCTTAGATTCCTCATTTATCATGCTTCTGCTATTATTATTATGTTCTTAATATTCCTTCATAAAACAGCTGAAAAAATTATTTTCTCTATGTGGATTTTTTCATGAAGCTCTTTTACCCTATTATTTTTGATTTTGCTTCCAAAGCTTTACAACTCCTTTTAGTGAGAAGGAGACTGTGGTAACCGCTGTTTGTTTGGTTGTGTTGTAGCTTATTCTGCTCTATAAACATGCCAGCATTCCCAGGCCTCTTTGTACGTATTTTTCTTTGGGCAGTGCTCAAAAAAGTAAAAATGTTATTGTTTGAAGTGTTTCGGAGTTATTCCTGGCAAGGAACGGTCCTTGTCCTGGCCAGCATCTGCTGCCTGGAGCCGTTTCCTGTCGGAGGCCGCATCTGGGAGCTCCTTCCTCGCAGAGGGGCTGGGAGGCACCTGAGGACAGGGACCTCTGCCACCCGTGCCTGGCTGCAGGGCACAGCTGAGCCAGCAGTGGCACTTGTGTCTTTGGAAGTGTGTCTGGAACCGAAAAATCCCGTTCCTGTGAAATTATCCTGTCACAGTGCGTGGGGAATTCTCGGTGGCTGTGCGCAGCTGCCTTACCTTCACTGTCAAACACCACTTCCATACCTATGGGGTTTTTATGGATCCTGTGGATTTTTTTTCTCTCCCAAGTTAGGCTTTCCTTTCCCTCTGCAGCAACATCTGGTTTTGATATAATGAGGAATAAAGTTGAACACTTCTTCAGAGTTGTATATTCTACTGCAAATATCTTCAGAAATTTTCTACTCTTTGGTAATAAAATTTAGTTTGTTTTATAGAAAAATTCCTCTGCAAGTTTCATTTTATCAGAGCCTTAAAGCTTTATCTGACAGGGGCGATATTCAATCATTTTCTATTTGAGCCATTTTTATGGGTTATTCTTTCAGGAATTAGGCAATGGTTATTACTCGTTCTGGGAGGTTTCCCATAGCCTACAGAAGTTATAGCATGTACTGTTCCTGCTGCTGAGAGAAAATAAATCTCTTACCAGAGTTGGGGTTTTTTGCTTAAATTCAGATTAATCAGCTGTGGTAGGAGTTGTTTTAATAATTTCTAAAAAGGTCATACACTGAACAATACCGTCCATAAAAGGCTGCAGCAGCAGCAGACAGGGTGTAGTCCTGGAGGTAAGCACTTTGTGTGACAGGTAATCCACTGGAGACAGCCGTGTTGTTCATCATTCCGGGCATGAAAAGGCCATTAAATCCAGGGAATGAATGAGGAATGTGGCGCTGCTCTGGCTCCCTCTCCTCTGCAGACTCCGTGTAGGCAGGGCAGACTCTTTTCTTGCTGTTTTCAAGAGGCCATTTGCTGGTTTTTGTCAAAAAGAAAAGCCTCCCTCCCTCCCTCCCATTTTTTTAAAGCAAAAGCTCTCCAGGCCCTGTGAATTATTAAGATCTGTTAGCACAGTTGCTCTTTCTTTGGGAAATTGGCTGTCAGAAGTAGCAAGAGAGCTCTTAGAAGTCTCTTTGCTTTTGATTAAGTGGAACAGTTGGATCGGTAACAGATTCCAGATTTTATGTGACAGTTCCTCATTTCTGCACAACCTGTGCGATTCCAAGGCCTCCTCTGCCATGTGCCCATGCAGCTCCCTGTGTATCCGTGGGAATCGGGGCCTGGGCACACACACACTGTCACCCCCTGGGCACTGCCACAGCGCTCCCTTGGCTTTCCCGGAGCACAGAATGTGCACAATGCTCACGGAGATGGATTTCCTATGGCTGCTTCCTTAGGGAGCAGCCTCTGCAGTGATCAGTAAATATTGTGTCACTCAGAGGAGAACATCGTTTGTTTGTGCCACCTATTAATGAAGCCATGGTACAAATCCCTTACATTTATGAAGTGTTGGTTTGGAAAATAATCTTTGGGAGAAACACAATGCACAACTTCCCTGCTTTATACAACCAGGGAGACTAGCAGTGTTTAATATTTTTGGAGCAGTCTCATTTCTTCTTTAAAGAAAAAAGGATTTTTCCTCCACAAGTCCACCTTCTCCATCAGCTCTGGACAAATGGATGCACTTGGTTCAGGTTTCTGTCGAGCCCAATTGCAAATGTACCAAGCTGTGGTACGTCCGTGCCTGCAAGGTAATGAATATGGATTATAGTGGAAGCTTTTTTGAGAAATGTTTTGAAGTTTACCTCCTCTTGAAACAGGTTTTCAGCTCAGAGGATTAGCTTGCCTAATTAGCATATATTAGCATACATAACTGGCTGTACGGTGGAAGGAGATCTGTTCAGTGCAGGAGCATGGCACCAAATATGTTTGCATCTTTTAAATTGAATATTTTGTTCTTACTGGACAAATTTGGCCTGGGCCGGTTTAAAAAGCTGGAAAGCCTTCAAAGGGACAACAGGACATGGAGATGTTGGAATTTTCTGATTTCACTGCTGTCTTCTGGAGTTAACTTTGGACAAACAGGGCTTTTGGGATGGTTTTGGTCTCTGAAGTGGAGCATGGGCTGAGCTGCTCAGAGGGAGTGGTTCAGGGTCCAGTTGGCATTCTGGGGTAGCAACATCCCTTCTCCAGAGTTAATCCTGGGTTGGATGCCAGATGTTGCACCTGAGATGGAATAAAATCCTACACTGATGACCATTTATGGTCTGGGGACAACAAAGCAGCTTCGGTAGGAAAGGATCTGGGCTCCTGGTGGGCAAGGACCTGAATTTGGATCAGTAGCAGTGCCCCTGTGGATAATTCCCTATGCTCTGGGAATGGCTTATTCCTTGTTCTTGGGCGCCTGTAGGATCACCTGGAGCCCTGGGTTCCATGGGAGCCCCTCAGGTGGGGGGCCTGGGGGGAGCAGGAGGGGGAAGCAGGTTCTTGCTCTGGATGTGCCCAAGGAAAATGAAAAACAACATAAAAATGACCTAAATGGGCAGAAAATTCCATTCTGGATCAGAATATTTGTTTCCAAGGAGGATGTTCAAACACTGGAACAAGATGTCCAGACAGATGATGGAATCTTCATCCCTGGAGATGCTCCAGACTTGTGTGAGCCATGTTACCTAACTTTCGATTTGGTTACAAGCTTTGGCCTCAGGAGGGTTCTGGGCTGAATTTTTCTGCGATTCCTTTGCTTTTTGGAAGCCACCTCCTCGGTCGAGGAGGGACATGGCCCAGAACAGCTGTGGATGCAGGTCTGGGCTGTGGGCAGAAGCTGCTCTGGCTTGGTACAAGGTATTGCAGTCAAGAGATTGGACACAAGGAGTAAATGAACATTAGGACCAGAATTTCCCTGCCAGGTGCCCTCTGTGCCACATTGTGGAACCTCCCCCTTTTATTTCATTTGTTTTCTGAGGCAGGAACATTTTTCCTGGATTATTTGAGTCTTTAAGAAATTAAAGTTCTCTGAGCTGAGACATCCAGTTTGCTATTTAGAGCTCTTGGAACATTCAGTGGTGGTGATGCATTGTGCTCTGACCCTTTTTATATCCCAAAAAGCATTGTTCCCGTTCCATAATACAGCCTGGAAGGAGGAGTGCAGCATTTGCCATCCTTCTGTCCTTTCACTCTTGTTTTCTTCCATTTTAATGGGCTTTCTGGTGGAATTTAGAACTGGAATTCTCTGCAGTACAGCACTCAGGACTCAGGATGATGTAAATTGAACAAAAAGAGGTTTTTACACCGTGTTTTACAAAAAACATCAAAATTCCAAGCCAACCCTCGGAACTGTAAATGCCTGAGCTGGTCTGGGGGATGTTACCTGGTCACTGCCTGGCAGGGATGGGTGCTGTGCCAGATCTCCTTTTCCCCTTGGAGGATAGATGCTCTTGGTGCCTTAATTCCCTGCTGCCTTCCTCCTCCCTACTGGAATTTAAACATCAGGATGTTCTGTGATTTCTAATAAAACTTCTTTAATAAGAAAGATACTTTGAGGGGCCCTTATTCTTAACGAGGCTTAGTGTACTGTTGTGGTGGTGCTGAGGAGTTCGTGTGAGATCCTGGGTTCCTTTCGTTCTCCCCCTCGGAATTACATGTCAGAAAATTACAGGAAGTTGGTAAGAGGGAGCAAAAAATTGTGAGATACAATCAAGCTATTTTTTTTAGCATGTTATCTGCTTCCTCTTTCAGGAAAATATTTCCTCTGAACTATCATCATGTAAAGGTCCTTCATGGGATTTTCTACTCTGAAACCAGCTCCTGCTCTTGGGGAAGTTGCTAATTAGGCAGAAATGGGATTTTAACCTGTCTTATCTTTAAAGGCCAATTCATCCTGTCAAGTCTACGTTCAGTTGTGAGAGCACAACCATAAATCTTTTTAATGCACATGCACGGCCAAGTCCTGGCTTTGTTGTGTTGGATATTTTCACCCATTTCTGTGGGGCAGAGCTTGTTGTTCCTTGTTTGCAGACAGATTGTTGAGTATCCAAGGAAAAGTGGTGTGGTAGTTCCGGTGGGATTGCTTGGCACACATTTGTGTGAGGAAAAGGTACTGAAATTAAGGAGTCCTTAAAGAGAAATTAAGGTAAGGAGTGGGGCTGGGTTTATGTAGTGCAGCCCCCGAGTTTAAGGGAGGTCAAGGTTAAACAGAACCATATTTATGTTTGGGGTGGCTGCAGATCCACTTTCCAATACATGAGGATTTTGGAAAGGCTGAATAAGAGATGCACCAGGCAGGGTGAAAGAAAGGTTTCCTGGAGGTAACAAGGCAGGAATTCCCCTGGTGCTGTTAGAGAGGCAGGATCAGAGGGCCAGGCAAGCTGGAGCCATGATCCAAATAAACTTTGGAATGGAGCCCTAAGAAAACCTCAGAACCTGTTCAGATCATTTGTTGCATGGAAGGAAACTTGGAGCTGTGACCTGAAGCGCTGTTTGATTTTAGCTCAGGATCCAGTCTTGGTCTTCTGCTTTGGGAATAAAACCTTCTGCAGGTGGTGCCAAGGATGATGCTAAGGGGCAGAACATCCGCACACACAGCCAGACTCAGGTCTGGATCCCTCTTGCTGAGATAAACAGATAAAACAGCTTAGGAGAGCTTTTGTTAAATCCGTGGTTACTTGGATATCCCTCTGTGCCCTGGGGGAAGCAGGAATGGTTTGTAGGGTAAAGCATGAGATTTATAACTGCAGAAATGTTGGATTTGCTTGTTACTCAGCTCCATGGGAACTCCCATGGAGGAAGGGCTGTGTTTCCAATGTTTTGTGTCATCCTAAAGCTATTGGAGGGACTGTGTGTTTGAAAATATTATTATTAATAACTTGCATATAAGTTGCTTATTAAAAGAAAAGTTAGAAGCTCATTATACTTTATACAAGCACAGTGCTTTGGATTTCAGATTGTTGTAGAATGAGGTAAGGGTTAGAAACTCACTTTGGGGTGACCCACAGAGCAGCTCCGAACAGTTCTGAAACCTCAAGAATTATTAGATGCTAATTTTAAAAAATAGTCCCTTTTCTTAGTGTGTGGATTGTCTTCCCAGAACACTCACACTGTGAGCAGTGTCTGGAGTACAGTTCCCATTCCAGAGGCACAGAACTCAGGGAGCACCTGTAGTATTTACATTTAAATTTACATTTACACCAGGGCTCAGACCACTCCTCCTTTCCCTCTGCTTCAGTTTTCTGTGCCAACTTTGTTTCCTGGGCCCAGATTTTCGTTGTAGCTCTGATATCACATTGTGAAACTCCACTGGAATAAAGTGTGCCCGGTTTTTGGAACTTCAGGGCAGCCAATAACTTAAATCTGGGCAAGGATGCCTCAGACTTAGAAGAATTCTGGAAGTGCTGGCACAAGGTAGTGGTGATTTCCTGTTTGTTGATTTATCTCTTTTCCATCGGTCAGCTTCAGGTGAGATCCATAGGGAATGTTTCTCCTATAGCTTCAGACAGTTGTTGCACTGATTATTGGCTGTAAAGAATGTAGTGAGTTGAGATGGAGGAGAAAACACAAAGTGTGTATGATCTCAAACCCTCGAGTGAACACACAGATAATCTATGTATTTTAGCTAATTTCAATAGCATGTGCCTATATAAAAGATAGGTTGGAATTGTGGCCCCAGGGAAAGGGTAAAGATACAAAATTGGAGCCATTGTTGTCTTGCTGTAATTTAACATCCCCTGGGAGTGGTTTAATGCTGCTCATTGGGTGCACAGCTGCAAGGGGGGAGCAGATTTTGGTGTCATTGCAGATGGAATTGTTGCCTGACAACCACCCAAATCAATGTAATACCGGGAAATAATGGAATAGTTACATTTATTGTGTAGGTGGAAGGATAAGACACATCTAAGTCATTATGGAGTTCAAGAGTTGGGTTTATCTGGAAGTTTGGGTTTATGTAAATAAAAACATTTATTTTTGCTCTCCAGGAAAGAGAATATATCCCAGCTAATGGTGTCAGCTCCTCCAAGCCTTTGGGTGTGGGCAGTGCTGCTGAATGATCTCTCTTATCACAACCAAGTTGGCCCTTGGGATGGATGAGTGGTACAGAAGGAGAATGAGTAATTAGAAGTTATGTTTTGTTTTTCAGCAAGTAAGACATTCGTAAGTGACCAGACAAACACTAAACAAATAAAACATTTAAGATGTTTTTTCTCATTACATGAAAAAAAATGTGAACAGCTACAAAAACCAAGCAGCACCTACTGAGGGCAGGTAAAAATTTAAAAACACAAATGTGCAATTTTCATAAATGGTCGTGTTTGCCTGCACAGAGGAGAGGTTCAATACCCTCCTTCCTTTTGAACTGTTCTCTTAAGGTTCAAAAAGCAAAAGGCCTGTGAGGGAGGCGAGACCCAGGTGTGGGATGGAGTTTCCTTGGGCAAACATCCCTGCCAGTGCCCGGAGTGCTGACAGTGCTCAGGTGCAGCATGGCACTGATAACACCCAGAGTTCAGTCTTTGTAAATTTACTTTTGCTTTGCACACTGCTGAATTGCTGCCTGCCTTCTATATATTTTTCTCCATATTTTTAATAGTGAGAGAAACATTATTTTATCAGTGTCTTCTTTCTTTAAACTCCAAATTAGTATAAATTAATTACAGTTAGGGGCTGCTGCTGCAGGAAGCACTGGCAGGATGGATGGCTTTTGTGTGTGTTTAATATGTTGATACTTCTTGTCAAATAGACTTTCCTCATACTGAGTGTGCTCTGAGTAATGGAAGATGAGAGGGGAAGGGAATTAAATCCCATTTATTCAGGGGCTTATTGTTTCTCTCTCATCCCTGAAACCCTCCGAAAGATTAATTAATGGATGACAAACATCTCAGCTTCAGCTATCCAGCTGAAATACATGATGGATCTTGGAGCTCATCATCAATTTATTACTAGCTTAGCAGTAAAAAGATAGGAAATAGTGCAAAGTGGAGAGAAACCCCCAAATCCTCACCCTAATATTGATAAAAGGACAAAGAATTGTTCCTAAATTCCTGTACCAGTGGAGATCTTTGAGCTCTCCGTAAGTTCTGGCCACATTCCCAGAAGGAAGCAGAGCAAACAGGCGAGGGGGGGATACAGCTCCTGACTTATTTTGTCCTCGTAACAGCAGAAATCCAAAGTTTGTTCTTACAAAGCACTAAAAATGTCATAACATAGAATGTCCTTTTTAGGCCTGCCTGGATGCTCTGCAGAGCAGTTATTTATGCGTTGCAGCTTTTTGCCACTGAAGCAGAATTACAATATTTTAGATATTCAGGGAGCTGTTTTTAAGCCCTTTAGGCACTGCAGAAACACAACATTTATTTGTAATTGCTGTTCCATGTGCAGCTTGTTTCGATGTTCTGGACAGGGACGTGTTGTTTACAGCATGTGAGCCCTGAAGAACACTCGTGTATACAGCAGAAATTCTGATTAAACACCAGTTGATCGGGCAATTTATTCTCTATTTCTAGATTATTTCCCCCTCAGTCCATATTCCGAGTGCTATTGGAAGGCTTGGCTGCTTTTGCCTCTGGGAGAAGATGCTTCAAGCTGTGTTTGCAGGATCATCTCAATTTCAGTCTGATCTGCTTCCTAAAAAAGGGGCCAATTCCTCACCTCTGCCTCCAGCTGGGCTTTTCTGCCCCAGTCTTTGTCACTGTTGGTGGCTGCACCTCTCCAGAGGTCCCTGTGCTGGCAGATCCTGATGGAAGCTGATGAGGGAAGTTTGAGCTGGTGGTGGTAGTTTGAGGGAAAAGTGGGGATATGAGAATAGGAGAGAAATAAGGGGAGGAAGGTGATGCTGAGAGGGGTCAGGCTGTGGGAGCTAGGAAGTGAATGTCCCCTGGTGAGGGAACCATGGCCAGCCTGGGCCTGGCATGGGTGGCACACTGGGAAGCTGCAGACCTTGGAATACCATGAGAGCCTCCAGTGCAGCAGCATTAAACTCAGAGTGGAGGCTCAAGTGCTTCTCCAAAGCTCAGAAAAACTTTGCCGTGGATCCCTGAATGCTGTGCCCAAAATGTGCCTCAGCACCTGCCCTGCGCCCTGCCAGGGTGTCCCAGGCAGGATCTCTGGCATAAAACATTGGAAAGGGAAGAAGACCTAAATCTTCTAATTTTCCTTTTCAAGGTTTATTTTAATCTTCAATGCATGCAGAGGTTGAAACAGTTGCTGGTGTTTTGTCCCTCCCCGCAGGTCCCCTGAGCTGCTGCACCCCTGGCACGTGTTTCAGTCAGATCTCAGTCTGGGTTTGACACCAAAATTCCTGTAGTTCCTAATTTTGTGAATTATGCCATCACATTTTGAGTGCCTGCAGTCTCTTACACGTGTGTCAGTCATGGATGGGAATGGATGGGGTTCTTTTGTGTCTTTTTAAGATGAATGAACTCACTCTGTTTGGTCTTTATGGATGGTGGTGCCAAAGCACTAATATTGAGTTACTCAGCTGAAGTCATCACTTTGGAAAGAGGAGAAGGAAGAGAACACAGGCTTTTTCAGTTTTATTTATTTTTAGAGCCTTACCCATTGTTTCCTGTATTTTTTTTTTTATCTTTTAAGGTAGTAAGTCTTGTATAAAAAGCATTCTTTTCTTCATTTTGACGGTTTCCTTTAACAAATACCCTAAGTCATAAATATTCCATTGCTTTATTAAAAAAGCCAAACCCCACCCAAAGGAAAAAACCCAAACCCACACAAAACCCTCCCACAAATGCAAGGCAAACCCAAGCAAATCTGTTTTTATATGAAGGATTAGTTTCTGTGTCCCTGTGGCTGTAGCCCAAAGACATAGATCAGGACAGACAATGTGGTTTTGTGGGGAACAGACAGAATAAAATTTTCCAGTATTTTCTTTGAAACCATATTTTCTGTTTATAACTGTTATAATATTTAAAATATTTTTATTTGATTTCCTCTCCCTCTTTTCAGATGGGGATATTTTCCTGCATAGTAAATTCAGCTATGTGGAAAAAAACCCTGGGTTTGAATTCTTGAAAGTTAAAAAGGTCTTGTTTTTCAAAAATCAACCCATTCCAGATCGATTTTAACCTAGATATTTCAAACGTGATTTGGGTTGAGAGAAACAGTTCTGTGAGTGCTCCCAGCAAATATCTCATCCCTCTGGGCAGATGCCATTAAATAAACATGTGTTCACTACTACATAAGAACATTATTTTTCTAATGTGGCATATGCATGACAAGCACAGAAGGCTCAACTGTCAAACTTGGAAAAATATCTGTGTAGCTAATTCTGGGCTTGCTCTGCAACCAGCTTTTGCATATGCTGCAAGTGTTGTTTTTCTGCATAAAATTCTTTACTTTTGCTTTTCAATATCCAATCTAATCCTGGGAGTGGAGTAAGGCATGAAGTAACAGAATGTCACTGAAGCCCTGCGAGGGAACTGATGTAAAGCAGAATATGTGCTGGTGGAAATTAGATGGTATTAAACCACTGGACAGGTCAAGGTAATTAATGATTAATTCAATGTTTTCGGATAATTTTGGAGGGAAGAACCTTTTCCCAGTATCCAGCCTAAATCTCCAAGACCATGCACTCCTTGGAGGGTGAGTGGTTTCAGTGTGTCCTGAGAACTGATCAGGATTCATTTATGGAATTAGCCAGCCCTCAGGAAGATCAGCCCACCCTCCTTCTGCTGACAGGTGCCCCTAAATGTGCCCTTTTCTCTGGCCACGGTGTGTGTGAGCAGCATGGAAGCCTCTCCTTTGGAAACTCCCTGGATAGCTTTTCCAAGCCTGCAGGGGATGAGCACCATGGAACGATTGCCTTTAGAGGTCCGTGGAAACTGAAATAGAATTGTCAGCTGGGGTTACAGTATTAACAGCATCTCCCTTTCCTGGATGCTGCACAACCATGATGTAATTAATTAAATATATCTGGACAGTGGGAATAAAGGATGTGGCAGAGGGGCCTGTCTGGAGAGCAGGAGCAGATGCTGCTGTGTCTGGGGCCTGCAGAGTCAGGGGGTGCCACTGGCATGAGCTCGGGCTGTGGGATGGAGTCACTGGGCAGTTCTGTGTAAGGCTCCAGGGGAAATTGTTTCGGCCACAAATTCATCCATGGATTTAACATTTGCTGTGTTACGGACCCAAAAGTGATCCAGTGAAACTGAACTGTCTGAAAGGTTTAGGCAGCACAGACAACAAAAGTAATATGTGTCACCTGCCAGCCATGTGTGCTGGCTATCAAAGATCACTCATTTCTGACTTTGAAGTTGTGCATTTCCCCAAACTTACTAAAAACGATGGGCAAAAATAACTACAGCCCATTCATTGCACCTCTGCCCAGTTACTTGCTGTGTGTCATATTTATATAATCAGTTGCATCTTTTAATAAATTTGAAAAATTGGGGCTCATTGACATTCCAGACATGGTCGAAAAAATGGAAGTTAAGTAATCACAATGCTGAGAATTGTCTGAGAATGATTGTTGTAGATTTTTCCAAGTAGTAATCACAGGCCCTGCTTAACCAGCTCCATATGGCCCAAGGCATGTAGGCAGCTCTAAGTGGGACAAAGAGTGTTGGAGTGGTAATGAAATATGCAGTAATCATCAGGGCTGTGTGAGCTCTTTACATTATTTCACACTGCTGCTTTGAAACAAAGAACAGGATGTGGCACATTTAATGCTTTCCCCTTGAGAATCCATTGGAGTAAAGTTCAATTTTTAATTCAAAAGGCAAGGGAAGCTGCTACGGAATTAAAGATGTGGATGCTGCCCAGATGAGCTATAAATAACTTATCCATGAACAGCAAACCCTCTCTAACAGTCATGAGGAGATAAATGTGCCCCTCCGACAGCGCACTCACCCTGAGCCCTTCCTCTCACATTTGGGTTGGGCTTTTTCTGCTGAGTAATTTCACAGTAAAAATGGCCCCCAGTTAAACTGGGTTGCACTGGGAGAGGCTGATGAGAGCTGTACCTCGCAGATAGAATCACAAGTGCCTTTTGTTTTGCTGTTCTGTGAATTTTTTCTGTTTGCTTTGCTGTTCCCACTTCGTGTGACACCACTTGGTGCTGGTGCCTGGTGGGATGTGCCCGACCTGTGCTGCCTGAGGAGCAGGGGGACACCAGCCTTGGTTCCCTGGCCTCCCAGCATTACTTTTTCCATTGACCATCTCTGTCCAATTCCCTGTTTGGCTCCTGCTGCCCAGTTGCTGCATCCAGTGGGTTTGGTAGATTTTAGGGCACGTCCAAGTGTGGAGATTGCTGTAGTTGCTTACCAGCAGCATCATGGAAGATGGTTCTTGGATACAGACACCACCTCAAGAGCAACAGTTATTGCAGGGTGGCTGTTGTCTTCTGGCAGAGCTCCCTAAGTGAAAATGTTGGTGTTGTGCTGAGGTAATATTTCAGTTTTGATAGATTTGAAATTGCTTCTGAGCTTCCTCCCTCCCATTCTCGTGCTTGGATTCAGATGTATCCTGGTATCCACTGGGGAGCCAGCCAGGAATAAATGAACATCTTCCAGTGACAAGGTCCTGGTGTGCACTGGTTTGACATGAATATCTCAGAGTTTGGATCATTCCTTAGCACTAGGAATACTTAATACCTTAAGTACTTTCTTTAAAAACTGTGTTTAAAAGCATCTGTGGTGCTGTCCATAATATTTTCTTGAATAATGAATTTATTTAATGTTTTTTAAGGCTGGTGTAGAGTATAAGACTCTTCAGTATATATGAGTGTGTGTACATATGTATTTGTATATATCTGTGTGTGTATATATATACATACACACACACAGAGAGGAGTCTTATCCTCCTTTGGTACACCAAAATAAGAGTTTATTAAACAGCAATGGGATGAAGCCAGTTACTTCCACTTCTTTCTTAATTTGGAGTTTGAAAATGAGCCAAATGAGAAGTTAATTTGTTTTTTCCTCTTAGTTAAGCTTGTGTGTATTTGATTGTGTAACTTTGACCAAAATTAGCTTATTTTCAAATAAGCACAGGGCTGGGATGCTGCAGGAGGGAGTCCCTGGCACCTGGGTGCTCAGCTCTTGGAAATGAACATCTCCAGGGTTCTGGGTTGGTGGGGCAAGGAGAAGCTGCCAAGTGCTGCTGGAATCTGAGCAAGGGGCACGGTGCAGAAACTTTGAAGTCTCCTGGACAAATTTGTGCCTGATGTCACGTGAAAAGGCATTTAAAATACAGAGAGACCAAAAGGAAGTTGAGCAGGGTGTATTTTATTTCAGCTGCAGAATAAATGCAGCATTCCAATGGGGACTCTTGGCAAGGAACAGACATCCAGACCAGTTCTGTGAAATGCAAAAGTGACAGCAGTGAGAACAGAGATCTATTGCCTTACAGATTTGCTGACAATTCCTGGGGAATTTGTTGGGAATGAGGAGAATTTTAGGTGTAAAACACTGCTCATCAAACTTGTTTTCCCACTGCAGTATGAATCTCTTGCTGAAACATATCCCAGTGGAAGTGAGGGACTGGTTAAATAATTTGTCTGACTCTTACTGGTCTGTCTTGGAAAAGATTCTCATGTGTGGTGAAATTATTTCTCTTCCCTAAACATAGGAACTTCAGGCATTTGCTACCAAGGTTCTTGTAGGTTTTCTTAACCTGATTGAATTTAATCTTGCATAAATAAAAAATATCAATAATTTTCCAGAATTACTCCCACTGAGCTGACTTGTATTCCTTTCTGATATCCCAGGTAAAACCTGCCACTGTTATGGCTGAAAGTTAGATTTGGAGATAAAGGTTGAATACCAGCAGTAGTGAACTTTTCTATTTTATTTTTGACTAAAACAGAGGTGGTGAAGTTACTTTTGACATTAAATCCCATTTAGTAATTATTATCAGAAAGAAGATGCATATTGAGAATTTCAATGTGCTAATGCTTCAATGAAATAAAAATAAAGCACCACAGAACATAGATAATAGTTATTAATCCTGGGAATTAGTTTAGTGGGAGCCCATCTCTGCCATGATCATGTGGAACAGTGAGGGAGGTGCAGGACGCTGGCAGTGGGGATGGAGCACAGCTGGGCTGGGAGGTGCAGCTGGACACGAACTC
Source organism: Daphoenositta chrysoptera (assembly GCA_013397915.1). Classification (NCBI taxonomy): domain Eukaryota; kingdom Metazoa; phylum Chordata; class Aves; order Passeriformes; genus Daphoenositta; species Daphoenositta chrysoptera. The sequence continues at coordinate 14,874 of VZRO01008493.1, read as the reverse complement.
TGCTCCCAAGGTGAGGGGCACAAGGAGTGACCCAGGGCATGGGTTTTATGTAAGACAGCTTAAGATGGTAGCTCAGAGCAATTACATGCAGAGTTATTAAAGTGGGATTATCTCCCTGTTGCTACCCTCTTTAAACAACCCAGACATGTTTTGTGGAAATTTAAATGCATTGTAGCAGGGGTTTTATGCCAGCAAAATAATGCCTGGAGTAATTGTGATGCTTTGTGCTTGAAGGCAAAGGCCTCTTACAGTCTGTGGGGGTATCACATAAACAAGGAAAGAATGAAAGAAAATAAATTGTCAGCAGCATCAGTCATTGATCTGTTGGTTGTATTTGATAACAGCCTTTATCAGGGTGAAGAATATATAATGGAGTACATTTCCAAGAGGATATCTTTCCAGCTGGTTCATATTCTGCTTGAGGGGGGACAAGTAAGCAAACCCAGACTTCCAGTAATCTTCAGCTGAAGCTTCATTTGCTATCAGATTATGTTTAAATGTTACAAGTGAGTGAAATTCTTTGGCCCAGAGAGATGGAGCTGAGTGAGGCTGCCAGGGTGCCGGGAGATTTCACAGGGGGATTTTTCCTTGTTAATTTGCAGTGAGACTCAAGTGCTGTGATTTGTATTTAGCCACGGTTTGCAGTAGTTAGGAGTTGCTTTTTACATCCCTGGCGTGACAAAGTCAATTAAGTCTGGCTTTGCTGCTTCTGGGGTAAGTAGGTGAGAATTTGGGTTTGGCTGTAGGCGTTCTGAAGTGCAAGATTTATCAGAGATGGAAAATCAGCTTGTTTTTGTTCCATGAGGGCCAGCCGTGGTTGTCGCACGCACTCTGTGGGTATGGAGCCATGTGTGTGCTTGGTTTTTGATTTTAAAATTGTTGACAGAAAGGCAAAATGTCGATGTCCATTGCAGGCTCCAAACGGCAGCTGGCACAGCCTGGCAGCAGAGCCCCTCCCTCCTTGCCTGCCTCGCCCTGGCACAGGGGAATGATCCCGCGGATTCCCTGTCACACTGGCTCAGGATCCTGGAGGTGCTGGGTCCTTGCCGGGCTCAGGGGGTCACCCCGCATTCCAATTAAATCTCTGCACAGAGCTCTCCATGTGGCTCCTTCTGCGTGCCAGCCAAGGGCTTTCCTGGAGGTGCAGAAATGGGAGGTTGTTATTTACTGAAATATTAGGGGAAATTAAGTAGGCTGAGCTGTAATCTTCTTAAAGCTGTGTTTTTAAACAGAATTAGGTTTTTCAATAAAATAAAAGCCCAGTTTATAATTACTTTTATTTTAGAAATAGCGTTTTTTGTCCTCCTGTGCAGCGAACCCCTGGGCTACATGCAGAGAACCCTCCTGCTTTAGAGAGAAGCTGCAGGGTGCTGTGTGTGGATTACTGTCCTTGGGTGGATTTGCCTGGATAGCTGTGGGATGCAGCTCAGGAGCAGGCTCTGGGTGGGGAATTTGATGAGAACCCTTTGTGTTGCATCCCAGAGATGTTCCCCCGACACCTGTGCTGCCCCTGCTCCTGTCTGGCCCCACTGGAAGTGTCTGGTGTTCCAGTGAGGTGCTGTGGAGTGTTCAGGCTGCCCTGTAGGGCTCGTTGACTTTCTATTGCCCTTTGACCTGCACTTTCAGTGTGCAGGATTGTAGGAGGCAAATCCTTCAAGGGTAATAAATCCTCAATATTACTGCTCACACAGCAGCTCTTGCTTAACTCTTCAGAGCAGGGGGCTGTGGCAGAGTTTCTGTGTGGAGTGGCTCCCCCAGGAAAGGGACCCACCAGGTCTGGGAGTTGAATTAAACTGTTCTAATCAAAAAATATTTCTGAAGTGAGCAATTAATGGGGATCTGCAGCCTTGGTTTCTCTGTAGACCTTTTAACAGCCTTCCAGGGCCTAAAGGGTCTCCAGGAGAGCTGAAGGGGGACTTGAGACAAGGGATGTAGGGACAGGACACAGCAAATGGCTTCCCACTGCCAGAGGGCAGGGACAGATGGGTGACCAGGGGGATGTGGTTTGGAGGCTGTTTTGCCCTTTAGGCTCCTGAATTAAAAATAGGATTGGAAACACAGAGTACAGGTGACCCTGTCATGCTCGAGTTGTTCAGATTGTCCCACAACACCTGATACACCAGTGCAGCTGCCATGGAGTCAATGGAATGGTGCCATCACCAAGAAATGCAGCTGGTGAGAGGGACTGGGCTGAATTGGGAGGGGGGTTGTTCACTGGGTGCTTTATTGGCAGCAGGAGCTCTCATAAGCCAGTGAATTAAACAGGTTAAGTCGAGAAGTTTGAACATCTCCCAGACTAGTAAAGCTGCAATTACAGAACAGCTTTTTTTAAAAAGATGGCAAGAAACTTATTTTTTTTTGTATTTGTTCAGCTGTTCAGTAGCCTTTTAAGTCTTGGAGATAACAGAATGGTGAGCATGTCTTTTGATGTATATTCCTCCTCCCCCAAATGGGGGCGGGGCGTAGGAACAAAAGGTATTTAATGAATTATGATGGATAGCTACGTGGTGAGGGACTTGGAGGAACAGGGTAAGACTCCTGATTAGATGGAATGAGGAAGTGGAAGCCACAAAGACCAGGGAAGATTCTCTTGGGTTGTTGAAGATGGGCTCTGTTCTGTTGCCTGACCTGTGGGAGTGCGGGATGCTGGATTCGAGTGCAGGGTGTGGATCTATCCCATTCCACGTGCAATTCAAGGGCGTTTGGAAAGGGGAGGAACACCTCACCACTGGGAGTGGGTGAGTTCCTCACCGTTGGATGTGTAGACTTAGCAGTGCCACAAGACCCCAGAAATGCAGGCTGGGTGTGAGGCTTTTTTTCCTGTTGGAGCTGCCAAAGGAAATGCTCAGGAGCTGAGGAGTGCCTGGGTTTCCTGGCACCGCGGTCTGGAATTCTCAGCATCTGGATTCTTCTTGGCCAAGTGCTGCTGCACCTCCGGGTGCCTGTTTGGTGGCAGTGGAATGGAGTGGGGATGTGTTCATCCCATTCCCATGCCGTTGTTCCTCAGCAGCTCCGGGCTGAGGTGCCCCTTCCTTCCCCACTCACTGTGTGTCTTTCGACTTAGTTAAATCCACTCTCAGCAAAGCTAAACTGTTTGGGAAAAAGATTAAACCAGACAGTTTGACTAATTGAAAATGAGGGAAATCCTCTGTGACTGTGAACACTGGGTGTGCTTTGTACTGTATTCTGCTTTTCTCTAAGCTAAATCATTCTTTTCTCTGTGTGTATATCTACAGATAAAGTAGATTAACTTGTTGTAATCTTAGCTACTGTTTTAATAAGGCAAAGGAACATTTTGTTATTGTTGATTCCTAGGGTCCTTGGAGAGGAAGAACTTCAGGAATACTTGTTGGTAATAATCTTTAAGGGCAACCCACAACCCTGATTTTTCGAAAATTAAGCACTTGCCATGGCCCATATGCAATAAACAGAATTGGTCAGCCAAAAAGTAGCTGGAATGAAAGGAAAAGCAGGGGCAAGGCACGTTGGTATTGTTGGGATGGTTGGCCACTGCCTGATAATTTAGAGTTCTGAAACTGATGTTTCCAACAGAAAAATACATTTCCAACCATGGTGAAAAGCTGAATTTCAGAAGTGCTGTTCCATCTGTTGCTGAGGATGTCCCACTGTGCAGGTAACAGTCCAGTAAAAAATTCAATAGGGAATTTGGAATCTTTTAGGAAGCACTTACACAGAGAAACATTCAACAACATGAAATTAAAATACACAGTTATATGTCTCTTTTCTCTTTGTGATTTGTACAACAGTTGCTTATTCTTAAATATGCTTGGTTAGATGAGTTCTTATTCTTCTCCTGCTTCCAAGCCCTTTCATTTTGTTTCTGCAATGAAGATGTAACAATTTATGACATCACATTAATATCCATGGCAACAGCCTGTAAAGTGAACAACATATTGCATTTGCATTGCAGAAGCAGCAGTGAGGGAGACGGCTCCTGCTGAAATAGGGATATGGGAAAGAACTCCAGCAGTGAGCACAGGGGGTGCCTGGGAAGGGGAATTCTTTTGTAGTGGTCAAATGTGGTCAGTTGGTTCAAATTTTATGTAAGTGATCTTTAGAAGGAGTCCCAAGTAGAGAGGAGTCAGAAGTTGCAGAGCTTTTTTTGATTTAATAGAAAGTTAAATCATAACTTTCTATTCCTGGTTGTTCCTCAGGGAGTCTGCTCATCCCCAAGGGAATCCTGCTCACTTGGGTTCCTGTTTGCAGTAACTCTCACAGGAGAGATCTTACAGAGCAGGACTGGCTTTAAATTAATAATTACTACATATATGTTCACCCTTAAAGATTATGAGAAAAGCTGAGTACTTGGGAGTCCCAGATAGTTTGTAAAATCTTGTAGCTTAGTTTATTACTGTGTGGAATTCCAAGGACTCCTCTATTTCAGAACAGCTCTCCAGTCATCAGTAATTTTTTTCCATCACCAATGCCATGCTGTGTCTTCCTCATTATTGTTTTCCCCTGTAATACCTTCTGTGTATAAACAGGAGTAAATAAACGTATTATTATAAATAAGAACGTGCTGATGGAGAAATTGTTTTTCCATCCCCATCCGAAAGAGCATCTGCAGTATTCCCTGCTTGGAAAGGCAGGGGTGAGGAGCGAGAGGCGTTGTTTTCCTACACCGAGGTTTTGGTACCTGTTTGGGGCAAGTATCTGTTCAGCCAGTGAAGCAACAGACATCAGGATTTTCAGGGATCTTCCGGAGCTTTTCCCAAGGGATCACACATTTGATCCCAGCTGCTTTGACGAGATACTATTTTTCAAGGAAGTTTCTCTGCTTTCAAAGCTGTTTCATATGGAGGGTTTTATTTTAAAAGGAGCACTTAAACTGTCCCTACTGCAAACCTGCTCTCCTCTAATATGTTTATTATTGCTTGTGGTCGATTTTTTTCCCCTGAAATTTTATTTTTAGCCTGTGTGATCTCGGATCCTTTTCTTAATCGAAAAAGCAGTCCCTGGGTGAAGAGCCCAGACCGGGTCCCAGCCAGCTCCCTCTGCTGGCTTCCTCAGAGGACAAAAATAGATTTAAAAACCTGCTTTAAAACCTGCTTGACATTCTGCTGCCTCCAGCTCAGCCCCCTCGCTGGCAGAACTCAACACAAAACTGTTATTTCGCTTTTGCTTCCGTTCAAGTAGCAGCAAACTCCAGTAAACATTTGCTTACAGAAGAGCACAAAGTATTTTGGCATGTTTTGTGGGGAGTAAAGAACAAACAAAATGACAAAAATATGCTTGTTTTGTCTTTGAAGTCTGTTCTGCGCTTTTATTCTGTGCCTGTGGTTTTGGAAGGATCCTGGCCTCTCCAAAAAGATGAGGATATGAGGGGAAAGGTTCTCACTGGCACATTTATTAAAACATACTTCATTTACACTGTTCTTCATAGCTCCTCTTAAGATGCATTTTCAGGTTTTTTTATTTCCAAAAACTGTTGCAAAACGGAGAGTTTTTAAACTTTTCTTTTGAAAATGTTTGTTTAAAAGTATTTTATTTACAACCATGAAGTCTGACCGTAACCATTTTTGCACTGATGTTATTGCTCAACCCTCACCCTCTGTTTCTGAAGTATATAAACATTGTAAGCTAAAATTTATTTTCTGAATGATAAAAATTACAAGCTGAAGGTCATGTCTGGAAAGACCTACAGGATCATGATATGGTTTGGGGTGGACGGGACTTTTGCTTAACTTTGCTACTCAAAAAATCTGCCAGCAATATTAAATATGGGGTTGCCTGCTGTTAACTCTTACTTTCTATTTGTATTTTTGGTGATTGGTTTTTTGCGTCCTTCAGCTTTTACTGCAGCAAGTTTTTAAATAAATAAATTGAAAAGTCGATTTTGTCGTTTACTCCTGGGTAAAATATAATGAATTCCAGCAGGGAGGTATGAAAAACAAGTAGTAAAATAAGTTTTAAAGCATTATTTTGAAAGGATGTATAACCTAGGAAAAAAATGTTTATTCACGTATTTTCGTACTTTCAAAGAGTAACATGGAGAGGAGTTATCTAATATGTTCCATGTATAATGGAATTAGTGTTGTAGTTCACACTTACAACCTTTGGCTGTTTTGTGTGGGGGACATGATGTGTATTTAACATAGGAAACTGCTCTGAAAATATTTCCTGTATCCCTTACTTTAATTCAAATCTTGTTTTCTCACAATATAGCATTACACGTAAGTTAAGGAAAAGATTTTCTAATGAAAATTGTTGTTTCTATAACCATTAGGTTGAGAAAAAAAAATGAAGAAAATATGAGCCTGGGGGCTGCAAGTAGTGATACAGGACCAAAAGCGAGTATGAACGGAGGAAAAAAAAGCACAATTCTTAATTTTTATGCAGAAGGGTAAACTCAAATTTTAGCTGATGGAAACCCAAATATTGACTTGGTCAAATCAGCATACAGCTGAGATGGAAATACCACCAGTTTCTGTCCCCCGAGCAGAGCCCGGCTGGGTGGAAGCAGAGCTCCGGGGAGACCGGGCACGTTACAGCCGGGATTTCTCCATAAATGTCTCGGATGTGTAGGAGATCCTGTCTTTCCTCCAGCTGCCATCTCACCGTACCAATTGCAGGCCGTGGCGGCCGCGGCCCGGCGGGAGCAGCGAGGAGCGCGGCCCGAGCCGCCTGCCCGCGGGGGAGTGAGGGTGGGCGTGCGCTGCCAGGGCCCTCGCTCCGGCCCTGCGGACTCGTGTCCCCGTCCCTTGGCCGGGCAAGCCCCTGGGATCGCCCTGGAATGCCGCCAGGGCGCCCTTGGATGTGGGGATGGATCACCGGGAGGCACGGCCGGCGGGCGGGGGGGGAATGGGAATGGGAACGGGAACGGGAACGAGGAGGGACGGGATTGCAGCCTGGGTGGAATCGGCCGTCGGGAGCCGTGCGGGCGTGCCCAAGGCAGGGCCGTGCGGAAGGGCCGGCAGAGCTCAGGCCGGTGCCGCGCTCCGAACGGAGCCGTGCTCCGGCAGGGACGTCCTGCATGCTGGGCAAGTGAGGGAAGACTCCGGGTTCCTTTCGCTTTCCAAGCAGGGATTAATAGGGACGGCATTTTTCCTCAGAACAAGCCCCGCGTTACTCGGGATGGCTGAACTGGCTCTGATTTCTCCGGAGAGACTCGCTGCCCTCGTACATTCCCTTAGCTCCAGCAGAGCTCTGGGAACAGGGAACGCAGTCAGTGTCCCATCAGTGCCCATCAGTGTCCATCAGTGCCAGTAAACACACCAGTTGTGTTTGGAGAGGAAAAATACAAGTCCTCCTTCTCATCGCATTGTTGGTGCACAGGAAGGTCTCCCTGCTGCACATCCACTGCAGGATTTCCATTTTCTTTGAACCTGGAAAGATCAAAAGGCAGAAGTGGGGGTGGTAGCTGATGTGTGGAATGAGGGGCACACTGGCTGCAAGGCCCAGGTGGTGACTGGAAATGGAACTGAAGAAAACTTGGGAGATTTGAAAGGGGAAAGAAGAGAGCAAAACAAGTTTGGAGAGTACAGGTTGTTTCTGCGTTTAGGAAAGCATAGTAATAATTTTAAAAATTGTATTTTCCTTCGAAGTTTTTTGGATTGCTTTTATGTTCTTCTGACAAACTACTTTTAATGTCTTTATACCAAAGAGTTGAAGAGGTAAGGGAAAATGAAAAGTTCAGAAATGTGAGAGGAAATTCTAGAAAGTCACAGGAGTAAAGTTAAGAAAATACTTCTTTCCTAGTGGCATCATTAGCCTGGAACATTTTAGGAAACGATGGTGAGAATCTCCCCAAACCTTTAGTGCCTTTCCGCTATGGTCCGGTTATGCTTTTCATTTATAGGAAATACCTCTGCAAAGAAATATGAAGTGGCTTGGAAATCAGACTGCTTAACACAAACACATGGTGGGACAAATGAAGCAGCGTAAATCAGGGACTGGGGGGATATTCTGGCACGCGAGAGCAGGTTTCCCATTGCAGACAACTTCCTGCTTTGCTTTGGGAAACTGTGTAAACCACATAAAATTGTGCCTTATTTCTGTTCCTTTTACTCTTTTTGGTGATGGTAGAAAGCATTCAAAGCAAAAACCACACGGCAAATCCATGGTTTGATTTGGAATCTCTCCTGTCTCAGGAGCTCTCTGCACAGCTCATCTGCATTCCTACAGAGAGAGCAGACTCGAGCTGTAATTGCACAGAAATGCTCATTCTGATTTCATAGATAATAATTTTGGTTAACCAAGCTGCTGAGAAACCGTCCCTGTGAAGATCTGGCTGTGGTGTGCTCCGGTGAAAGGCAGGAGAGGCTGTGCAGGAGCACAGGAACGAAAGTGTGTGGGCCAGGGAGAGGATGTAACATTTAATGTGGATTTTATAAAAAACAACTCTGTACCTACCGGGATTGAGGAAGCGATAAAAGTAATACTTTAAGTAGTGCTAACACAATCTAAGTGCAGATAGTTACCTACCATCTGTTTTTCAATAAATAGCTATTATGCTAATTTCTGTTTCAATGCGCAACAATTAAAGCCTCAGAGTATTCCTGTGATATTCAACAGCTGTTGCCTTTGAAGGTTTTATTTATCCTTCTGAAGTGCAACAATTTTAGTTTCATAGTTAACTCTGCTTGCAAGTGTTGGTTTTTATATCAAAAATTGCGGTGCATTGAGATGCAAACTTGGGTTGTGCCTGAGCCGCAATCTCCAGCCATGGTCTCCATTAATATTCTGATTTTCCTGGAAGATGTTAGGGATACCTTGGAAGGACATGGATTGGAAACGCTTCTGTGCATGTCCAGTGAATATTCCCTCTGTTTGGAAATAGGAGAACACAAATGAATTATTCTGGGGAGCATTTCCACTGTTTTGGTTCATTTTGTGATGAGCTGACTTGGGGAAGGGAGCCAAGATGGATTCCCAGGCCTGTACGAGTGAGCAGCACAATTTCCCTACGATCATAACCAGCACAAGGAAATTAGATCTCTAAGTGGGTTGAATCTGATTCAGTAATAAGTCAATTTGATCACTAATGACTTCAAACACAGATTTTACAAGGTGATCAATGGCGGTATAGCAATGATCGATCAATGGTGTTGTCTTTAATTGGATTTTTATGGGTATAATATAGTTTTTCAGAATTAATGTACCATTGCATTGTGTTGTTACTCTCTTAACTCAATTTCTTAGGAGAAATGATGCTTCAAAATGCTTGTTGGTTTTTGAAATATTGTTTTAAGGGCACGTTAATAAAAATATAGATGAAAAATTAAATGCTTGCTTTTAGTAATTTTATGTCTGATTTTGCTGGAGTTGTTTAGCCATGTGTTTTTAAAACACAGAAAAAGCCCCACGTCCTTCATATTTCATGGCAATGAGGAGGCAAAATATCAAAGGCTAAGAAGGAGCATGTGCTGCTCTGAATGTGAATCCTGAGGAGCTGAGTAAGTCCCCGTCCTCAGCAGTTTGACATAGTAATCTTCCCTGGAAGTAATCTCCTTGTCCCATGTGTCCTGCTTTAATCTATCAGTATTTCTGCAGTGTGCAGCAAGAAATTGATTTTCAGTAATTTTAATGGCTGAATAACTGGTGCTGTCCCAGAGTGTTTTTTCATATTTGCAGTGGCCAATGTGGTAACTGAGGGCAGTGTTCTGGATAATGGCTTTCATTAGCTCTGATGCCTGAGGTAAAAAAGCAGTAGGTGGGAATAAAGCCTTGTTTTTGATGTCTAGACGTTCATTTCAGCTGTTGCTGCAATATGATACATTAAAAGGAAATATGTAACATAGCTCTGAGGAAATATGTATTCTTTGAAACTAATTCTGCTTTTAAACTGCACAAGGCAGTGTGACCTGAATTATTAAAATGTGGGTGGCTGGATTTCTTAAAGGTATAACTGTCTCTGCAGCGCCGACACAGCCTCGACTTGCCTCCTCTCCTTCCTTCCTATATTTCTTTTAAGTAAAATATGTCAGTTTGGCCACTGAAGCAGAACAGAGATCTTATTATCTTTCCAGTATCTCTGCTGGGAGACCTAAAATTATTGAAGTATTTGCTTTGATATTTCGCTGTGACTTTTCTCCTTGAAATTTTTATAATGGATCTTTTTTTTTTTTTGAGAACATGGCTGGCTTCATAAAAATTGTTGGACACTTTGAAGACCTTAATATCTCTGACTTGAAAATAAAAAAGACCCCAAGCCAACTAAGCTGCTCATTAATGTGTGTTTAAATTATAAATTTTCTGTGTAAGTCTAAATTATTGTAGTTGCCTTTCATTCTTTTAACATCTGATCTGCAAGAATAAACATAAAAATCAGCACATTTTTTGAACCTACGAAAACGAAATCATAACAAACACCAAAAACTTCATATATGAAGGCTGTTGATTAATTCCTATTCTGTTTGAATACCAGCAGTGAGATTAACACTTCCATTGTAATCCATTATAAGTGTCAAATGCACTTTTTTCTTGTTTTGGATTTTCTGCTATTCTTGATAATTTTTTTTTCTGAGAATCCAAATTTTAAAAGACAGAATAATAATAGACTTAGTGGTTTGTTTGGGGACATGATTTCTTCTAAAAAAAAAACCCTAACAAAACGTAACTAGAGGAAAGCAGTTGCTTCTTTTGGTGAGAAATGAAGTGGTGAAGTTCTCCCTCTGCTGCAGGGCAGTGAGAAGGGGATGAGCTGCCTGTTAAAATCAAGTAAATGCCAGTCCTAGGTGTCATCCTCCTCCGGAGCGTACGGGGCTGGGGTAGGGTAGTTAACATTCACAGAAATGTACACACACAGAGCTGTAGGTACGCGTGTACATAAAGCTGTCCCAGCGGAGGAGCAGTCACCTGGCAGATCCCTCTGGTGAGAAGGAGCCGGGGCTCCCGGAGGTCACCCGGCCTGGCACCTCCCAGGGGGGACTGCTGCAACCAGGGATCAGATGGGCCATGGCTGCGTCTCCCCGCGGCCTGGCAAGCAGCGACCCACCGTGTGTCCCCTCTGCTTTGCTGCCTCTCCAAACTCTTCTCCTCTGCTCTGACTTCCATGGAGGAGAATGAAGTTCGTGCTCTGTTGTGCTTTCTCTTACTAAAACATTCCATCTTCCCGTGATGCTCCCCCTAGAAGTTCTCTGTTTTGGAAGATGGCTTTCACAGCTGTTGTTCAGTGTCACGTTTGTTGCGTCTAAAGAGAAATATTTCAACTGAAGTAACAGAAATGCCTCCAGGACAGGCCAGAGGTGTTCCCGTGTTTTGGAACCTGTGCAGCACCTGCGTTCTGCTGGCTGTGCCTGGAAATGCTGTCAGGAGTATGGGAAAGCTGAGGGGGGCTGGACTTGGACATGTTGAGTGTTAAAAGCATTCGAAATCATCATGTAGACAGACAGAGACCAACAATTATTTCCTAGGCTTCAATTTGCTATAAGGAATTTAAAATACTCTTCAAAATCTAAAATCTAGTTAAATTATAAGTGTCAGGAACTTTGGAATTTACAGGAATAGTCTCATTTTTAGTGTTTTGCCAAGCTTTTTTATTGGTCACCATATGCATCTTGAAGTTGTAACTTGCTCCAGTAATTTCAACACTTTTCTTTTGGAGTCTGGATCAGGAAGCCAGGGAGCAAAGAGGAAGTGAAATGCTGCGCTTCTAATTTTTCCTCCTCGTTTTTATGGCATCAGACATATGTACATGCTCTTAATTGTGAGATGTACTTTTTTAGTAGGATAAAGAAGCATTAGAGATAATTACAGTAAGTATAGTGCTTTAATATATCTGGGAATTAAAGGCATTATTTATTATAGGAAAATGGTTATGGCAATGTCTTATGATATACTTAGAGTTAAATTTAATAGGGAAGTAATTTTATTTCCATTTCATATATAATTTATGTGAATTCCATGTACTAGGAAAGGCAGTTTGGAAAATTAGAATACTGAGCGTTGATACCACTCCAGACTTTCCCTTTTTCCCTGTCCCGCTCCACTGCTGCTCCTCAGGCAGTCTGATCTCATGGCACACTTGACCCCTGGGACTTGGCTGTGAGGTTGACATTGCTTTTCCCTGCTTTTCCTAGGATTTTGGACACGTTCCTCCCAGCCATTGCTTCTGCTGAGTGCAGGACAGCCATGGATGCAGCTGTGGTGGTGGGTAGGGAGGGGGAGTGCTGCCAGTTTCCATTCCCTCATCCCATCCCTCCTGCTGGGATGTGGAGTGCTTTCATGTCTGGGATTGTGGAGGAATAACAGCCTGGGGTAGCCAGGGAAGCTGGGCAGGGTAAAAGAATACAGGTGATGTCCGATCACAAAAGAATTCTGGATTAAAATTATTCCAACTCTACAGAATATTACATTTAACAGTGTAAAGCAGCATGATCTGACCTGAGTTCTTCTGAAATGGCGTAATTATACTTGCAGAAAATAGTTCTGACAGATGATATAAGCTGTGACAGGGTCCTGTTAGTCTGCTGTGTATACCTGGGAGTACGAAGGGAGTTAGGACTGTGAACTTCAGAACTGGTGGTGGGAACCTTCCTGTAAAATCATGGAATTGATTCTTGTCTCCCCTATTTTGCATGAAGTTCCTAAAGCAGGGGCAATACTGGCAGTACAGCCTAGGATAGGGTGAAACTGGACAAGAGCTCACTGCTGTGTAAGAGTGAATTTATTTTGACTTTTACAGGTTCAGTCAATTTCATGATACTGTCCAAAAATTTCATTTTTTAATTTAAATACTGAATTTTCATGCAGGTGTGATCTCTCATAGTGTAATCTGTAACTTTTCATATATTTGAGGATTATGTAATTTTAAAGTGCAAGATTGTAGCTGCCTTGCAGCTTCTGGGGCTTCAGTATTTCTGAGCTGTTGAGAATTTATACATCAATAGTTCTGAACATGCACAGGCGTTCCGAGTTCCTTAAGCACAGTGTTTTACCCATGAAGCCCGAGGCCGTGCGCAGTTCTGTGCAGTAAATAGCCATGGCCCATTACATCCTCGGTGTCAGGGAGGGCTTGCAAGCATTAAAGGGCTGCAGGGGTTCAAAGGAAAAGCTCCTTGGCTGCTGCCTGTGCGCAGGGGCGCGGGGCTGTGTCTCCGTTCTTCCGGGAAGCCTTGTGCTGTCCCATAAGGTGATTTAGGTACTAAAACCTGGCTTTTCCATTCTGCACAAGGAGAGGGGCTCTGTTACCGACTTTAGGATATCACAACATTGCACATGCAAAAAATGTGCGTTTTCTTGTCTGAGTCTGTGAGTTGCAGCTCCTAGAGAAGCAGCAGAACAGTGGCTCGAGGCTTTGAAGGCTTCTGGCAATACTAGTATTTTCCATGGAGCACAAACTCCCTAGAAGCTTGCCTTCCAACGTGGTTGTAAACTATACTGAGATAATCATCTCTGCGATAGACGCGCTGCTGGGAGGTCTCGTCCTGCAAATTGGCCAAGGAGGGGTGTGAAGTGTTCAGTGCTTAACGTGCAGTAGAATTTTATGTTTGCACTTCTAAAGATCTGCCGACTACTCCTGTAAAATTGAAATGACAGAACTCAGACAATTAACAAATCCTTGCTCCTTGAAAAAGTTGTTTTATCATCTGTTTTCACTCTGCGTCTTCTAGCTGAGTAAGATTTCGAATCTGGTACAGACATACCAGAAATAGTGCTACTCCTGGTAGTTTTAGCACCCAAAAGCCATGAGTAAGGACAGCAGATATTTCTGAGGTTTGTCTGTCCTTCAGGTGACTAATTCAGGCTGCACTCTACTATGAGAGATAATTAGAGTTACTTTTTTAAACTCTAAGATCTCTGCAGTTTGGTACTGAGTGTACAGTTTTTATTTTGGTATAAAATCTGCTGTGTATTGCTAAAAGTGCAATAGTTTAAGTCAGTACAGTGGAGGAATTGCACTAGAGTGTGACAGCGAGAGGTTATGGGGAGTTGTTTCATGTTGTTTCAGTTATGTAAATTGATTTTACACCTTTAATGATTCACTTTGTCTCTTGATTGTCGGCATCTGTGGTTAAGTTTTAAAGGATCTCTCAGCAGTGGTGGTAAAGAATGATCGTGCATTCCTCACCCCTGTACTTGAATATTGAATGCTACAAACAAATGGGTTTGCTTTTATGTTGGTTTTGTTGTTTTTTGGTATTGTTTTTTTTTTAATTCAAAGGCTGCGTCTGCAGCAAGTAAAGATTAAAGCTACTTGGGCAATATAGGTAATAGCTGAAATAGTTTAATGAAACATGCTACTTTGAAAATTAAATCTGTTGAAGATATGTTTTGGATAAATGTTTGTATTTCCCTATTCTGAGCATGTTGTCATTTTATGTTTTTGTAGTGGTGGAAGAAGGATTCTGGGAGAATGGACTTTCCTATGAGTGTAGGACCCTGCTCTTCAAAGCAATTCATAATCTTCTGGAAAGGTAAGAAAAACTCTAGTGCTCTCAAATATTTCATTTTGATACTTAAAATCATACAGGATACCTATAGAGTATTTATATTATTATGGATCTTAAACTAAATTTTTTTTAGATTTAGACTTTGAGTCTAAGAGAACAGGATAGAGATGGATCTTTTGAATCATTGACTGGTAATTTATCATAAAATGCTGTGCAAACTAATTAAACACTCATACAAACAATAATGTTGGTACATATTTCTGCTCAGGTTTTTGCTAAGGAGCTGTTTTAAAAGCCAAAAAAAATGAGAAGTTTTCAGCTTCTTGAGGTGCTTAGAGAGGGTAATTGTATCTGACCTTCAATGCCTTGATGAGCTTAAATGATACATATCTTAATAGCTCTTAACTCTCTTCTCTCAATCATCGTGGTTACGTGCATGTTACATTTTGACTACATTTGTGCACAGTATTCACGGTGAAGCTTAACAGTTCCTGGCTCTGATGAGATATATATATATATA
>VZRO01008489.1:160505-227214 GCA_013397915.1 Daphoenositta chrysoptera | reverse complement strand
GGTGTGAGACGGGTGTGACACATGCCACGGCGTGTGACACATGCCACGGCGTGTGACCAAGTGCGACAAAGGGTAAGGGGAGCGGAACAGGCGTGCAACAGCTGTGCACAGAAGGGTGTGCAACAGGTGTTGTAGCGGGCCTGCACTTGGTGTGGAACAAAGGCTCTGTGGGTGTGTAATGGATGTGCAAGTGAAGGAAAAAGGCTCTGCAATGGGTGTGTAATGAGCAAAGGTCACCAAAGTTAATGGGCAGGTGTGCAATGGTTGTGCAATAAAGGGTAACAGTACGGTAACTGGGGTGTTCTGGGGTGTGCAATGGGGACGGTATGTAATGGCAGGGGGATACAAGGGGCAGGTAATGGGTAGCTGTTGGTGCAATGGCTCACATGGCACACCCTGGCACACATGGGACACCTGGCACACAGGGCACACCACAGTACCCGTGGCACACCACGGCTGGCTGCCTGGCCTGTTCCAACATGGCCACATGGCCCATGGGCACCCCAGCAGCTGGTAAGCCTGGGTTTGGCATCGCTGTATGCTGTGCTGCAATCCCTGCCATCATCTGCAGAGAGCTGGGAGCAGGCTGGGAGGGCGGCTGTGGCTGGGAGCTGTGGGAGGCACTCGTGTGAGCTGCATGGGGGCACAGGACCTATGGATGTGCATAAGCTGCACGGACACCCACACTGCTCCCCAGGCATGCAAGAGCCAGAGCACAGAGGGAGCCAAGGGAAGAGCACAAGGGGTGCCTGTAGCCAGTGGGCTCACAGGCAGGTGGGCAGTGAGTGGGCCTGTGTGAGAGCTGCAGGCCAGTGAGCGAGTGGTGCATGTGGAGACAGGCCAGGAATGTGCCCCTGACTGTGCGTGTGCCTCCCGGCCGCCGGCCCCTTCATGGCATTTCCTCTCACCCTCCGGGGTTACTTTCAGGCTACACCAGGGTGTGGTGGCAGAGCTGAGGCCAGATTGCAAACACATGCCCTTCCCCAAAAAGCAGTACTTGAGCCACCACCACTGTCCCCAGCTTGGAGGCAAGTGTCCCCGTGTATCACTGGCAGAAAGGGAAACTGAGGCACAGCTGTGGGTGCGAGGCATCCGGTGGCAGGGACTGCGGTCACGCCCGCAAACCGCAGCTGCCCTGGTGGGCGCAGCCTGAGGACTGTGGTTTCCTCTTGTTGGTGACAGTGGTGACAGTGCAGGCAGTGAGCACTGTGGGCATCCTTGGGATGGGCTCCAAGCTCCCCAGCCCCTCTCCCGCCACTCTACAGCTAATCCCAGGAAGCCAGGGTGTGTTTGCTTTGGAGACCCTGAGCCTGGTGCGGGCCCACCAGGGCCACCAGACCAGTGAGGGTCTTCTGGGATCCCCGAGGTGTCTCAAGGGTGAAGCTGCCACCACATGCCTTCAGGCAGGTGCTGAGGGGCCACAAGCTTTCCTGCTTTTGGACTTAAAACCAGTGGGGATTTCACTTTTCTCTCTCCCTGTGTTGATGCTCCGATCAAAGTGTTCACTGTCAAACTTGATCCCATTTTCAGTCCATCAGAGCCAAAAATCACTGCCTGCATCTGCTGAGCACCCCGAGCTGGCAACAGCTCCTGCACATCCCTGCTTCCACAGCCAAGTGCCCATGGGGCGACAAGCACCAACAGGTCTCCCTTTGGCTTCTCCCGCCTTTGAGAAAATGAAATGCCAAGAAGAAGATGAAAAGTGGAGTATTACAGGGGCCCTGCAGCACTGGGGATGCTCAGAGCTGGACTGGCTGCCAGAGCATCCCTGTGCTGCTGCCAGTGGGGTACAGCGAGGGTCCCACCAGTCCCATGCTGTGATTCTCTGCCAGCTCCAGTGGACACAGGGCTGGGTGTTTCGGGATGGATGCTCCTCGGGATGCAGGTTGCCCCAGCAACAGTTGCTATGGAAAACACTTCCGTGGCAAAATTTCCAGCCATATTCATGTGTCCGTCATTGTCTTCCGGAGAGTCCCTGGTGTATGGTGAGCCAGGCACGGCTGGTTCTGCACGGGCAGGCTGCTGCTGTGGCTGCAGGGGACTGGCTGTGCTGGGCCCGGCTTTTCCTGGCTTTTTGCAGCTTTTCCTGCTGGATATGGTGTGAGAGGGTGTAGGAGGACTCCAAAGTGAGATTTGGGGAGCATGGCGGATGTACAGTGGACAGGGGGAGCAGGCTGTGCTGTGCCATGCCGTATTAATTGGCTAGCTGCCAATTAATGTCCTGTTGGCCCAGCCGTGTCCCAACCATTGGATGACATTCATTTTGGTGAATCAAATGCAGGGCACAGCTCTGGGACAGTGGGACATAGCAGGAAATGGGGTGGCACTGGGATGTTTGCAGGGACCAGCAGCTTTGGCTGGGGCTTCCTGCTCCTGCCCACAGCCCTGCCAGGTCTGTGCTTCGGAAAGCCGCTCCCCACCTCTTGGAGCGGCAATAGGATTACACGGGACTGAGTCTCCTAGCAATGAATGAAGAAATAAATCCTATAAGGCAGGACAGGATTTACTAGACTTCAATATTCTGGAAATAATGAGGACATTTCTCTTGGCTTGTAATATCATGGGACCCAACAGGATCACAACCAGGATTTATCCCCATGCTTCTCCATGGCGCTGAGTCGGTTCTTAGCTGTGGAGAGAAGATGCTGGGGGAGGCCGCTTGCCTTTCTGAAGAGGAGGATGGCAGGGCACCCCCTCATCTCCAGCAAAGCCAAGGCGGGCTGCAGGCTTCAGGCTACCCCAACAGTAGCGGCTCTGTTTGTGTCCCCATTCATCCCCCAGTGAGGGCTGGCGCTGATCCTCGCCCCCGGCTGGGGCTCACTGCTGGGAGTGGGAAGGGCTGACAGCAGGAAGGGCCGGCGGTGCCATCGCCATCAGCTGAGTTTCAAATGCCAGTACCAGCACCCACCACCAGCACAAGGATGCCCCGGGCTTGGGGACCCTCAAATGGGGTGGGAGACCCATGGGCCACTCCATTATTCCCCATTAGTTTTGAACAGGTAGATGCTCCTAGGGTCAGCTCCACACTCCGGTCCCTCCTTCTCCCAGCTGCCACGCTGGGAGCTCTGTCCATGAACCCTGTTGTGGTCCTTGGGACAGCCTGGGGCTATGGGATGCACCCCCAGGTAGCCAGCATTCAACTTCCTTCCATGTCAAGAGCCAACATTTATTCCCGCATCCCTTTCACTGAAGCAGCGTTAAATGCACAGTGTTGCCTCCCTGTTGCGATTCCCGTGGCCCCGTAACAGCCCCCACAAACCCCAGCAGATCAGTAAAGCTGAGCCTGTGGGTGTGGGTTGGATGCAGCTGGTTTTACCACGGTCCTAGCACACGGACACCACAGCAGAAGCCCCGACCATCAGGACACACGGACACAATCAGAGCCTTGTTTGGGGCTCAGCTGCACAAGGGGCCCCTTCAGGCAGCCAGGGAAGGGGGAGCTCCTCGGGGTGAGGTGATGCTCTGGCCATGAGGAGTCCTTATAGGGCCAAATTACAGGGCCAAGCAAATGCCCAGGGTGGGTCCCAGCCCATGGAGGACACGTGAGCTTCCCAGAGAAGACAGCTCAAGGTGGGAATGTCTCAAAAGATGGACCCACATCTCCTGAGAACATTGCTCCTCACAGAAAGTGCAGGGCTGCTGGGGACATCAAGGGCTGGTGGGGACGTTGAGGGCTGGTGGGTCCTGGGGCTACCCCCCTTTGTGGGAAGGTGACTGGGCAATGGAAATAGCAAGCAGAGAGGGCTTTTGATTGGGGTTTTTTTTCCTTCTGAAGCAGCCAAGCTGTGTTTTCTGGAGACCTGTAAATCACTCCTCGTCTTCAGGGAAGAGAGGCAAGGAATACATGATCCAACCAAGCAAAAACGCGGGATGCTTGGGAGTGTGGAGGAAGCCAGGAATCAGCCCAGGCTGGAGGCTGCCTCCCGGCCATCCCACCAAGCCTGTCCCAGCTTGCTGGGCCAGGAGCTGGCACTGTAGCCCAGCATCCTCAAGCTGATCTGGGCACACCACGCTGCCACGAGCTGGTGAGCCCAGCAGAGAGGGGAGTCGAGGCTCTCGGCCACTGCCATGAAACTGCACTTTTCCAGCAGGTCAGGTTGCTTCCAAGATTTGAAGATTTTCCACATTTGCTCAGCTGAAGAGAAGAAAAAACTCTAGAGAGGCTGGAGAGTTTGTGGAGAACATAGCTGGGGCTGGCAGGCAGGATCCCATAAATTGGGGGTCATTAATTCTCCCAGTTCACCAGCACGCCAGGGGAAGTTGTGCTGGCTACATCCGTCTAACACACCATTAGCATGCATGTGAACCCAAAGCCACCCCTAAGCCATCCAGAGCCAGATGCAGCTGCAGGACTCACTATGAACACAGCCTGGAGCTCTTTAATGCTTTTAAAAACAAAGCTCGGTTTGATGCCTCTGGCTTTTGGGATCTCCAAGAGTACGTACTTGTTGCATTTCCACTCTGCTCTTGCTCATAATACAACACACAGAATTATTCTCCATTTCTTACTTGCTTGGTGCTGCTGAACTGCTGGAGCAGAAGGGGCCCTAGAATGCAGCAGGGATACTCACGCTGCAGCAAAGTTTTTGGTCGGCAGCCCCCAGAAGCCAGATGTCACGGGGACCCAGCCTATGGAGGGGTGACCCTTCCCTGCCTCTGTCCAGTGACAGAGTCATGAAGGACACAGGGCAGAGAAGTTCACAAATATTCCCTCCTCTCCTTTCAGCAACAGCAGAGCAAAACGCAAATAATTTCCCTGGCTTGCCTGCTCAGCACTCACAGCAGGCCCAGCCCTCCCAGCCCTGCTTGTGGCTGCCTTGGCATCTCACCATCTTTGGGGATCTGCAGAAAACAAGCCTGGGTTGCCTTGGGGTCCCTGTTGGGAGGGACCCTGTAAGGAGGGCAGGAGAGCATACAAGCAGAGAAGGTGCTGGAGATGGTCCAGCACTACCATTCTGAGCAGGAGAACAGCCCAGCTACTGCAGCAGCACCTGCCTCGCTCCACAGCTCCCGATGAGGTCCAGCCAGGGCCACTCTGCCACTCAGGAGCCCCAGCCTGAGATATCCCAACAGTGCCCTGCCCTGAGACTCTGGTTGTTTTTGCAACCTAAGCCAGAGCAGCAACTGGCTTGGAAGTGTTTGGAGATGAAAACATGTCATCACTCTGTTGTTTTGTTTCTGTCCAATTTCAGGCTTGTTTAAGCAGGTCCATTACAGCTGATTCTGTACAGAACAGGGCGCCAAAGGCTGCAGCTCCCCTGAACACGTGGTGGTTTGTTCTGGTCTATCCTGCAGCACGGCCACAGAGCAGGGGCTGACTCAGCACTGGACACATGAGCCCAAGGCTCAGACCGTGCTCAGAGCCGCAGGCAAGGGGCCATCGGCAGCGATGGCATCGCTCGCCTGGTGGGCAGGAAGGACGGGGCTTGTGCTACTCTCCCCCGGCACAGCACCAGCAGGGGCTGCCCCACCAAGCAGACACAGAGCATCCCGCGGGGAAATGCTGGTGAGTGCCTCTGCTCCAAGGCTGTGCACAGGCCAGACAGCAGGAGCTGCCCAACCCCACCAGAGCCAGGCCAGCAGGGATGGCCAGGATGACGGTGTGTTGCTGGTCTCCAGCTCCAGCTGCTTGTTCCACACCCAGGCGCCTTGGCCTGCCCTCCCAAGCAGCTGCACTTAGTCCCTGCGTGGCCATGCTTTGGATGGGTTTCCTTACTCCTGCAGCACTGCTACAGGACTACAGTGACCATGTCACCCCCAGTTCTGGATTTCATTGCACCACCAGCCCCAGAACTGTGGAGGGAAAGTGATTCAAGCACTTACCCCCAGGCTGCTATCAGGGCACACACTGGGCACCTCTGAGAGAGGTTTACATCATTCCAGGTTATGTGATCCTTAATTTCTTTGTCCTCTGCTTCCCACACAAACCACACTGCAAGCATGCAAGAGTGTTGGGATGGAATACTTTATTCACGTGAACACTCAGATCCTGGCCCTTCCTGCCTGCTGCAGCTGCTCCCATCTTCTTGACAGTGTGAACAACGAAGGATTTCTTCACCAGCTTGCTTAACCCCCCCCAGCATCATCAGACCCCACGAACAAGTACAGACAGTTTGGCTTTGTCTGGACAGGAGCAGAGGGCGGAGGGGCAGGGAGTGCTGCGGGGCTGGCAGAGCAGGGAGAAGGGCTCCAGCCCACAGTTTGCGTATGCACAGCAGCCACGAAACCTTCCCGCAGCTCCACTCACCACCAAACATGCCAGTACCTTCCCAGCCTTGGCAGCTCCTCCTGCTGCCAGAAGCACCTGGGATTGGTAAAAGATGGGTACCACCACCTCTTCTCCTTGGAAAGTTGTTACCAGAATTACACCAGTGTCTTCTATCAGCTGCTGGACCATTTAACCCTCAAAATGCCCCCTGTCCATTGACAAATACCCTCCCCAAACTATTACAGTAAAAGGAAAACCCTGTATGTTGAGACATACAGGCTGAGTCTTGGGTAGAGAACAGTTTCCGTGCTCGGTGGTCGTCGGTGGCCGGCAGCCCCCAGCCAGCCCTGGGGCACAGAAGGGAGCAGGATCCCCCACGGCCACCGAAGCACATCAGGGCTTCATCCTGCTCAGTCTGATGTTGCGTTCGATTTCGAACTGCCTGTGATCCACGCGCTCCAGGAACGCTTTCCTCTCGATGTACCTGCAGGGAGGCAGAGGCAGAGGCTGTGAGCAGTGCCCGTGGCAGCCTGCGTGGCCCCCAGCCTGGGGCAAATCCCACCCAAAGGGACGAGCAGAGAGGGAAAGCACCATCTGCCTCCCTCCCTCTCTTTCCATGAACTGATCACTCCACTGAACATCTCCTATGGACACCAAAACTGCTCTGTGGCCTGCTGCCTGTCAGCTGGGGGACTCCCAGAGGTCTGGTGGTCCCACAGGCTAGAGAACTGAGCTGGCTGATTCTGGTTCCAGCTCTTCTCCTACAGCTGAGAAATGTCCTCCACAGACACCTTGAAGGGGATCAGAGCAGGCCTTTGCACCACCCAGCAAAGCATCTCAAACCCAACCACAGCCCTCAATACAAGCTGACAGGCCCATGACACAAGCCAGGAACAGGCACAGGGAGCAATAGGGATGCAAAAAGCATCACCCAGCAAGTCTGCAGCAGCTCAGGGATGCAGGCCAGGGGCTTCCCAGCCACAGACCAGCTCCTAACCACCACCAAGTATTTAGTGCTGCCCCTCAGCACGGCACCTGAGTGCTGCAAGGAAGAAGGCATGCCCGCTCCTGGAAAAGCACCTTGCTGCTCATTAATGGCATGCAGCTGAATTTTAATGTACTTTGCTGCAAACCCTTGCCACAGACAGCCCGAGGCTGTGCTACTAATTAACCTACAGAGCGAGTGAAATTGCAATTCAAAACAGGAGCTGTAATTGAATCATCACAATTGTTTTGCATTTGTTCCAGGGTGGCAAACACTGGACTGCCATGACAAGGCCATTAAACTCGTGTGTGAGATACTCGGGGAACCACTGAATTTGGCTGTTCTGTCAGTCACTGCTTTTCCTGCTCACCAGAGCAGCCCATTGCTTGAAAGCAAGACCAAAGCCTAAGGGAAGATGAGCATCTCAGGCTCTGTGGGTTTTCTAGGCTGCTGGGTGGCTGGCAGTGTGCATGAAGGTGCCCAAGACCTGCATGGGAAGACTGAAGGCCTCTCCTATCAGTGGTCAAATGAACATTTGGTGATGAGGTCCCTGCAAGGTCAGGCTGGATGGGGCTCTAAGCAATCAGATCTAGATAAAGAATCCCTGCTCACTGCTGGGGGTTGGATTAGTTGGCCCTTAAAGGTCCCTTCCAACCTGAACCATTCTGTGATTCTGCAATTCTTTATGCTACAACTGTTGAACCAGTACTGAATGTGTTCCCAGCAGGGAGCATTTGCCCTTGCTGCAAGGGACAGCCCTGACACTCCTGCCCATCCAGACATCATTGGAAATGAATTAATCCAGATTCATTTCAGCGAGTGATTCCCCCAAGTGGGTGAACGGCCCCATGCATCCCTGCTGCCACCCCATTCCCATTGCAGCTCCAGCCCGTCTCGTAGTGACACAACTGGGTCAGCTCATCTCTGCCGGCTGCGAGGGGCAGGGACCAGCACGGTGCAGTGCCGGAGAAGAGCTGCCTGGGAGGAGGTATTTTTGTGGCCCCTGCCCCTAGCTGTTGGAGGAGGGCTGTGCACTGAGGACCCCTCCCCACACTGGTTCAGGAAAGGCAGGCAGGGGAGTGTCGCTTCCCTTCATCCCTGTAAGCAGGGAGGTGACCAGCTCCTGGGGCTGGGCTCAGAGAGGCCACAGGAAGGAAGCTGAGGGGTCACGCTGTATGTGTTCAGTGTCATATTGCTGGGCGTGTGGCTTTTCTCCCCCTCCACTGCTAAACACCAACCACAGCCCCAGCTGGGAAGACAAGGACAGGAGTTACTGATGTTCATCTGGGAACACCCCAATGGCCTGGGCAGTGACAGTCCAACCTACTGAATCTGAAGCTCCTTTGGCCCCTCTGAGACACCCATCTATCAACCCCAGCAAGGGGTCAGTCTCTTTCTCCTCCTCTCCCTCCCTGACTGCTGTGCCTCTCTGGTGGGCAGGGCCTGGCTCCTGGGGGATCGATATGGATCATGAACCAGGAATGCGGTCTCACAGCTGCAGCCAGCAGCGCTGCAGGGAGGAGGAACTGCGACGTCATCCCATGGCGTTGTCCTTGGCTGGCCACAGCAAAGTGCTGTAGGTAGCAGAGCAGACCCCCCAGGCACTACCTGTGCATACACCGGGGCTTGTGCAGCCTGGCTGGCTTGTGCTGCAGGCACACAGGGGCTGGAGATGCAGATGGATGTGAGCAGGGAAGCTGCAGGGTCGGCACAAGCCCCTCTGTGCTCCAAAGCCTGCGCTGAAGCTGCAGCTCTCTCCGTGCTCAGCCAGCTCTGTGCAGCTGACACCAAGGCACCACCCAACACGGTGCAAAGTGCATGAGCAAGGCACAAACACCTGTCCTGCTAAACAACCTTTGCTACCTGAATCAATACCTTCCTGTAAATTATCAACCTGCCTGGAAACAGGGCGGCTGTGATCCACGGCAGAGCTAAGTAAATCCACTGGGAGCAAGGCTGTCTCTGCTAACAAGGGCAGCTGCAAGCTGCTCTGGGGAGGGTCTCAGGGGTGCTGCCTGTCCCCTGTCAGTCACCATCAGTCACGCGGTGCAGGAGTGCACGGGGCCAGCTGCTCCCCCACGGGGCTGCCCTACAAAGGTGGCCCAATTAAGAGGCCACTACACATTTCCATTTATAAAGCACATCAGAGAGATGAACAGCAAAGGGGATAGCTGCCTCTGCTCCTTACTCCAGCCTCTCCTGTCAAATCCAGGACAGGCCCTCAGGACCTGAACAGCCAGGCTGTAAAAGCCCAGATTCTGCTCCTAAGGAAATGCAAATCACTGGATTGGGGCTGGTGGTACAGGGGATGGAAAATCAGAGGCAAAGGAGGACAGAGCCATTGGGCAGCACATGTCCCCTCTGTCTCGGGAATTCTAGGCCCAGGCTGTGGCTGGCTGATAACCAGCACTGGCAGCAGAAAGATGCCACAGCCCCACTGCCCCACTGCTCCACTGCTCGCCAGTGGTCTGGCCAAGCATGTGTGGCTGCTGGAAAAGGGCCAGGGATGTACGAGGAGCTCTGGGCTGCAGCAACTTCTACAGGGTTAGCACAAAAGAAATTTAGCCTGTCTTCCCTCCTGAGCAAAAAGTAAAGCCTCTTGCCTTCCTTGAGACACCCATGGACCATCTCTGTAAGTGCACAGGATGTGTGGCATTGAGCAAACATCTCCAGGACTGGGCTGTGGCTTTCCTTGTCAGGCAGACATTTACAATAACACAGCAGGACACATGGGGAGCAGAGGTTTCTAACAGCACCAGGCATTAAAGGCAGCACCTTGCTCTCGCCTGCCTGGGTTGAAGGGTTAACAACAGCTCATTACAATTTTTATAGATATGTGTAAATGATTCCCCACTGAAGGGTGAGCACGGTTGACATTATTGAAGGGGAAGAGGCAGCTGCAGAAGGGACAACAGGCTCCTGTGAAATGACCTGAGGCCGGCAGCAGCTGTTGTCTGTGTGACCTGCCCCCCAGGCGGGCTGGCTGCTCTGTGAGGGTACTGCACCCTTCACATTGAGGCGGCCTGTAAGCAGAAATGCAGTGGGCTGTGCCTCCATTGGTGCTCCTCCCTTCTCCCTTTACCTTGAAGGTGGAAGTAATTTGTAGTGAGCAGATACTCAGTTGATCCCCTCACACTACATGCCTGACTAGCATAAACATATTTGTACGGAGTGTCTAAAGTTATCCTGGCATTATGTTCCTCATTTGTTTAATGACAAAAACTGCTTGCCAAGAGCTCAGCAGATCTTCTATCCTGGGATGTGACAGGCAGCAAAACCCAAAGCTATCCAAGATTAAAGATGCTCTTAAAATTGCTGCTCTGCTTTGCTCATCTTTTCCATGTGCTGATCCCTTCTTTAGCCTTCAAGGACCATTACGTGAGTCTTCGGAAAGGTTTGCCAGGCATGAAGAGCAAGCTGTCCTGCTTGGATGGGGTGGGAAAGGAAATAGCACTAGCCAAAAACAGTTGACATACTGGTCTTGGACACACATTGGATGACACAAAACACTGCTCTGCCACACCTGTATGTGGTGTAAATCATTCACCTCCTCGGACTTGGGATCTCGGAGGAACAGCTGCCCCTCTCCAGCACTCTACTGAATTGCTCTACTTGTTCAAGTGCATGGAACCAGAAACAGGTCAGGGGAGATCTGATAGAGAAGGTGTGTTGTGGAAGGGTGCAAGACCAAACTGAAAATATCTATTTGACAGTTATAAAATACCTGTTTAAAATAGGAAAACCAATCTATTGGAATGCAGAAGGTCTGAGTTTTTACTGCAGAGTAAAAGAACAGCTTATAATAAAATATACATCTTACGAGCTGTCCACTAAGCTGGTTATGTTTTCCCAGAGCTTAGCAAAGCATTTGTAGTGGAAATGCTGATTCTGATCTCATTATCACTCCCCGCAGTGCATGTTATTAACTTTCTCTTTTATTTACAGCATCGCCATTTACTTTTATGATACTTCCATTAACTTTGTTGGAGTGAACATTGCTTGATGCACACAACCAACGCCCAGCACTGCCATAATCCTTAACACACCTTGCCAGCTGTTCTGGGTTTACATAAATCTTTATGCAGGAGGAGGGAGGACAGATGCAGCTGAAACATGTCATTTGAAGAACAGAACAAAATTCTCCCAAACTGAAAAAAGAAAACAGGACAAAGGCAATAGTGTTTCCTCATGGGGGGGCTGCATTAGACCGGTTCATGCTCTGTGCCACAAGCAGAAGAGATGATAAAGCCAGACATTGGCTGGACTTAGAGAACTCACAAGGTTGTTAGCAGAGAGTGATAAGTGTTTGCAGACTTACCTGTCTCCCTGTGATGCTTACAGCAGCTATTGGCTTTATGTACCCCTAGAAAAATCCTTAAGAAATCCCATGGGTTTTTGAACTCTGTAGCCAGCAATGGGCTTCGCACATGTAAAGCAAGTGGTGGGGAATGCTGGACTACTATTGGGTAAAGCCCCTCTTACCCATCTTTCCCTCGGTTATGGATTGCCAGCTCCTCCACAATCCCCTCCTCCTCCTTGAAGTTCTCCCAGTCCAGTTTAGATTTCTCCAGTGTGCTCATCTTCTGCTTTTTGGCACCGATCTTCCCCAGGAGGCTACTCATACCACTTTGCCTCTTCACCCTGACAGAGATTAGGGAGCAAATGTTGGTTAAATTCAGGGAGATGGCAATTAAAAACAGAGCTGAGAAACGTCACGCATGAGAGTGGTGGCCTCGATGGTGGTGAGCCACCACCACCAAACAGAGGGCCACCAACCCCAGGCAGCCTGCAGGCAGCAAGGTCACGCTTCCTGCAGATCCTCCTCTGCCGTTCCCCTGGAAGCAGCAGAGTTCATTACACACATATCTCAAGTGCTTGGTTTTTGTGAAAGGGCTTTTTCATTTATCTTCTTAAGAGAACAGAGAGCTTTCAGGCCAAAAGAGATCATTAAATCATCTAGTTTGACCCCTTGTATGTCCAAGCCATTCCACTGATCACCTCTGTGCTAAGTCTGGTTCTTTGTCTTCAGTTAAAGTGTTGTTTTCTGGAAGGCATCCAGCCTCAGTGCGTCACCACCACTGACAACACAACACATCTAGGAATTAACCATTTCATTGGTATTAATGTTTGATTTTCTCTAGCGCTAGGTTCTGGTTGCTGCTGCTTATTCTAAATCCAAGAACATTTTGGTCTCCAAGCAAGCCTCATTAGTGACGTACTTGTATACCACTAACAAACTTACATCTGAATTATTTTTATGCAAACAGATAGAGCTCCTTCTGCCTCTCACTGCATTTTGTCCCACCCCATAAGTCACTTCTAAGGTTTTGTCCCCCTGCTTATGTTTCAATGCTCTTTGAAGATGGGAGCACAGAATTGCCTGTAACCCCCACCCTTCTCCTGATCTGTTTCTGTCCAAGCATCACCTAAATCCTCTTAGCTGTACATTGAATCCCAGTGCACGTGCACTGTGATCCCATACCATCTCCCAGGTTTGGCAGGAAGACCACTTTGGTCTTTCATCTCCTTGTTCTTAGAGGAGTGAAATCCCACCCACGTGGTGGGGCCCCCTAATCTCCCCTTTACGCTGGGAAATGCACACACAGGGGCTCAGGTCAGCCGGGTTACCCTCCAAGGAAGACAATTCTCAGGGATAGGAACCCGTAAAACAAACTTGCATTAACCCTTCTTAAACCCCCCCAAGGAACGGGGGGCAAACAGCATCCTATTGAACTCGTGTTTACACACATTCCAGAGATAACTTCAGGTCTGCAGGGCCTTTGCCTCTGCAAGAAGCCAGAGAGGAAATGATTCTCGTTCCTGAGAGATGAAGGAATTTGGGAAGGGGGGCCCAAGGAAGGCAGCCAGGTGACCACAGCAAATTGCTCTCCATCAGTGCTCTCTGAGCACACTCCTGCCCAGGGGTAGCCGTTCTTGGGAATGTATCCAAAGTTGTCCTTATCAGATCATTAGCATGGTTTATGCTTCCATAATTTGCAAGCCTCTAAAGGAAAATAATTCTGCAGTCTATACGGAATTAAATCAAAGAAAATGACAACTCTGTAAGCCTAAGCCAGAAGACTCTGAATGAAAGAATGGCTGGCTAGAGTCACTCGGGGTTGCAGCTTCCTGACATAGATATATTTGGGATTAAGGACACCTTGACAGTCTCCATAGCAACTGGACAAGGCTGCCTGCCCCTCCTCAATACCAGCCTGAGGAGCAGAAATGTCCTAGGACCTGGCCCTTTTATTTCCTTCAGTCCCTGCCCACGGCTGGAGCACAGGCCAACAGCCAGCAGTTTTTCACTCTGCAGGTACACTCTGCAGAACAAGCTGGATGGTCTTTGATACACCTCTATCCCCAAACACCTCATCAAGATGTCTACAGCCCTTCACACCATGATCACACAATAAAACCTTGATCCTTGCTCATCCTCCAATTCTCCCTTACTTTTCAAGGCATGATGGCTCCAGGCATGCTTATCTGCAGGACCCAGGGAAGTGGTGTAAGGGGGCAAAATGGGCAAAAATGTTCTCAGCACAAGATAAAATTGGAGAGACTTGTTTCCCACATCTGGCTATCCAGGACTACACAAGCCTTGCTCAACCACCAAACGCAGTATCAGATGTGTGTTCAAGATGTGAGGGAGTCAGAGGAGAGGAGATATGACAAAGAATAAGGACAAACCAAATAAAATGTTGGGCAAGCATCCCCCATGGCATTCCCTGCTGCACAGCTGCCTGGAAAGCAGAGTCTGGTGGTTGTGCACAGCAGTTCCTTACGCTGCACTGGGAGGCCTCAAGATGCCCTGAGACAGATCTAGGGAAGTTCTGTGGCTGACCCAGCTGGCAAAGCTCCTCTGCCCCAAGCCTGGCAGGCAGAAGGTGTTTAAATTAACACAAGGTATTCAATAACACATTTCTCTGAATACACTTAACTTTCCAGACACACTTGGGCTTAAGATTTTCCTACCTTTGAAGTGGGAAAAGCAGGGATGTAGAAATGGAGGGTGTTGTCCCTTGTCCCTAGATTTATCCTAAATGTTTTTTTGGGGCAAAAAAAAGTTTTTTGGCCAATGACCCAAGAGCCATCTCACCTATCTAAGGGCACCCACAGCTCATCTGCATCCACTGATCTTTCCGTGGGTGGAAGCCCACAGCCATTGGCAGTTGAAACACAGATAGGTCTGACTGCAAAGGACACAGCACACACCTGGAAAAACCCATCTGAAAGTTCTAGGATCTTTCCTGGGCATTAGAGGAATCCCGGCCCTGCAGAGTGACAAGCAGGCTCAGAGGCATGCTCACACATGCTGAGACTGATGCCTTTTTGGCTGAACCTTGGGCTGTCAGCTGCTGGAGGGGAAGAGCTGAGTTGGGACACGGCCCAGTGGGCCAAGCTGGGCTGCCGAACACGACTCTGCATGAAACAGACTGGGATGGGCTGACAGGCCACTGCTGTCCCCAAACCACGGTGGAGGATAAATGGGAGGAAAGAGAACCATAGGCAAGATGGTTCATGGCCAGAGGTGGAAGAAGAGGTGGTGCTGGCTTCAGGGAGCAGGAGCTGCAAACTAGATGAGGGCTGTTCATCATGTGTCTTTTCTCCCATGGCAATTCCTGGCATAAATTAACAACATCCATCTGTAATGGTGCTCAAGGCCTCTGTATGTCCTCTTGGCCACGGGTCTCAGGAATATAGCATAAAACATGTAATTCACCCCATGTTTGAAGCACAGACTCTGGGCTATGATATGGACCTCCATCAAGGACATCCAGATAATCACAAGAATACTCACACGTCAACAGTTCCTTCAAGGCAAGGGAAACTGACAAAAAAGGGCAGGCTCTGTTGCACCCTTTTGTTGATGACTACTCCAGAAATATTATTAATATCCAATGTCAGCACCATGCTGGAAACTGGCTCTGGGCTGGATAACCTGGTTCTGTTCCTGTCCAGACAGTCCTGTGCTGCTGCAGCAGGACCAAGCCTGGGCCAGGCAATGGGGCCAGGCACAGGCTGAAGGACATGTTTGAGTCTGCTGCTAAGTCTTCACTCCATGCTGAGCCTTTTATCACCCTGAATAAATCCAGCAAATCTGGGGGTGGGAATTCCTATGCTTGTGCCAAAATGTAGTAAATGAGAAACATTAAAGTCCAATTAAAAACTTGCTTGGCCTTAAATGCCTCATCTGTTCAAAAAGCAAGTGAAGGGGCCTGATTAATTGCATTCAGTGCCAACAAGAGGAATTATTACCCTTTTTGTACTCATTAAGGGTATCTGCTGTGGCATCTTTAATCACTAAGGCATTTAAAAGAGAGAAAGTAATTTGCTAAGACATAATGGATCCCAGGGATGAGGATCAGGACAATCGCCTATTTAGGACACAAAGACATGCTCTGAATTTTCACAAATAAAGAGCACGGCCAAAGTCTGCCCCTGAACCAGCAAAACAAAAAGTGCTGGAGAGCTTTGCCTTGGTGGGGGGATCCCCCTGCATCATCTAATGTTGTCAGGACAAGGACTGTGCCTATGCATCATCTGGCATGGTCATACACAGGGACAAACAGCAAGCCTTGCTGTCCCACCACAGGGGAACACGCTCTGTATCCCTGTCCTTAACAATGAGGCTTCCCCCCATTTTGGTGCAAGCCTGCAGACTGACCAGGAGCTTGGAGAATTGCTACTATAGCAGTGATTAAGTGTCACTGCCACATGTAATCCCTGATGTCTTGTAACAGGAAGGTCAGCAGTGTCTGGGAAATATATGCCTGTTTGAAAGAGGCAGACTTCATCACAAGCTTTAGAAAATAGTATTTCAGCAATTGGGAACATGGCTACAAAGGTCTCATAGTGCATTCCACCAGCCAAAGCAAGATGGCTTTCCTCTCCCACTCACCCAGAGATGGGTGCTCTGAAGGTCTCCTGACACCAACCCCACATGCACTGAGGTTTCAGTACTTCATCAGCCTTTTACATATGGAAGTCTTCCCCAACGACTAAATTTCCTTGCTCAGCCTATGACTTGGTATCTTCTTCCTAGTAGCTACTTAAGAACAGATCATTCCCTCACTTTTTGCAGCAGCCTTTTATGTCTTTGAAAGCCTTTCATATTGCTTCCCCTCCAGCTTGCTCTTTCCTAGACTAAACAGTCCCAGGTCCTTTCAAGCTTTTCTCATTCCTCATGGTTTCCAAGCCCTCTGACCGCTCTCACTGCTCTCCAAGGACTCTCGGCTATTGGCCCATATATTCCTCAAAACGCAGCATCCAAAACGGGAATAGCAGGAGTGACAGATTTACCCGCACCGGGAGCAGGGGAATGCTTCGGATGCCTTGGGAAGCACGCAGCTCCTTACACGGCCCCCTGTGACGTGTGCCTTTTTCACAACCATGTGACAGCAGTGACTCATGTTGAACCTGTGATTCACCGAGATATCTGTCTGCTCCACTGCTGCCACACCACTTCCTTCCTCCATCCATGCAGAACATTCCTGCTATCCAAAGGCAGAGCACTGTGCTGCTCCTCTTGTTTGCCCTCACATTTCCCTTGACACAGCAGATCTCAGGTTTCTTTGCAAATCTCTCCTATCCTCAACAGCCATGCTGCAGGTGTTGAAGAGGAACACTAGGAAAAGCACCTCCTGTCTTTGTGAAATACCTATGGAGACTATTTAGCAGCTGAACCAGCACCAGCTGGCCAAAGAAGATCAAGGTGACTGGCCAAAAGCAGGCAGGACCAGCAGGGTCTGACTGCAGGAGCTGACAGATCACGTCCAACACCAATGAACAAATTGAGCCCAAAGGACACTTACTCAAATGCTGGCCAAGAAGCCAGCAGCATCCCAAGCTTTAGCCTGACCTCCACCCTTGGGGATCTCAAACCCTTTGCTGCTGTTTCTGCTGGCTCCACAGACCACAGACCTTGTGCTGCTTCTCCATCCACCTTGTAGCATCCTCCTGTTTGTGGATAACAGCTCCTGTAGCAGGAAGGCCCTGCTTCTATTATCTATCAATACTTTTAAGAAGGCCTCAATTTGTAAGAAGAAAATGCTGAACATAAAACAGGATATGACTGATTCTTAGCTAACACTCTAATGCTCCCTCACCCTTCATGTTACGCCACATTTTGGGGAAATAGTGTGAGCAGACACACAGAAGAGGATAGGCACTGATGTCTGCAAATCACAAATTAGTTGCTTGTTTTCCCCCCACTAATGAAACCCAGCCCCCTGAGCCCCAATTAAACAGTGGCAAATAACCTGTTCTGTCAATGAGGGTCTTGTGACAAAGCAGCTGCTGCAAGACTTGGACCAAGAAAAGTATTTTTTTAGATTATGCTGATTCCACCAAGGCATCCTGCACACCTTGCAGCTGTGGGGTAGAGGAGACAAGACAACAGAGTAGAGCAACTTCTTTGGCCTGATTGTAGGGTTTTGCACCTCCCAGAGCAGGGACAATTTAGTGCTGGACACTCCATCACATTCTAGCATCCATTCAAAACATCTGGTGACTCTCCATGAGGCACTGCAGAGCAATCTTTCCTTCTGCAGAAATAAATGTGGACTCACAGAGATTACATGATTTCATCAGTAGGAAATCTTGAACGGCCAGGAAAGCCCCCGTACCTTCTGCCCCAACCCTGGAAGCATATCATCAGAGATCACCTTTACCAATTACCATTTAAAAAGGCAGGTTACACCTACAACCTATAAAAATCCACTTTCAAGCAAGGTTCAGAACTTGGATGCATAGTTTTTGTTGCGTGTTAGATGATGAGACTACTGCAAGGGAGAGTGCATTTATGATGTCTGGCAGAAGAGGACAAGCAGGAGGAATCCATTCCCAGATCTCCAGCATGGCTGAATGGCTTTCCAATGGCTTCAAGCAGAAGAACCCAACTCAAACACACACTACAACACAAACCACTTCTCTGCTGGCTCCCTCCAGTGCTAAGCAGCATGTCAGATCCCACCATCAGGACAGGGTGCTGGCAAGTAAATGTCGCCAAGTGCAGAAAGATGGCATCTCAGGCCCTGCAGCCCTTAAAGCACCATCCTGACCACCCATCTCCCTGCTCTCTCCTGCTGCCCCTCTCCTGCCCCCCTCCCTTCCTCACTGGAACTTGTGATATTTACTTGCAGCACAGCAATGGCAGCTCTGTTCCTGTCACCCCAAGTGCTTCGATGGCAGGGATTCAGGCAAGAAACTTGCCCACTCAGCAAAGAACGGACTTTGGACATACTAGTATCTCTTCCTTCCATGATCTGCTGTGAAGGTGAATAGTTTCCTTAACTGCAGGAAATGGTTCTCATGCAAACTAACCACAGCTGGGCAACTGATACAGCCAGTAAATACTTTCATTTTAATAAAGTGGAAGATTCCTGCCCAGAGCACCATGGATCACCCGCCCTGCTGTCCTTCCTTCTGCGTGCAAGGGTGTGAGACACTGCATGAGCAGGATGCACGCAGAGACCTGGCTGGTGGCCCACGTGCCAGCTCTGCTGTTCACTCCCAGACCATCTTTCTCAACAGAGGAGTGAAAACACTAGCAGGGAACAAGAGGGACATGTAAGGAAGGCAAGTGAGGTGCCATCTGCTCCTTAAGGTCAGGATGGTCTGGCTGGATGGAGCAGACAGCAGCAGAACGACAGTGCCTGGTACTGCCACCCTGCAGAAACCTTCCCCAGAATGATATAACAGGTCTTGTCCTTCAGAACCTAAAACTGACCAGCTCTTCTCACCTCTCACCCCACATAACCAGCAAAGGACAGAAAAACCCAACAGAAAAAACCCAACAGCATTTCTACTTTCCCCCCCTGCCCCTACTTGGCATTGTTTCCCAAACAGGCTCTCGGGTGGATGCAGAGAGCAGCCTGGCTTGTTCTTAGCTCTGCCTGTCACAACAGGTATTTAAAAAAGCAAGCAAGAAAGCCTCCCAAACACCAAACAAACAAACATTGAACTCCCAGGTGGAAAAAAAAAAGCAAGCAAGGAGGAAATGAGGATAAAAGCAGGATGGATGGTGCTGGGAGGGTTGGAGATGATCCCGTTCGGAAGGCACTTCCCAAGGCAGGCTGGCAGGGAGAGGACTGATGGATTCCCACCACCCAGCCAGTGCAGCCCAAGGAACTCACTGCCAACCCAGTGGTGCCTGTCCATATGCTCCACTTGCTGAGCTGGTGGCAAGTACCCAGCATTTACACCGTGAAGCTCACACAGACTGAGTCAAAGAACCTGCCTGAAGTGCTCTAGGAGCAGTGGGGATTTTTGATGCAAGGTTGTATCTTTGTAGTGAGGGCAGTCAAACTTCCTGCACTCTGAAGAGCAACATGCACGAAACTACTGTGGAAAAGCAGCCACAGCTGGGACAAAACCCACTGCATGGTGCTACATGGCACGGCAGAGCAGGCAGCTGTGCCCAAAGGCAGCAAGAGATGCAAGTGCAGGAGGAAAATGGGAATTATTCTGCCTGTGATCCTGCTAGCAGACCAAGGCAGACTGACTTCTGCTGCATGGAGGGATTCACTGACAGGAGTCAGTTCCTGGTGAAAATGCTCTGACTGCATCCCTGCAAAGGGAACATGGTCTGACTGCAGCAGAACCAGCCTCAAGTACTTATAAGGAACAAGGAAATGGGGATTTTACCTCGAATTGATAATGTGAGTTAACTTTTCTCAGGCTTTTGTTCAGGCTTGCCAACCGAGGCTAACCCCAAGATGCTTTGTCATCACTGCTTTTGCAATCACAAGATCTAAGCCTAGCCCCAGGTCCTTTCTGATTTCTAATGTCACCCCATTCTCCCCGAGAGCTCAGACAGCCTCATGGTGGAGACCCCTACACAGTGATGTTCACAGCTTCTTTCTGCTCATAGGAAGTCTTTGACACTGGCTCCATTGAGTCAAGGAGGTAATCCTTGAGGAGGATCACAACTAAAGCACACTAGTGTTTAAATAGCAATGTGACAGACAGACAGACAGAAGAGGAGGTATAACCACTCCAGAAGGGAGAGTGATGGCTCTCCTTCCCACAGCCAGGTTCTATGTTGAAAAGTTTAAGATGGGGATAAAAGGCACAGTCAGGCAAGGACAGCCAGACCTCTACCTCTCCACCCCAGCAGCCCAGCAATCGAAGCCTGGCCAAGATGACGTGTTTTCCACTGGGGTGGAGAGGCAAGGGCAGATGTGACAGAATAAAAGCCCACGTGATGTTGCCCTGGTGAGGGCTGCTGCAGGCAGCAGCACAGCTTGCCATGGGCACAGTTGATTCTGGATGTATTTGTGTCTAAATATAGTCAATGGGGGAACAAAGATTTGTCACAGGGGAAAAAATCATGTCACTCCCAATTCCCAGCAACAGCAGCACGCAATGGCCTGCCGAAGGGCAGTGCTCCAGTATTCCAGGTTTATTGCTGGATTTACTATTAATCCAGCACAGTGAGTTTAAGTATGACTTTAGACGTTGTGCAGTGCTGCTCTGGCAGAGTGCACCTCACCTTGAGGAGAGAAATAAATGTCATGGAACCGGCTTTTGAACAGCAAAACTGACACAGCAGCTGGTGAAGGGGCTTGCAGAGCACCATGCCATGGGCTGCCAGGACAGAGAAATACTTCATCCTATCTTCACATCACAGACTGTACTGGATAGGCCTTTCCAAAGTGCAAAGCTGGAAAAAGAGACCTAAGAGCTTCCTTGCTCCAAAACAGCACAGCACCTTATTCTCCAGTCCACTTCCCAAACTGGGGGACAACCCAGCTGTAAATAGACATAATACTGCACACATGAATACAGTTATTCCAGGAGTAAAACCAGTGTTGGGTCTCCATGTACAATAAGAAGCAAACTTGCTGAGCAGGAGAGGGATGGGATGTTCCAGCTCAGGAATGCCAGAGAACAGCAGCAGTATCACAGGTGCGCAGCTCTGCCAGAGCTGGCATTTCCTCAGGCAGGTCCCATTCTGTGGCACCTAGGGCTGCATCCACTTCTCTGGAGGGCCTTGAGTCTCATTTTCCAGGCTCTGGAGTACGTGCTCATCAAAAAGCACATCAGTTCTTGGGGAGCTGACTGGCTCAGGCAGAGCCCCTGACCCGCAGGTTCCCTTATCAGCAGGAAGGGCTCATTAGGGATTGGACAAGGGTTTCCTGCTCAGGACCGAACCCTTTGTGAAAGGACTGCTGCCATGGAGAACCCACTTCCTAACAGCCAGAGGAAGCAAAATATTTCCCTTTGGCGTTTGAGACGAAGTTGCTATGGGGTGGATATCAACAAAATGAAGTTGCACTTGTGGAGCTGGGCAGCACTCAGCCATGCACAGGCTGTTACTGCACGATAAAGGTACTCCCAGCAGCATCCCCGCCCGCCCCAGAGCCAGGGACAATTCAGAGCAGCATAAGGCCCCTCTGTACCAGTGTAACTGCAGCTGCCCTCCGGGCTGTATTGGCAGAACTATTTTAGCAAAAACAAAATGTCGCACCCTCCTAATCAGTATGACATTGTGTGGAGCCCAGGGCTCGCTCTGGCTCCCCTCCAGCCTGAATCACAGACAGAGGCTGTTTCAGCAGCAGACTCTCCTAATGCACTTGCAGCAGGCCAGCCAATTATATTACAATATCTGTGCATGGAGTTCAACAGGAGCTTAATTGAAAGAGCTGTAGCATTCAAATGACTTCTGATACTACGAAGACGTTAAGGATTCCAGGCCAGCACTAACCAGCCCTGTCTGATGCTCAGCTGATGGGTAAGGACCTGCACCTTGGGCATGGTCTACAGCCAAAGCTATGCCCCTGTTACACACAGCACTGCAGCTGCGGCCAAATGCTGATGGAGCTGCCCCTTCCCAGCTGGAAGCTGCAGTCACTCCTCATGTGAGCTCTCCTCCACCCAGGGCCATCCACACAATACAAACCAGACCTGCTCCTGCCACTGAGGACTGCATACATGCACCAGAACTCACCAAACTGTTCCCACATGGACTAAATTGAATTTGCAAAGCACTGCTTGTCTTAATTAATTTTATTGAAAAATCTCATGCATGCTCTTCATATATATTTTATGATGTTCTTAAGTTCCTCAAATGTTTAGGGATAATCAATGTGTCAGTTTCAGAGGGATTTTGCTACACCAGCACAGAACCAGTGCACCTACCCCACTCCAAGGTGGTGGGCTAGATTTAATTTTGTATGTTAGTGCTGCCACTGAGAGTGGCAAGAAATGCCTCCTATAAATCTCTAACAGTCCACACTGTGTGGGAAATGTGCAGGGGTGAGTGAGGAAGGTGTCCTGCTTCTACCATTTTCACTTCTGACCCAACAGACAGAAAACAGCAGAAATGCACACATATGCAAGTTGCCAGTGAGCTTACACTCCTGTGTGGCTGTGAAGCATCTCACACCCCAACAGCAAGTAAGAGCAAAAAATAAAAGTGAGAGGGCACGATGTGTTTGGTACTCAGGTCCAACAGGTTGGTGACCTGAAAGCTGTCAGATGCTACTGCAGGCATTGTCTGTGGCACACAGCACACTTGCTGGGCTCCAACTTCAGTCACACGCTGGAGCATTTTAGAGTAACACCCTGCATTATGCCCATATTTAGCCATGGAAATAAGTGTGACTTGACTTTCAAACACTTGCAGCTCTCACTGACTTCACTGGGTTCAGTTGAGACGTTTCAAATAAAAGAGTAACGACCACAACTCTGGGCTGGGATCAAGCACAGGTTATTTTTATCTTAAAAGGCATTTGTTTGAGAACATTCAGAGCTGCTAGAACCAACAGCACTGAAGTTATTTCACCATGCAACCTTAAAAATGTTGACAGCTTTGGCTGCAAAACGACATGGATTAATTGGTGACCAATCCTTAAAAAAAGAATAGTTAGGAAAAAACTGCTGACAAACAGAGGAGAAATTCTTCCTCTCTTTAGAGGCTTACTCCTTTCTCCTTTGTCTAACAGCAGATCTTTTGTTCAAGATTTCAGCTGCAAGCAGCCCCGAGGTACGCAGGGAATGTCTTGGTTATGACGAGCTCTTCACACTGGTGCACTTAGTTTCAATCGGCAGAGAAACTACTCCAAATCAGGCCTAACAAGTCCTGCTAATGGAATTGTTCCAGTGCTAAAGGGATTTCAAAGTGAATGAGTGTGGATGGCAGAGCAGCTGGTGCAACTCCCAGGTTGCTCTTTACAGCACAGTGTGCCATGCAAGGAGGATCCAACACGCCAACCACCCTGGAGAAAACAACCCCCAGTGTCCCCCCAGCAATAGAGCCCCTAGGTCTGGCTCTGTGGCTCCTAGACAGCCTTAGTGTTTATTCCTGGTTAGCTTCCCACTGTATCAGATCAATGCCAGGCTTTGATCAAAATGAGGTGAAAACGGCAGGACAGAAGCAGGGAGGGACCCCCTCCTAGCCCAGCAATTAATCTGACAGCTTTAAGAATAGATCTGATTAAAACAAATACACCACCTTCCACTGGCAAATGTTCACAAAGCTCAGCAGCCTAGGAGAGGGGAAAGTTCCCAGGAAATTAAGTGAGGGTGAAGGAGAATCAGGGCTGCATAGCACAAATGCACCACTACAACGAGAACAAGCTAGAGCCCAGTGGAGTGGTTGCTTTGCAGTGTTGTGCAAGTTAACCAGTAACATAAATATAATACATTATCTTCCAGTGGAAAGCCTGGCTTGGCAGCACGTGGGACTTTGGGGGACCATAAATGTTTGGGCACTGCTACAAGCAGTCATAAAACAAAAATGAGGGTTTGATCACATTTAATTGCTTTTGGGAAGGGTAGTATCACTGGGGGATCCATCACAATTACCTTCTCCTGTTCCAACCCAGATTAAGAGCTGGCCCAACAATCCAGATCAAAGAGGGTATTTCAGAGGTAAGGAAAGAAGAGAAATACCCTAAAAGCTTTAAAGATGTTTGCCATATAAAACATGGTGTCCAGCCAGGAGAGAACAGACAATAGAAAGTCAACTGATGAAAGGATGTACTTTTCTCAACAAAATTTTCTCAGTTGTTTCAACAACTTTCTAAGGCTGCAGAAAAGCTTAGCAGCAAACCAGAGGACAGTGTAGAGCCCAAAATGTATGTAAGAGGAGATACTAAGATTATCCTCTGTTTTCCTTCCAGGGCTTGACTGAAGTGTTTTAAATGTCTGAGGCTGGCAATGCCACCTCCCAGTGCCTTTCAGCTTTGGCAGCACTCATTTAGAATAGCTGCCCTTCCTCTTCCCAGGGACCCACCTCACTGGAAATAGATTTCAAGTCCCCAGAGGAAGAAAATGGAAACAGCTGACTTCTCCCAGCCACAAGCTCAGTTGTCACCTTCCAGCTGGAGGCAAGCAGAGGGGTAAGCACAAGGCTTCCCTTCCACCCACACAAAGCTGCAGGCTCCCAAACAGATTTTGCAGCTAACATCCACCCACCAAAATCTGCTCAGAAAACCAAAGCTCTCCTTGAGCATGGGGACTGCAACCCGGAAAGGCTCCCACTACCTCCAGCAGCCTCATGCAGAGGGGCTGGCAGGGCCAGGGCTTTCATGACACATCATCTCTGGAATTCACTGTTGAGTGTCCCACAGCCTCTGCTTGGTACAATGCCAGAACTGTTTCTCAAATCCTGCATGACCTACCAGCTGTTGAGGCAAACCAGCAAGGCACACATTACCCAGAGAGGAGAACAAGATCAGTGGAGTGGACTGCTGATGAATGAACAGACTAATGCTGCACAAAACTCACTCCACATTCTTGGTTGGAGGGAACAGGTTCAGCTCCCTGGCTGTCCTAGAGGAGCCTGCATGATCCCAGGAAGGCCTTTAGTCCCCTTGTAGCAAGACTTTTGCCTCAGGAGGCAGAGAGCTATGCAGCAGCACTGAGCAAGGGAGGCAGGTTGCCAGCTGAGGACTCAAACTCCTTCAGGGAACTGTAACAGTTATGTGGTAAATGCATTAACCATGGGAACAGCTTCCCAAAGGATGTGGTAGATCCCAAATTGTAAGTCTTTCCATTGTGAGTGGATGCCTCTTTCAGAAATCCAGACTGTAGTTCAACCACAAGTTCTTGCAGGAAGCTCTCAGGAAAATGCCATGAGCCCAGAGAAGGCAGGGGCTCAGATAGGGCACTTGGGCAGGCACTCTGAACCCTCAAGAAACTAACCTACAAGATTCCTGCCCTTTGCACTGTGCCATGGAAATTCAAGGCTTTTCTTGGCTATGCTCCTTTCCCATGTCTCTGTCCAGCCCAGTTTTCAGCTGTTTCTGTGATCTGCTGCAGGACAGCTAAATTTCCTTTGACCCAACTTACTGAGCAATCCTCTGAACCTTGTCATCCTCTCAAGCTGGTTTTGCTTCCTTGTTTTTCAATTACAAGCAGGTCTCCTAAGTGAAAGTTTCTCTGCCTCATAGCTTGAGATTCTGTTCCCCCAGCACCAGTTTCTTGGCAAAACTCAAAGATAAGGACTAGTGAAAGCCTTCATGCAGTGCCCAATAACCCACACTGCTAGAGTCAGGTCGTTCACCATTCTGCCTATTCTCAATTCCTGGTGAGCAGTCCTTGGCAAGAGAGAGAAGAGACTGAATCTCACTCATAGCATAATTCCTCATTTTCTTTAACTTCATCTGTGACAACTGTACCAAGGCTGTCACACTCTGCCTAGGAGCTGCCTCGGGATACTCCAACATTGGTACTGCAGTGTGTTCACTGATGTTAAGCACCCAGTTATGTCTGTACTCTGAGTCCTCTCCTGTCAAACCAGATGCCTCAAGCTACTCAAAACGTTTGGTGGTTTCCAGTGGAGAATCTGCTTGTGAACAATTCCAATGCACTTCAAAGGCTACTGTTGGCAAAGAGGGAGGAAAATACATTGGAAGGGAGGGGAGAGGGAGGTGCTTTGCCCTGCTCCAGACTTCATGCTACTAAGGCTCTCCAGCACCAGGACAAGGCTCTTCAAATAGCCAGGTACAAGGAGGTCATGCTGAACCTCCCAGGAGACCAGTAAGAAGCAGGAAACTTTCTGCATGAACAAAAAAAATTCCCTTATCTGCCTCAATCACAGCAGTACTTGGACAAAGCGTTCTTGCCTGTATCTGGACTGTAATCTGGTGTTTCAGCAGGGCTCTTCTCAGGTCTCCAGCAACACTTAGCTGATCCACATGTACCTTGGTGGAAAGTGTTATTCTACCATATATAAAGTTCCTCCTTTTCTTATCTCTTGGCTTTTGAGTTTCTAGTTCTCTTCAGGGTCTATAATCAGGGATCTGAGTTTATTTATAACCAATAAGAAGTCACAGCCTCCTCCATGATATCTATGTTACAGCACTTCTCCTTCTATGACTTTTCCTTCCATTCACAAACCTAAACCACCTCCACGAGCAGAAAAGGAGAAGCAAGGTAAAGCCTTGCCAAGGAAAGAAGCTCTCCCATTATTCTCATCCAAGAAAGTGGCACAAAAGGAAAAAGACCCGAAGGGATGGCTCACATCCCTGGGTCATGGCAGAGAGCTGGAAAAGGCTCATCTCCAGGAGGACACAGTGCCAGCACTTCTTTTATTAACTTAGCCAGCAGCTGCAGAATTTAAGCTTTATTAAAAGCCTATTTTGCCTTTGCTGCTGGAAAGGAAACCAACTCCCTCCTCTCCCCTCCCAAATAAAAGGCCAAAGTCTGCAGACAGACATCCTGTAATGTCACCTTACAGAGGTGGCAACCTGACTCATCTTAGTGGAACATGCATGGAGAATGTTTACTTCAGGTTACAACAAATGAAATACACTGCTCCCACTGCTGATCCTTGC
Source organism: Daphoenositta chrysoptera (assembly GCA_013397915.1). Taxonomy (NCBI): domain Eukaryota; kingdom Metazoa; phylum Chordata; class Aves; order Passeriformes; genus Daphoenositta; species Daphoenositta chrysoptera. Next base: position 200,234 of record VZRO01008489.1, on the reverse strand, counting down.
TTTGAGGCTTTATTATGAGCAATCCAACAAACTACCAATATTCTCTGATTACAAGTGCAAAAAAAGGAAAGGCAGGAAAAACAGGCGGGCTTGATTTTGATGCTCTAGGCATCATTCATTTCACAGTCTCCCACTTTGTTTGCAGCATTGCTGCATGCAGGAGCCCTCTCTCCTACAGACACATGCCATGTGATGGGTCAAAAAGAAACCATTTAAACAGCCTTCCTATGACACATTTTAATATAACACAAAGAAGAGATCATGTCATTTGTCAGGTCAGAACAACAAGATATGGGGAGCACTGAACTAGGTACCACTTACTAAATATTATTCTCCAACAGCTATTCAAAGCCTACCTCAATTTATAGATTAATCTGCTGGATCGGTAATTTAGGCTATTTGATGATTAGCATTTAGAAGTACACATTTCTGGGGAGGCTGAAAATGTGCTTGTGATTTACAAAATTACTGCAGGGTCTCTAGTGGATTATTTGTCAGAAGCAGGTGTTCAGCCTTAGCCACATTCTCCCTTCTCTCCCCACATCCAGGTTTAATATCAGCAATGAAATACCAACTGTTCCTGCAGCATTTACTCTAAAACAGCAAAGCAAGTGTGAGTGTTGTCCCCCTTCCCATTTCTAGCCTGCTGCCACACAATATTAAGGCTTTAGGATGATGTATATCAACCAACTGGGGTGGGGGGGGAAACGGGACCGGAAAGCATCCAAGTAATCTATGTGCTCCTCACACCCTGGGGAGAGTTCCCAAAGCCTGCCATGACACGGAACATTCCTCCCCTGCATCCGTGCTTGTGGAGGAGGATGGTGCCAGCTGAACAAAACAGATTTGAACAGGGAAAGAGCCAGTCTGCCTCTGTTTGCAGCTAGCCCCTCCTTTTTGCCCAGCCTTTTCTGACTCCGACCCCAAGCTGCTACTATCTTTCAGGCTTGGGTTCGGATTTCCTCCGGAGCCTGTCAGCAGAGCTCTTTAAAATGGCAGTTAGAATCCTCGCTAAACACCAGACTAACCATCCTTCCTCAAACACTGAGTGCATGGGCTCCAAAACCCTCCTGGAGCCTGCAGTGTCTGCAAAGCAGGCAGTGAGCAGTGCTTCAGCTGGCTCTCAGCGTGGCCCGTTTCATAACACAAAAGGAAGCTCGAATCCCTCAGGGTTCAGATATTTTCCAAACGGGGTAAACACACGCAAACACACATTATTTGCATGCACAGCAACTGGGACAAAAGATCTGTGGCCAGGTAGGTGTCTAACTGGTGGTCCAGGCATGTGGTAACACGTGTGCAATCCTAGAAATCTTGAGCTACAAGAGACTTATCTCTAGACTGACTCTGTGCTGCTTCCAAGTCTTGCTTTGAGATGAAAAAGCAGCCTTTGTTGTTTGGAGTATTACCATTTCAAAAAAATCCCACCCCTGCTCAGCCCCCCACCCCAAAGGTTTAGTTTGTAACCCAAAACATCAGCGCCTTAATAACAGAAGGTCAAAGCCCTCCAGTCATTAGGCAGATTATATTTAAGAGCCCTATGTGCAGCTGATCAGAGGCTTATTCCTTAAAGGATTGAAATGGCAAGCCAGCGCACCTCAGCAAGCAATCTTGTTTAATAGTCAATTAGCAGAGATGTGCTCTTCTGAGCTAAAGATCACTGCAGACAAAAAAAAGAAATGAACCACCATCAGCTATTCCTCAATTTCTGCTATTAAATCAAGGCAGCTGATCTGCTCTTTCTTTAGCTGCTAAGGCCAGGATGCAGTTAGAAGTCACACAGTTTTATTCCAACCAGGATGGTAACATTCTTGATAATAAACCATTATTTTACACTAAAGGGGGGCTGGATAGACTGAGAAGTCAATATCAAAACTCCAACTTTTTCAATACAAAGTCTTATCTCTGCGCATGTAACTAAGGTAGGGCAAGATACAATCCTCCAGCAGTGACTCCCCTTGTAGCTCCAGATACCCAAACCCCACATGCAGGGCCATACATTTGGGAGGAGGAAGATCTAACTAAAGATTTGCATAGTGTTGCTGTATTAGTACCCACCAAATTACAGCAAGGGCAGGCCACCTACATCCAGCCACATGTTGGCAACAAGCAGTGCTGCAAACCAGAGCATACACCCAAGTTCCACAGGCACACGGACATCAGTGTAACCAAGAGCACATGAGAGCTCTTCTCTAGAGCTGCCAACTCCAGCGTTCAAAAGCCCAGTCAGCCTCCACACCCCCTCCAGCTGACTTTGCTGGAAGCCAGGCGTTGCAGAAAAGGAAAAAAATCAGAGGCAGCAATAATTTGCCTCCTAGTTTCCTGCCCTAGCTTAAGCCAGCCAGAGTGGCTGTCCTTTCCTTCCAGCTATTAGAGGCAGAAACTTTCTTTTCCTTGTTCCAAAACTGAGGTTCTTACCTGATTGCTTTCCCTCAAGACTTGAGCTTTAGAAGGAAAATTTGCCAAGTATTTGCAGAGTTGGCAGTTCATTCAAAGCTAGCATCACCCCCTCCCACAATCAATCAAATGTGACACTGGGTGACTCAATTTGCAACAAGAGGCTCGTGCTGGTTGGTTAAGAGGAGAGCAGAGCCATTATCTAGAACCCACTCTGGAGAGTCTGATGAAAAGGTTTATGCCACCAGATCAGTGCTCTTCACAGAGTTCCTTTTTAAAGAATTTCAGCAGAAAGACTAAAGGGTTAAACTGCCCATGGACTCTGAATGACCATGTTGTGGCCACAGACCATGTGAATGACCCTCTAAAATCCTCTGTGCTGGAGAAAGTGAAGTGCAATATCATGCTCCAGAAAAACACAGTTATTAGTGCAACCTTCCAGGCAGCAGCAAGAGCAGGCTATGAAATCTGTCCGTACTGGCCCAGCAGTAGACATAACCATGGAATTTTCAGAAAAACACTCTTCTGATGCAATGTGAAAAACTCACAGACACAGCAGACAGTCAATATGAAAGAGTCAATATGAAGGCACATCAAATTAGGGTTCCTCCTTGCTTGTGGGTTACCACAAACATCTCTGCAGGCTGACACCTAACCTGGGGACTCCAATTTACTCTCCTGCTTTAAAGAACAGGAAGAACACAAAGATGCCCAAAGCCTGATAGCCAGCCTGGTGACAATGTGCAGAGAGAAACTGAAGTTACTTTCTGCTCTTATCATTGCCATGCTGACTCTGTACAGAGGAAACAAAAACAAAGCAAGACTGCCTGAATGCCCTTTCTCAGCAGCAGAGTTAAACAAGAGTAATTCTGAATGGCAAACGACTCTGAAGTTGCCACTAGAGACGATCCTTTTTCACAGTATACCCTTGCCTGAATGCAACAACAGGAATAAATTTGGACGGAAGAAAAACTGACAGCTTTTGCCATTTAAATATATGCCCAAAGGCACAGCTTAGAAGCAGGATTCTTAGGTTATGAACAAAAAACCCCTTCGGTTTTCTTCTCCCTCACAGCAAAATCCTACAGGAGCATCTCCCAGGTGGGGTGATGCTTACCTGAACAGATCCTGCTCAGCTCAGCTCCACAGAGAACAGAGCAGATGGGAAAGTCTCCATTGGTACAGTCCCAAGTAGCAACTTCAGAAGGCAAGTGTTTCTTTTACCTCTTTCCCCTCCTTTGAGTTGAGGCTGGCTTTCCCTGCTCGCTTCCTCACCTTGCACATTTGGTTGAGAATGAAGGTGGGAAGCAGCAAGCACTTCTTTCAAACTCAGGAGCAACAAAGGACTGCTGGGGCATGAACACATGAGCAGAGGGGCCAAAGTTACAGGTGATGGTGGTTTGTAACAGGAAAGGTGACCTGGAGGTATTAACTCTCAGGGTTAAAGCACCACAAGGAATGATGGTGCACTTCAGAAGGGGACAGACACAACCTCTCAGTCCTCTGCGGGTATGAAGCACACCCTGCAACTTGGGTAAGAAAACAGCAGTACGCAGAGATGAAGTCACACAGCAAACTGAGAGGCAGAGCCAATGTGTACTGGCTCTTAGCTATGCCTGGCTACCAGGGTCACCTCCTCTTCACCTTGCACTTCTTTCCTTTGGATTGTACACTACCTGTATGTGCAGCTTGGCTGAAAAAGCCTGGTTGTGTTGTGGAAGGGCTGGTAACTCGGCTGTGTGTCTAATCCAGATCAGGGATTTTCCTTGCTGTGCCATGATTCCTTTGCTTTTTTAGCTTATCCGGTTGTAACAGCCTCAGGGCTTGAAGGCAAGATCAGACAAATGACAAAGGGCACTTTTAGCTGCAGGGTTTCCCCCAGGCCTTCACCCTGGATGGGGTGGCTGCGCCCAGAGCCACATGGAAAACCCAAGCTGGTTTGGAGAACACCAGCAGCAGGATGCACAGATTCACTCTGCTTCCCCAAAACAGCATTGTGCCTGGGCTGCTCAGCATCTCCACTATTCTCCAGGCACGCTGCCTTTGTCTCACGCCCTCCTCATCCACATCATGTGCATCTGGTCATACACAGAGGGTGCTGGGTCTGGAGTATCCAGCTCTCCTCCCCCACATCCCCAAGTCTGTGGATCATGAAGTCAGAGTTTTCTATGTCCAGTTAAGCCACTAACAAAGCAAGCGCCCCAAGACACTGGATAAGTCTGTTATGCCACACACAACCTGCTCACCATCAAATCCTCTTCAAGCAGCTTCATCACTTGTTTCAACCTGCTGACATAATGATGAATGGCTGGCAGGAGGACGTTAAACATGGTTTCAGGCTGCTCATGAGATGGTTGTGTGGGAACAGCTCACACCCCTCTCCTGAGCACATGCTGGGGCGAGTGCAGTCTGTACACTACTCATTTCTGAGATCATGCAGGTACAGCAAGGGGACCATCTTTGTTCCCGCCACATGTGTCTGCCTTAAAGGGTATATGAAAGCTGCTGGCTTTGTTTTACACTGGGATCCATGCCTTTCACCCCCTTCCCACAGTTTTAAACACAGACAGCTGGAAGACCTTCTCCAAATTCTTTTCCTTGCTTCTTTCTTTGAGTTTAGGACAGCTAATCTGGTCCTCCCTGATTTTGCCAGATAATTTTCTGGAGATCGCAAGGATGACTATTTATTAATTGAAGGGCTGGGGCATCACAAGGCTAATGAAGAGGTCTTCTTCCCAAACAGTGTTTGATATTCAGCAGAGAAAGCAAAAGCAAGATACGACAGGAATCTCTCAGTGCTTCTCGCATTACATCCTCCCCTTTGTTGTTCATATTTAAAGTGTGCAAAGCCCCGTATATTTTGTATGTTGCTTGGTCTCCTGCATTGCAAGCAAGGCTATGTCATGTGAACTCCAGCACAGCACATCCTTACCCATCAATTTTGGGAAACAGGGCTGGGTTGTGGTAAGCAGTAGACCAAGAGGAACATTGTTTTATTCCCTGTAGGATCTCCACATGCTTCTCTACCCCCACACCATTTGGAGGAAGCAGCAGGGAAAAGAGGAGCATGTTAGACACTTCAGTCTTTGGTCTTTTTCATATCTGCAAATACAAGTTTCTTATTAAAAGATAAAGAAAAACCCTTTCATCCTCTACATCCCGACCTAATCTTTAAATACCCAGTGAAATATAAGCAATTGAGAGATGCCTTTAGCAGCTGTGGGCTCAGTCATACCTTTCATGTACGTAGGCAGAAGATGACTAGGACTAAGGGTTGCTTAACTTAAAACTGGCATAGTGTGATCGCTGTGCCTGGCAATGAATATTAAAAGCAATGACAAGATTGACATTATCTAGCTGCACCATAGCTTCTACTTCTTTTTTTCTGTTTAAATGCTCCATTCCTCAGTTCTTACTGCAAGGATCTGAGTCAGGAAAATACAGCTCAGGCTGACAACTTCCAGAAGTGCCTGCTAAAGCCCAGCTTGTAGTATGCCAAACTTAAGACACTTAAAAGAGCTCAGCTTACAAAGCAACACAATTTCCTGAGAACAAACATGAATAAAAACACTCCTTGTGTGTCACGTGCTGTGCACACGTTTGAGGTTTCAAAGAGGCACCCCTTGATTTCTTTTTCTAAATGTTGGGCAACGTTGCTAAATCCTTCTTCACCTTCACAACCAGTTCTGTTCTCTCAGAAGTGATTGCAGAGAGGCAGTAACGAACTGGAGCTCTCCCACATGCTCCAGGGACCACGTTAGCTACAGTTTCTGCTCCCAGCGATGACAGATGTTTTCCTGAATGTGTAGAATTCATTTTTCTCCCCCTAAAGAAATGCCTTAAAAGCTGCTAAGTGGCTCTAACTGAATGAGTGGTGGTTAAACAAGGGCATAAGACAGAACAAGCAAGTTGCCAAAATGCTTTCTCTCTTTAAATAGGAGAAAGCACCGGCGCCTGCACAGACTTGCTTCAATGCCCAAATTGCTCTCACCATGAATATGTGCCTTATTTCTAGCTTCAGCTTTCAGTCACTGCTTACAGCTGCTTCTTGGTAAGCTGGGTTAAAGAGCACCTCCTTCAACTGAGAATTACATCCTTGTGCTGAAAACTACAGGCTAAGGTCAAGTCATGATTCCTCCTACTCCAAAAGCTGTACCTCAGCTCTCATGTTAATCAGAGCCACCACGTGATCCAAAAACTCGCTGTATTTTGTAGTGGAGGTGGGAACTGTTTCCAAGCAACAGGGCTAAAACCTTGGGCTGCAAGGTCACAGAGGGTATCTCTGCTGAGGAGCAGACTTAGGCACTTCTGCAGCTGCTGCCCCGAACTCCACAGAGAGCATACAAAGCCTCCTGGGGGATCCCCTTGTATGTTAAACATGGGCCAGCTGGTTCCTCTGCAGCTGTAGACCAAACCTAAGCATAGCTCTGCCATGGGCTGACAGCCCCACCTATTCTGAAGCAAGGATGAAGGCAGCAACAGCACTGCTTGGGTCTCCATAGCAGAGATGTTTTCCTCTGGCTCACAGGGTTTCCCCTCTCCACTGTTCTCACCCCACAGTGATGCACAAGCATTGCTGCCAGGCTGGTCCCACACTGCCATCAAGCATTGCTCTGGACTTGCCTCTTCAGGCTACCCACAGAATCAATTTGATCATTACAACTCCATGAGGGGCAGGGACCCAATTCTTGCTACCTCTTTCCCTTCTCTCTGTCCTTCAAAGGAAAGAGACATTTGCTATCAGTCAGCTAAGAACTGTATTTTCATCAGCAGCTGTTCTCCTTGAGCATCTCGTCATCACAGATTGTCCTCTTAAATCTTTCTGAACTTACAAGAAGCTTGCTGAAAGCTGGTGGTCAAGAGCTCACACAGCAAAATTGAGCTCAGCGTGGCCACTTTGTTAAGTAGTTTGATTGTACATGGCAAAAGGTATGAAAGCCCTGCACAGGGCATAAACAAGCTGACTGTACATAATGGACATTGTTAGGTGTCTGAATAGGTCACTGACTCAAAGGAAAGTTCAGCTCCACAATGCAGGTCTTGAGCTCTGAATACGAGTAGAAAGCATCCCTATGCACTCACACCCCATGCATTCAGCGCAGCTGGATCTTTTTGTATTTCTCACTGTCCATTTCCTCCTGAATTTCCCTAGTTTCCTTCCATTCGTACTATGAGCCTTTGTTCTTTCTCTGCCCTCTTCCTCCTTCTATTTAGAAGTGTACAGATGGAGTCTAAGGGTGGGTAAGCAAGCAGAGTCACAGCATACTAGAAAAACAACTTTTGCAGCTTAGTAAAAATAGGATAAACCAACTCTAGCACTGTATGGAAGCAGTGACCCCAGTTGCAAGAGACAGAACCCTGCCAAACTGCAGCTACAAAGCATTTTGTTTGTTAAGGAGTTAAAAATAGGGTCCTTAATGGAATTAATTTCATTCTAGCATTTGTTAGTTGTTCAACCCTTGCACATGAAGCTTTGCACCAGGACACTCATCGTCCATCATGGTGGATGGGCATGTAGTGATAGCACAAGGGAAAATGGCTCTAAACTGAAAGAAAGGAGGTTTAGATTAGTTACTAGGAAGAAATCCCTCACTGTGAGGGTGGAAAGGCATTGGCACAGCTTGCCTTGAGAACTTGTGGATGCCCTGTCTTTGAAAGTGTTCAAGGCCAGGTGGGATGGGACTTGGAGGAACCTGGTCTAGTGGAAGGTGTCCCTGCTCAAGGCAGGGGGATGGAATGAGATGATCCCTTTAAGATCCCTTCCAACCCAAACCATTCTAGGATTCTAAGAGTATTCTTCTTCCTATCAACAGGTCTTGAAGTATGACAAGCATTTGTGCAGTACAGTTCAACTTTGAACACGGCTTAATTGAGACATCCTGAGCAACAAGTTTGAGTGCTCCTACACTCTTCCAGCACAAGAGGAAGGTTTGCACAGTGACCGCCTGGGTTTGGGTCTGACACCAATGAGCTTCTCCTTCAGACTCAGACAAGTCACAGATTGCTCACTAGCAAGATGAATTTTGTAAGAGGCACCTGCTGTGAAGAATAAACACAGAAGCTGGGTCACTGATGTACAGCTGAGAAGTACAAGCTGAGAGAGGTTCTCACCTCTATGGACAGAGCCAGGAAAGTGCTGAAAATATCTAAGTTGTCTGGTTGTTACCGGCATCACTTTGTTTTGGGTTTCACAATTAGGAGTGTCCCCCCAATGAGGTCCAAGACACCCTGTGATCTCAGGGATCCAGGGACCAGGACAGGTCCTGCCCCAACAGAGCAGCGCAGACAAGCTTCATACGTTTTCTACAGCCTTTCCTTCCAAATATTTTTCAAAGATAACCTGCATGCATTAAAACCACCATTAGGACTTCTGCAGCACTTGAGACTACCAGAGCTGTCAGCTCTTTCAGTGATAATAATCACCTGTCAAAAATGCAGATCAAACTGGAGAAGAAATAAGGGTTAAAATGAAAAGCATCAATAAGTACCTCGAGCTGGAGTCAAGGCAATCAAGAGATTGAATTCAACTGCTTTATTAAGTATCTTTTAATTCAACATGTTCCTCCTCCAGTGTAGGGGCCTTAGCATGACTCCACAGTAGTTTTGTGCCTGTGGCTTTAAATTTGCTAATAAATAGCCTATGTACTCATGCACACGATGGACGTGGGGGAGAGAGGAAAGAGACAGATTTTAGATTACAACAAAACCAGCATTTGTCACTTGCTTTAGTTGGTGTGAGAGGCAGATTCCAGGCTCTTGGACTGAGGAAGAATATTTTCTGTTCCATTCCTCATATGCTTGGCTGCCTTATGCCAAAACCTATTCTAAATCCATTAATGAAACTAGGCTGAGTCTGCATAACTTCTTAATACCCCAATGGAAAAAGGGCACTTGGGCACATTTCTGAGAACAACAGCCATCCAAAATTCCCACCACTGTCCCATGAAGCACTGCCCTCTGGCCAGGTCCCTCCTCAAACTCACTTTCTCCCTGGAACATCACCCCAAGTTGTCACTGGTTGCTTTCTGAAGAACACAAGAATTTGATGAGATTCGCTTTTCTCTTTGTAGTGGCACCTCAGTATCAGCTCCTCCAGCATTGCTGCCGTGTTGGCATCCAGGTTCATACACACTCAGAGATCACACTCAGACACGTGGATCAGGTTTTGACACCCATCTGCTCTGAGGTCACGAGTGGATCTTCTCCAGCTAGTAAAGATAATGGGAATGACAAGGAAGTCTTTTTACTCCTGTACTGCCCTGTGCCTGCTCTAAAGGGACCCGCCCAGCACCACAACCATGCCCCCTCTCCTGAAGAGAGGATGAGCTGAAAGCCTTCAAGGTCAGGAGCCACTGTTGGTGGCTCTATCTATCTATCTATCTATCTATCTATCTATCTATCTATCTATCTCTATCTATAGATAGAGATAGATAGAGTGGGTTGTGCCTAGGACAGTGTCTTTCTCCAGAGATCTGAAGAAGAGATGCCAAATGCTTCTTACAGAAAAATGAGAATTATTCCAGCATATGAAAAGAAAGTCCTCTTTTCCAGAGTGTTAAGGCACTAGTAGACTACTTTTTAAAAAAAACTAAGTTAAAAGACACAGCAACAGTTAATAAAATGGGCAGAAGTATTTTTTGGCAGAAGTAATTTAAGGCTAACCTCCTGTTCAATGAACAGTGGCAGCCTAAATGGGAAGGATCGCTGAGTCAGCTTTTGCTTTGGACTTCACAATGTGCTCTATGTTTTCCAGCAGGCTCTAATCTACCAGGGAAAGCTGAAATGGGGGGAAGACGGCAAACATAAGAGCTTTGAAGAAATGTGGAAAGAAATATATGGAATTCAAGTCTCTGTTTAATTAAAAAGCTGAAGAAAAATGTATCATTACGTCTCCAAATGAGCTCTGACTGCAAAGACCACAGGCACCAGCAGCTGCATGTATGTGACTCCAGAGATGCTGCACTGGCACATGAACTATTCTTGCAGCTTTATGCAACAGCAGATGATAATCCTAATATTAGGTTATCCTAATAGTAACCTTAACACACATACACACAGAACAGCTTTCAAAACAGGAGATACTGCAAGTGAGCTGTTGTCCAAAGGGCCTGGTTTATCCAGGACCTTGCCTCTACCACTGCCCTAGAGCACACACCTAAGAGAAGAAAGTATAAAATGGTCCTTCCTTGGTGCATGTTTCCTGCCTTAAGAAAACAAGCTCGTTTTGGAAAGATTAAATTCTTCAACTAAGAATGAAGTTCCTTCACAGTTTAAATCTATCCATGTCTTCCATGACACTGGCTCCAGCACTCAGCTGTTGCAGGGCTGTTTTAGCATGCAATGCTGGCAGTCAGGCTAGTTTCAGCTAAGTGCACTGAAATAGCTCAGCAAAAAGATCCAACGACCATGGATGTGAGAGGAATAGTGGGAACACAACAGCAAGTGGCCAGATCATCTGGCTGACGCTTCAGGAGCCCGAGTCTGAAAGAAGTGTCATGCAAAGGACCACGCTGTTAACAGTATCTTTTGCAAGTAGCCATGAAAAGCTTTTATATTTAAATAAAGGACTTGGCAGAGAAAAATCACTTCCTCTCATTTACTGTCTCCACATTGAGTGAAACTTCAGTTGAACGAAGAGACTGGGTTGCTATTCCCCTCCCTGTTCCCTGCAGCCTCTCAGCGGTGTTTGCTTTTTAAATGAAGATAGTTATCCTAAATTTTTATAAGCTTGCTTTTCCTTTACTAACTAACCATGCTGAGGTGCTCAAACTCTACAGGGTGGAGTGCACACAACTGCCATATACACTAACTCAAAACAATGTGCTCCCAGGATGCTCCCTGATGGATCAGGTGCTGAGATCCCTCTGGCATAGTACAAAAGGGGAGTCCCCTCCTGCACAGCCCTGCCCTGCCCAGAAGAGTCCCAGTTGTGCTGGGATGTTCTCTGCTACCCTCATCAACAGTTAACCCCTTTATTTTGAAGGTTTCTTGTAGCAAGAGCTACATTCTACATTGGAACAACCTGCAAAAATTAAATAAGGAGCAACTACTAGTTATGTTGTAGATGACGCTTACTACAACCAGTTCATGTAAAAGCCAGAAAATATCCTGCAGCCAGCTCCCCACCTTCACAGCAGCAGGGGAGGGAGTGGGGCTGCAATGCCCCAAGTGCCAGACCTTTGCTCACCGCTGTGCAGCCAGGCCGGGAGCCTCAACAGGCACTGCCCAGCAAATCCCACTCAGAGAGAGCTGATTAGAGCAGGCACAAGAAGGCACAAAGCCAGCTCAGATCTGAAAGCAGCACAGATCATCTTGCACAAAGCTATGCTTTGCTAGCAAGCCCTCTGAGAACTGGCAGGTACCCTCTGTGTGGAGCCAGCTCAAGAGTCCGCAGGCCTCTTGCAATTTATTCACAAACTGTGATGGGGAAGAGGCAACTGCACATGCAGGGATCCCAGCGTGTCTGTGTATTACCTCCACACATGGCTTAAAGTCCTAAAGGGAGTGGAGAGATGAGAACAACACAAAATTACTTTAAAAAGTTTCTCAGCCCTCAGCATGCCTTCTGGATGACTGTTCAACTTGGTTAGCTGATGAAGAACCACACAGCTGAAGTACTTGATACTCTCTGAACTGAGGCTCCAGAGATGACGACCTACCACATCCAACTCACTAAGCCTTGAGCATTTCCCAGGAACAGGGTCTTCACCTCTTCCTCCACAGCAATCAATCCATAGGCGCCTAGGTTTCTGGGCAGCTGCTTTCTTTTCAGTTACATCACAAATCAAAGTAAATAAAAAAAACTGTCAGGGGCCTCTTCCAAAGACTCAGCCTGAATCTCTCCCATTTTCAGCCCCACAGCCTGTGGACCCATCCATTATTTCTCCATCTGAAGCATGTTATCACTTTGCAAAGCTCTTTCTCTTATTTTGCACACCATTGAATCCCCCACGGCATTCAGCATAATCTCTGAGCTAATGCGTCAAGGCTCCCAGATTGTCACAGCCACAGCCCTGTTATATTGGTATCAATATTTAAAACCAAGAGCCCTCTTCCTCCCACACAATCTGCATTTCCAGGTTTATCACAAACAGTAAAAAATTCATGCATGTATGTTTGGCTCAAGCTGCACTTATAAAAGCAGATTCACTCATGCATCAGACAGACAGCTGACATCCATCCTGACATTTATCTCCATGGATGAGGAAAGATGAATCACTCACAGCTATACAGCTCAGGAGTTTGTCCTTGGTCAAGCCAGTAAATGACATAAATCAGCCACTGTGCATCCTCAAATTCAGAGACAGGCACCTAGAGAGAGCTGGAGAGCAAGAGGGGCAGCAGCAATCTCTTCCAAATTTATCAGATGTAAACACAACCATGTCCTACTGACACCTAAATAAAACCCACAAAAGCAGAGCTCAAGAAATTTGCTGTATTCTGAAGAGTTCTGGCATATTTGTAACTGTTTCAAATGATTTGTTCAACAATTAGTTGCCACTCTTAATTAAGCTCAAAGAAAGGGAGGATTATTCATCTATTGAGGTCTTATACTCAAAATTAGATACAATTCTTTACCAGAAAAGCCAGACAAAGGCCACTGGTTTGGCACAGGGGTGGCTGGGGAGAAGTGTGCCATGCAGGAGCTGAGGCAAATGAACTCCTGAGCATTTCTGGCCTTCAGCTCTAGCAGCCAGGCAGTTGACTACGGAGCTAGTTTGCAGGCCTGCCACATCAGGCATGCCCAGTTCAGAGAGGGTTTTGGAGTTTTGTCCTCTTTTTTGTCCTATTGGAAACCTTTTTTCATGCATAGATTTTTCACCTAAAAGCAGCAGTATTTAGCCCAGCAGTCAAAAAGGCTACATGGGAAGCAAGTGCTACAAGAAAGGCAATCCAGAAGCTCAGGGCCAGCCTCAGATGTGGGAAATTGCATCCACCAGGCTTCCCAGGTAACCTCAGGCACACCAGTGGGTGGGTGCCTTCACTTCTCCGTTTAACAGCCAGAATGAATGAAGACAATAACCACAACACAATGATGAGGACAAAGGGCATTTCCAGGGGGTATGTTAACAGGACAGTTGGTCCCAAACATTTTCACCCATTCCAGCAAAGGTTTTGGTACCTTCAGCACACATCACAAACCCACTGGTTCTGGCTCAAATTGCCTAGAAAATGGTGCTAAAGCCTAGAGTCCCTCCTGCAAAGCACAGCTCCTGACAAAGAAAGGACACTGAAGGTTTGCATTTTTTCATTGTTACTCAAAAAAAATAGCAGCAGCAAGAGGTCAGGGTGGGCTTATAAAGGCGCTGTGCTCCAACACAGCTGCACATGCTGCCCAAAGCTGCTTCAGGCTGAGATGTTTGTGATGGTTTAGTCTGCCACGGTGGACAAAACTGGATGGCACTCAAAGCCGTCCTTTTATTTCAAGAACAGATCTGACTCCAAATAATCTAGTTTGACACCTGCCACTGAGTCACATACTTGTTAAAGACTACTTCAATAGCTAAGGACAAAGCAGCACAGATACCTGCTGACCTGACACACCATGAGCAGGGCAGGTTGTGGAGCAGGAAGGTATCAAAGCTGACCAGAGGATCCCCGTGCCATGCAGACAGGAAAGCACTTCTTGTAACAGCAATGCTACTTACTTCCCATCCAGCCTGCCTAGTGCTAAAGGAAGGAGGCAGCAGGAAACTTCTTTCCAGGAGACATTTGTTTGTAGCAAAGGAAGTAGAAGACAGGTCTGTAGTGTCCCTCAGCAGATATGACCAACAACCTCTTACTGATATTCACCATTAAACTTTTAGCTCCAAAGGCTTCGAGAAAAGTCAGGATTCAAAACCCTTCCCATTTGTTTGAGTGCAGGTATTCTATCCCAATAAAGATCCAAACCCTGCCCTGCAATCAGAACGCTGACTAGGGGAAAGCTGCTAAGCACCCTGACTGTCCCACAGGACCTGTAAAGCTGCCACTATACTACTCCTTCAAAAGATTCTTAAGCGTCCTTGTTAAACACAACAGCCATGAAACCATAAAGCGAGGATGGAGACAGCTATCCTGTACAGCCTTCAAAGTCAGTCCAAAGCACATAACCTGTTTTGTGCTGATCTGTTTGCAGAGACCATGTAATTCTTGAGAGCTGTTTTTATTTCCAAAACAAATGCTACACACTCTTCTTTGACTTGGGAAAGTAGAAGAAAGTCCCTCCCAACGCAAATAGCCAAACAGTGCTGGCAAGGCTCAAAAATGCATGCATGTGAGTGGGAAAGGAAACGGAGAACCCTTCCAGCTTTCCAAAGGGTTATTGCAAACAGCAGGTAGGGAGAAGGGATTTCACACATTAGGAAAAACACCATGATGGTGCTTGTCCTTAAAGCTGACGCTACACAGAAGGCCCTGGGTTGCACTGTCTGTTTAGCACTTCTCTAATACCAAACATTAGAGGGAACCCCTTGTCGCAGGGTGCACATCGCAGCACGGTGCTGGCTGCAGCACAGCTCAGTGTGCAGAGTGCTGTACAAACCACTGCTGAACCACCTTCATATTTTTCTGGCCAAAACAACTTTGCTGTGCATCATCCAGAACCTACGGCAAAGCCAAGGACATCCCCGCATTCCAGTCTCCAGAGAGTTAGAGATATCTCATATACCAGCTGCTTCCTCAGCCGCCCTGCAATCGGAAATCTGCAGGTCACAGATGAAGAGGCAGACATGCTGCATCCCAGTCACAGTGTAAAGAAACAGCACGACCACGCTGGAAAATGACTTTTTCAGTGCTCTCCCAAGAAAGTTTAATAATCTCATCTTTCACACGCTTATGCCTCTGCTGGGTTTCCACAGAGCTTCCCTGTGCAAGGGGCTGGCAGGGACGAAGCTCCAAAGGAGTCAGGAAGGTTATCCTGCCTCTAGCAGAGGGAGGGGGTGGGAGGAGATGAAGCCGAAGCCGGCTGAATTCCCACAGGCTTTGCATTATGAAAGCCATGAGCAGCAATCAGCCAGTTTTCACGGGTTCTCTTTAACCCCTTCCTTGCTGCTAAACAAGCATCTGAACCGACCTCTGAACAGCAAACACATACTGGTGACACACAGCATACACATACTCAGCCTCAAGGCAAAACAGGCAAGCATCTAAAAACCAGACATTTGTTTCTTTCAGTATTTTCCAAGAGGTGCAAGTTTCCTCTGTACTTGCATTCACGGGTGCTGCAACCAAACCTGCTGCTCTCAAGCCTGCACCTTAAAGGGGAAAAAAAAAAAAAAAAAAAAGTGCTACAGTCCAACCCTGCACATGCCCAGGACTTGTAACTCCAAGAAATGCCATCATTGTTCTCCAGCCAAGCAATTGGGCGATGAACAGGCATCACTATTGTCCACTGGCTGCCTGGAGGCTTTTAGTAACAGCACTGAAGTATGAGCTCTTGAAAGGGTATCAAATCTTTTGCACAAGGTCAGATCAGACTCGTATATATCATCTATTATTTGCTGATAATTGTAAAATCCCAAAATGGTTTGGGTTGGAAGGGATCTTAAAAGGATCATCTCATTCCACTCCCCTGCCAGGAGCAGGGACACCTTCTACTACACCAGGTTGCTTCAAGCCCCATCCAACCTGGCCTTGAACACTCCCAGGGATGGGGCAGCCACAGCTTCTCTGGGCATCCTGTGCTAGGGCCTCACCACCCTCACAGGGAAGAATCAATAGTAGACGTTATGAGAAGAGATGGCACAAAATACATCTTCCCCTGGGATTCCCAGAAAAAAAGAGTGGTCTCCAACAGAAATGTCAAATAAATCTATTCCCTCCCCTCCCTGCCTCAGCGGGTACAAGAGCATGTCACACATGTCCTTGCACACCCGGAGGGACATCTGCTGCCGACACAACCCTGGTTATCTGCCTCTGCAGAGGGTCCCTCTGTACAGTAACTGCCTCAAGGACCACGCGCGCTCTGAAAAGCACAACGGCAAGGGCTCCGGGGCAAAGACACTGGGCTCTAACCCAACACATTAGTAAGGCTTTGAAACTCCTTGGATAGGGAAACAAAGTATTTCATGGCTTGGCAGACTGGATTAGAGCACCCTGGAGAGCTTGAGACAGACTGGAGCATGTTTAAGGTGCCCTTTCAGATCAGACTGTGCACCAGTTCACTTGAGGCTCAGGGTTTCTGCAGGAATAAGAACAGTGCAAAAAATGGGGGGCTCTGCCACCCCCACACCAGGACAGCATCAGCTGAAGTGAATCCCAGCCATCCTAACCATCCTCATGGCAGAGGAAATCCCCATGGGCCAGGCAGACGCTCAGCCTCTCGTCATCTTTTTCTGGAATCAAACAAAAGAGCAATGGCAGAGACTGGTGCCAGCTGAGGAGGTTGCAGATCTGAAGAGAGACCAAGCACCCTTCAAGAGTTCAGAGTCACACCAACACCTCCTTTCAGGCAGGAAGGGAGAAAGCTGGCATTTTACTTGGTAACTAACCCTAATTGCTTGACTTCACATCTTGATATCAATCCAACAGCCAGTCTGAGCATGCCCATTTTCTAAACACAGTCCTGCGCAAGGCTGACAATACAGCACACAGATCAAAGTTTTGGCTAACAAATGTGCTGGAAAATACTGGTGTGCTGATTTTCCATGAATGAGGCCACTAGTATGAGATTTTCCATGAATGAAGCCACTACTATGTGAAAAGCCTGGGGCAATAGGACTGCCTGAGAGCAGGGAGCATCACTCTACTCTGACTGCCACTCCAGCCTTACTTGGTTCATATTTTATGAAGAATGATTCAGCTGAACTTGCTCCTTGACATGAGAAAAAAGGAGGAACATAAGTGTGGGAAAGCAAGAGAATGTAAAACAAGCATCTGGCATGGGGGAGACACTCAAGGTACATGATACAGCTCAGTTAATATGCAAGGAAGCACTATAAAAGCAAAATAAAACAGGAGTGGAAACAAATCTTTTTGGTAGACACACCCCCAAGGCATGGAACAGCTGGGAACAGGAGCTCTTAGCATCCACCTTCAAGCCTAGGCTTTATCCATAAAGCAAGGCTGCCCTTCTCACCTCTCACTCCAACCAGAGCAAGTCCAACATGGGAAGATACAAGGGCTTCCCTTCACAACTTTGCAAGGGGTCTGGAATAAAAATACAGCTGGCTTCATTCCCCATTAGCAGCTAATTTCCTCAATCATTTTCACAGAGGGAGAAAGAGAAATGCTCACAATCCAAGAGATGAAAGCATATGAAAATAAGCCTCATAAAACCTGTACTGCCCTAAGGGAAAACTGCCCCACAACTTTCATTTGGGAATTATCAAAGGCCTCAGACTAGTGGGGGGTTGTTTTTATTTTATAAGACAGATGCTTTAGAGAAGTAAGTCCTCAAATAGCTGAGATTCCATTCTGCTGAACCTCCAATGAGACTAGAAAAAGAAACAGCTGATCCCACTTAGTCCAGCCCAGGGATCCAGCTTAGCCACATCAAGACAGAGGACTGGAGTAAGGCACAGAGCTGTACAAGCACTGCTAAACTTCTTTCCAATAAGATGCCATTGCCCCAAAGAAAGGCAACCACACGCGTGGTAGCACGGACACAGGAAAGCACAGCACGAAGCTAAAGAATCTCATTCATTTCTGTTGCAAAACAGAGGCTGGGGTAGGAGGCATTGACTCATTTGGCCTGAGAACAAGAAAGAAGTGCTCCTGAGAGACTAGTTTAAAACAAGGATGTTTAGTGCACGTTTTGCTTTGAGTCTGGGAGAGCGAATATGAAACTTCCCACACTCCAGAGCTCTGTTTCTGATCAAAATAGGTTTAAGAGAAGCTCAAGAGAAAGAACTGTTCAGAAAAGGGGCAAAGTCCCAAAATGGCAGAGCTCTCCCACCCACAGCTAAGGCTCAGAGCTGACTGCATCCCTGGATAAGCCTGTCTGCAGGAAGCAGTCAGGTCCCCAGCACAGGATCCGATGGCAGTGTGGCCACGGCTCACAGTTCAGACAGCCAGACTCACTCGGCTCCTCCGATGGGCTGTGCAACCCCTGCGGGTGCCCTCGCTGCTGCCAACCTGCACCGGCCAAGATGGGCACCCTCATTTCATGTGGCGCTGACTTCAAGAGGGAAGGCAGACGCTCAGAGGATGAGGTGTCTCACATGATTTACAACTATGCAGCAATCAGCATCTTATATACTATGGCTGATGAAAACACTTCAACACTGAACAGATCATTTTTCCCAACAACAAACTTCCTGACACATACAAACCTTTCCACACTCATCCCTACAGACAAATTAATTTCAGTTCTACTAGCAAATAAAATCAAGATATACCAAAAACTCACCCAACCTTGTTACCACATTGACTCAAGGACTGGATACATATAAAACAGTAGAGAGACACTAACAATGAATAATTAAAGATAATAACAACACGGGATCTAAGACCTGAAGAGAAATTATTTACTTGGAACAGCTATTGCCACATTTAATCTTTCACAACCAAAGCATATGAACAGGAAATAAGTAAAACTAGCTCTAGGGCACAGAGTATTGCCCCTAGCTGGTTCATCATGCTCACAGAAAAGTATGTCGTGTGCTACTACACCCAGACGTTTGGCTGTGGTGCAAGGGGCTGGATCTCTCCGTCTGGGAGAACAGCACTCTCTGGAGCACAGTAAGGGAAGAGCAAGAGAAAGATGGGAAGCTTTGAATTCACTAGGAAGAGCAGAACTATTCAAGTGCTTAAGTGACTACTGAAAAAAACCCCAGCTCCCCTAAAGTTGTTGATTACTTGCTTTACTGGCATTCTTACTCATCCTGTACAAGAATAATGTCCAAGAGTTTTAGCTAAATAATTGCTTGCCGTTGATGCTGAGCTGAAGACTGTAAATTCCTGCTTTCTGAGGAATAAAAGCCCATGGGGTTGCTATGAAATGAAATTGCTCCCTGGAGGCATGCATGTACTGCAGCACTTGCTCTAGATCATCTGAAGATTCAAGAAACTGAGAGCCTCTGCCTGTCTCACCAGTGTCCACATATGATCTCATGTAACTAGTTTTGGTCACGATAGCAAAAGGATCCAGCCAACTCATGCAGAAAGAGCATCGTTTGCAAGAAAAAGCGTTGGACACAAAGTAGTTCCTAGGAGGGGCCAGGCTAGAGAGGTAGGCTGGCTTAGAAATTACAGTAACATGTCATGATGCTGCAAACAGGCACCAGGTTCTCCCACCATCCCTATCCTCCCACAAAGATTGCCACTGTGGCTCCTCCTGCACACCGAAGGTGGGAGAGAGGCCATGGATGGTATCTTCCTGCTGGAGTCCCTCTACTCCAACATTAGCATGCAGCAGAGTAAATAAGTTCTAAAAGCAAAGGCCTGAAGCTTTTCACACCATGTAATAGTCAGTCCATGTGAACTGCTCTACTGTAGGCTCTGGGAGGAAGGCATCCATCATGAACAGGCTAGAGTTTATCCAGCTTTCTGTGTTCAGGGCAAGTATGTGTCTCAGGGTCAGAGCTTTACTGCAGTGCCTCTTCCTGCTGGGTCTTGTACTGAGGTCCAAACCCTTGCAGTCCCAACACAGCCCGGGGGTCGGCAAGCACAGCACCCATGAACTCTGGAGCTGTGCCTGCTTGCTTCCAAGGCAAATTGTACCCCTATGTTTATACCAGCCTACAAGGCATGAAAAGGCCTAGGAGGTCACACATCCACCACTGTAATTTCAGGCAGGATCAAACTGAAAAGCAACAGCTGGGCTGAGTGAGCAAGTCCACGTTTAATTACAAATGGTTTCAGTAATAAGCAAAACCAAGAACAAAGCCAGTGAAAAACCTCTCTTTTTCTTCCTGGCTCCTGTTCAGGCTGTGTAGAAACAGCTGCCTAGAGGAGAATCTCAAATAAGATCCACCAACTACATTTTTTCCATTTTCAGGACTGCTACAGCAGCACTGCTCCCTGTGCAACACCGCTGTGCTTTGACAAGCACCAAGGACCGATGGGCAGATTGCAGCTGCTCCCAATGCAGGGCTGGGTTGGTGTAGGGCTTTCCCAGCCTGGAGCTCAACCCCCTGTCGTGTCTCACAAGTACAAGGACAGAGTCATTTTGCAGTAAGCTGCTTGGAGGATTTAATTTGCTTTAACATCCTCTGAATATGAAATGCTGGTTGTAAAATGGGATTACTAGTGCAGGGATGATGGACCCTGCTCACAGGTCCTACCTGGCCTGGGGAGAGGGCAAAAAACATCTCTTGGAGTACCAGGAATGCCCACTGATCCCTCCATCAGGTCATGCATTTCATTTACAGCCAGGAGCTACTCTTTCCCCAAAAGGTCCTGGAGCAGTGGTTAATGATAGGAAATGAGCCCTAAACCACACGGACAAGAAGGCTTAGCTGGGTGGGTGGAGGACTTTTTTTGGATGCTGGCAGTCTTCTACCCATTTATTGGGGCAGCAAGTTACTAGGGATCAGTGGGTCCCCTCACCACATCTGATACCTCTGACAGCATCAGCAAGAGCCTAACAGAACCCAAGAGCACAACAGAAACAACTGGAACAGAGTATCACAGCCCCAAACCTCTCCAACAAACCAATACCTGCTGCTGGCAGAACACTGCCTAGCTGTGTGTCACAGGGGGACATGATGGGAATAATGTGAAGGCTGGGAAACCACCATATCCCTGGGAACCAAGGGCTTCTGACCTTTCTAGCAAAGCCTGCTGAGAGAACTGGGTGGGTTGTTTTGTACTCCTGGCTTTAATTACAGCCAAGTGTTTAAGTTATTCTCCTCCAACCACCCCCATGTCCCTCACAAGCACAAATCCAGCTTTTTATAGCACATCCGGTATGGATATTAAACACATTCAGGAAATGCACTTTCAGCCCCAAACATCCCCTCCCCTGGACCAGTTAGTTTGCAAGGGTTTGTAACATGGAGACATGGAGCCGGATGTTTGGTTTTGTGATCGTTGCTTTTCTGGATTACTTCTGTCTGTTTAGAGAAGGGAAATTAAATAAATGCAGGGTAGGCTGGCTGCATTCAGAAATAATACATGCTGCTTGCAAGGTGAAGAAAGAAAAGCCAGATGGAGAGGCCACTCTTAGCTGCTCAAATTCCCCGCACACAGGACAAGGCTTCTTTTTTTTAATAGCTAACAAAGCTCCTGAGGGCTGACAATGGCTCACAGCACAGTGGGTGTCCATAGGCACAGCTAGGATCCCAAAATCATGTTTTTCACTGCCTTGTGGCAATAGACTGGGGCTCTCCCATAATACATAAGGGAAAAATGTACTCTCTCCCCCAAAACTTATATTTTTAGTAGACAAAAGTTATCTGCAAAGAACTGTCAGGCTATGCCAGGCTCTGTCGGTCCCCAAGCACTGCTCTGGCGTGTCACCAAGGCTTGTGGCTCTTTGCTCCAGAGCAGCAGGGTCTGGATAGCTTGGCTCAAGTCTAAAATCTGATCTTTGCAATTTGCTTAACATAAGGGGCTTCCCTCTGGCGTTAAGGAATACCACAAGCCTGCTAGTAATTTTCTCACGTGAAAACACCCTGGCTGGCTTCCCAGCTGGAAGCATCTTCGTAAGCCCAAAGGCAAGCGTGTTTGCTGGCAGTCTCAGGGATCAGTCTCGGACACTAGTCCAAGACTCCCTGAAGCACTCTCAGATCAGAGGGCCCATGCTGGCCAGATTGCCCCAGAGAACCTCCTATTAAAGCCTCAAGAGAGCTGGGCTGTTCCACACGCTGATCCAAACACCACTGCTGTTCCTCTGCCATGGGATCCCTGCAGAAAGCCAGGATGCGCTGCAGGAGGTTGCAAAAGGGAAGGCATTTGGGGCTGTGCTGCATCGGGGTTTGGTGCTCTGAAGAAAGACAAAGCATACAAGTCCAGGGTATTTTTCCCCACCCTTCTCCACAGCCAGGTCACCTCATGTTCTGGGCAAGCAGCTGTCAGTAGGATATCACACATCAGCAAGCTGAACGATGACCTAATTAAGCTGCTTCCAAAATAATCACACTGAAGGAAAGTTAAAGAAGTCCTTGAACTCATTATTTCTTATATTCATTTTTAGTCCACGTTTTTCCGTATTTGATGTGAATTCTTCAGTTATCTGCAACATTAACTCAAACTGGGTTCTGGTTATTACTTCTGAGCAATCCAAGCTGCAGCAAAAGCAACCATGCCCCTTGGTAATGACCAGGCTGCACAGGCCCACTGGCCACCCAGCTCCTCCACTGGGCCCGATATCTGCAGAACTGGAAGGTGAATAGCCCCTGGAGCTTTCCCAGTGGACTGCCAAACCTGCCTGCACTCAGAGCAGCAGGGCAACTACTGGGGAAACTGGCAGGCAGGTTTGAAGACATGGGACAGTGCACAGTGAGGAGCTGCCTCAGCTTCAGCTGCCACTTGAACAAACTTTGGCCACCGAAACTGCACAAAGAATGCCAGCCTAACCCAAGGCAAGTTTTCCAGCACAAAACCCTGCACACAACACTTAGGTTACAATTAATGAGCTCTGCAAGGACGAACCCTTGTGCAGTATGAACAAGAGCATGAAGATTATGCTCATCTATGCCATCATTCAGCTCAGAGAAGAGCAGCTGTCAAGGGTCACGCACACACACGCACTAGGCTTTCACTACCCTGAGCTAAGTACAAGCTATGCAACACTTAGCTGGAAAAATGAGTGACAATCCAGCTGCAGCAACTGAATAACAGCATCTCAGGGAAAGGCAGCCTTAACTCACACTGGAGAATTGCTCTAAGCACATGGGGAAGGACAATGTATTTATTTGATGGGTATTGTTTGTGTGATCAAATCATACGCAGCTTATCTCTTTCAAATATAAATGCAAACAACTGACTTAAATAAAAATCATCACTGGAACACAGAAGCGCCTTCTCTACTCCTAAGAAGCTGGTGATCTCCCAAGCTCATCAAGAACCACAGTGGCATGTCAGATGCACAGGGGACCCGACCCCCTTGTATCTTTTGACAAGCATTATGATAATCTCAGAATTAGGTGTTAGAGCTTGAACAGAAAGTGAAAAATCCACATCAAAATTATATTAGAGAACATCAAAGAGGCAAAAACATCTCTCATTTAAATGCTCACCCTAAGTCTCTAAGAAGCCACAATCCAGCCTGACATGGCTTTTTATAGCCCTGAGAAGCACCTGTCAAAGGAACTGCAGGCAATCTCAGGCATGTTCCTTGGCTACCTGCAGTTTCATCAGGCTGCTCGAGACATTCACTATTTCCTTACTAGGATGAACGATTTATGAGGATTAAGAAGTTTGAGCCTGAACCTATGAAGTGAGTCACTGGAACTCACAGGTTGCTTCCCTCCAGCCCAAATCATCACACCTTCCAGGCCTAGTCTTGCTCCCACTGAAATCCTGCTGAAAACAAACCCCCATTAAATACTGCAGAGCCTGTATTATTGGCTTGAATGCCATCTTTCTCACTAAGGGCCCATACCCGGGCAGGGAAATCCCATACTCACCCCGAGACTGTCGGCAAGGAAGCTGGAGCTGCTGACGGCAGTTTCTCTTGCTGTTTCAGAAAAGATTTCGCTTCTTTTGAGTTTGAGTCCACTTCTTTAGTCACTCTGTTGGAGGAAAAGAGACAAACCAGAGGGTAAGAAAGAGCTGTACTCAACAGCAAAATCAAAGATCCATCAAGGAAACACAGAAAACAGGTATGAGTCCCCACATCCCTTGCACAGAGATCACCTTCACCAGCTGCAAGCTGAAGAGCACACATCTTGTTTAGATTTCATTCCAGTGACAAACCCTCTATATTCATGGCAGAAAAAAGGAAAAGAGTAGTTGATTAGAGCTGCGGGAGGAGGGGATTTTTTCCTTCCAAAAAACTGGAATGCTTATTCATTCAAATAGGCCTGTCTCACTAGCAGCTACTAAATGCTCTCTTCAGGTCACTGGGGGCAATTCCAGGCTCTTAATTGGGGTCTTGATTTTCTCATTTGTTGGTCAGTGAGGCAGCTCTTCTGCCACCCATGTCTTGCAGCCCACAGCACACAGGCTTGGCAACATCTGCAAGCCAAACCAGAGCACGGAAACCAGCTCTGGGAATGGGGAACAGGAGAGAAAGCTCTGACAAGGCAGAATGCAGAAATTTACTCTCATTTTCTAGTTAACTTTTGTTTGAGGCCCCAAGGGTGCAAAATATTGAACTTCAAAAAATTATAAATCAATATGGCATCTACAGCAGGGAATGAATTATAAACATGAGAAAGAATCTCTAGAAAACCACTCAATAATTAATTGTTAGAAAACCCCAGCTACTTTAGCCCTCTCATTTACCATGACCTGCCTCCAGCACCATGCTTTTCACGCTCTCAGTAGCTCTTAATGAGGTTGCCCTGATTTGCCAAGCTAACAATTTTGCTCCCATGGAGCACAAGCCTGTGAGCCTCTCCAGGGCCCTGCAGCTTTATGGGCACAGAGGCAGCCTGACCCACAGCTCAGTCAGCACAGAAGAAACAATCCTCCATCTCACCCTCCTGCAGGCTGGGCCTCTGGCTGCATCTGTTCCAGCAAGGGTGTGCAGGTTCATCCCTGGTCTAGAGCATATGCTGATGAGAGGCTGAAAGCCTGGCTGGTCATGGGATCTCCTCTGGCTACAAGTCAGGCTAATCACTGCTTGCTTCCTACCCACCAACCTGACCCCACAACTTCCATGTAAGAACTGGCTAATAGTCATGGAGAAACCCCAGGAGCTGCAGCCCCAGATGGGTTTCTGCTGGGCTGGCACCAAGGAAAGTGACACCGAGTTATCTGTTAACCCTGGAGGCACTGATGTCCTGCAATCTCACTTGCACACAACTAGTGCATCCATGTCTCCATCCTGACAGTGAATCAGCATCTGAAACTTCCCTCCTCCTCCTCCACAGACTGCAAATGGAAAAAGGCACAAGAATAAATGCCTGTGCTGTACAACTGGCTCAGCCTTGTTCTGCCAGTGCAGGAGGAGATTAACCCCATTTCCCCCCTGCATTGTCACATGCCTTTCAAACCATGGCAGTCATGCGGGTAGAGACAAATCCCACACTACGAATATTTAGAAGTGTTTGCTGATCAGATTGGTAGGGGAAAGGGTGGGAAAAGGGAAAAGCAGTTTAGAGAGAAAAAAAAGCCTTGCTACAGCATCATCACAATTTAGAACACCTTAAACACACCATTCAGTCACAGCTCTTGGCAACAGTGGTCATGTCATGCAGCAGTCATACACCAAAGGTTACCCTACGTCCATGGATTTCATTTGACAGGATAAACTTAGTGTCTTCATGCAGCAATAAGACAGAATTCCCCTCAACCATGAGGCTGAGTTCAGATCAATGCAATCACACAGCCTATTTATTTTCAAATGCAGCATCTAAACAGCCAGCTCTGACCCCTGCCAAGCTGAGAAGCAGCACCCTCTCTTGTGCACTCTGAAGTGCTGGCTCCTGGCAGGGTCCCTCTCCTCTTGTCACTCCCTGCACTGCTGTGCCATCAGGGTGCACCCCTGGCATGCAAGGGAGAATGCGAGCCACAGAGAGAAACATCAGGCAACCTCGAGTGTGCAGGAATCCCAGAAGTGTAGCATAGTAACCACATGCTCTGGAAAAAAAACCCAACTCTCCACTGGTCTCAATACAGCCTGCTCCCTCCCTCAACAGGACTTGCTCCCGGATTGACTGGATCCCAGCTGTTGAACCCCGCATGTTTCTGGGCCTTGAAGAGTGTAGGACCAAGAGGAGGCAGGGGCTGGGAAAGGAGGCAGAGGTCACTGAAAGCATGCCTTCCCACTGGCTCTGCTAAGAGATGACAGCCCAGCTCAGCTCCCACAATCCCACAGGAATCTGGGAGTTAAGTAGCTTACAGGATCTGGACACACACAACGGCGAGCAAATCTTCAAAAGCCAGTGGCAGAGCTGGGATCTCAGCACTGGGCCTTTGGCCTTAACCTAATGAGTATCTTCAGCCTTCTCCAACCCAGAGACAAAACTGACGGATGTCTCCCCTACCAGCTGAGGAAAAGAAAGGCACAAGGCAAAAATGAAAATTAGCTCTAGGGATTTTCACTCTGACAGAGATAGCACACTCTTGGTTGGACCAGCACTACAAGCCACAGCTCTTGAGGAAGATGCTCAATCCCAGAGAGTGTGAGAAAGCAGAAACCTCTGCCTGCTGAGGACCCTCATCATGAAGCACATGATGCACAGGGAGAGTCTGGCACAGGCCTCCAATGACAGACACTTCAGCTATCCAGGGGTGCAAGACAGGTTGCTGCTAAGGGCTTAGTTATGCTTCGATTCTCCCACCCTCCTCCACCTCAGGGTACCAGTAACAATGGCTGGGTACAAAACGTAACACTTAGTTCCATTTTCTTTGCTCCCTTTGGCCTGCCAGCAGCTGCTCTAACATATATTTTTGGAGTTGTCCACTGCAGAAATTCAGCTGCAAAGCTGCATGCTACCTGTTCCACCAGGACTGCCCAGCTGGGGACAGAGGAATGTGACAGAAATGTAATTAAAAGTGACCTTTCAAGGCAATTCCATCACAAGACCCACTTACTGCCTCATAAACTGAAACACAAGCTGCTTTGAGGCAGGCTGCTGCTGGGCTGATGCCAGCAGCAACTCCTGCACCACTCCAACAGGAATAACGGAAGAGTATTAAAGAGCTTTACAAGGTTTTAATTCAAGTTATGCACATTTCAACCCTTCCCAGATCTCAGGCCAGGAAGGAAAAATAAATCCTCTGGTCTGCATTATTATGGGAGACAATAACTCTCTCCATGTAGAAACCAAAACAATTCTTGTTCTTCATGGGGAGAAATGGGAGTCATTAATCCAGCTGGAAGAAATCACTGTCATTACTAAGGAAAATTACAAGACCTTTCACTTTTAAATACTTGATAAATAACAATTTGCCTGACTGTTTACTGGGATGCTATTCACATACTGTAATCCAGGAATAAACATGAAAATAAGTATATTGTCAGCAATAAAACAAGTAGCTAGTGTCTTGCCCACTTGCAGCCCCTGTAATTCACACACAAAACCACTCACTCTCATCACTATACCACAGAGATTTCATTACATTGCTATGCTATTCAATTTAGTAATAAGACTTCCAAAACACAGAACAGTTACTAATTTTTTGGACCATGCCAGAGCCTGGTAGCACAGATGATGCTACTGTACAAGGTGTTGCGCAACTGTAAAATAGAAATGTCTTCCCTATATAGAAGTTATTATAAGGAAAACAGTAGAAGCTGGATCACTAAGTGCCTCAAGTACTTACAGATGTCCTTCTTAAGACCCTTCACCTCTGAACCAAGCTCAAAGTGGTACCCAAGCATTTAGGCATAGCCATACGCACCCAGCCTGCTGGTTTGGTGCCCAGTGGTGGGTATGTTAGTTCCAACTTCCACTGAAGAACTTACCACCCTTCCTTTTACAGTTGCCAACTGAAATGCTGCAACCTACATGCATGGAAAAGGCCCCAGTCATGTACACTGGGCACAAACCACATGAAGACAGCACCTGCTGTCATGGCTGTCCCAGTAGGGGTTCCACAGAGCACTTACAGTACTGAAATGTAGCAGATTAATTTAAGAACAAGTGCTTGATCTGCTCCCAGCAGTGCCCTTAGCCACATAAACTGCTGCAAGGAAGGAGGAATACATGCTGGAATGAGCATTATGATGACAGCTCCAGCTAATCAGCAGAAGGGGATTAAACCCAAATTTTCATACTTCAGTTCAGTGGCAGAGTGAGTCTAATACACCAGTCTGCTGCACCCTGGTCTCACACCAGGTGTAGATCTATCACGGTGAAGAGGAGGCTCCCAGTCCATCACAGCACAACACAACACCCACAGCCCAGGACTTGCCCCAGTGTGCTGCTCAGATGCCTGCACTACAGCACAGCTGAATCCAGTCCTGCTGGCCAGAAACAGAACTTGCATAAGGGATGCCAAGGCTGTGTTGTGTCAGCAAAGTGCCCAGCTCAGCAGCAAGCAGTGAGGTGCCCTGCAAGCCCTTGGAGAAGTGCATCAGCAGAGCTTCGTCCTTGCACAGAGGGGAAACGGAGGCAGGGTAAGGACAAGCTGGGAAAGACAAACAGGCATATCAAGAAGGCTTGCAGGCTAATATCTGTAGTCTGCTGTGTAATAGCAACCTTATGCATCCCAAGTGCCAAAATCCCTCCAATTTACTCCCGGGTGGCTCAACACAGCCACATTCTTCCTAACCAAACCACCTGGTGCACATCAGGCTGAGAAAGAACATGTTGGTATTTGGGTATAAGGGGACTTGGAGCAGAGAAGACAGTTAAAATCATTACTCACAGCAGCACAAAGTAACCCTCTCCCCTGACCTTCCTGCTGAGAAAGGGAGAACAGGGGTGGAAGATGTGGAAAATGCCAGCTCTTTACCACTCGTACTCAGGACACTCCTCACTTGGGAAACCTGCCCCAGTTTAGACTGACACAGTTATAAACTTTCCACACTATCTTAATGTTGTTAGCTCTGGGGAATCACAGACCAAGGGGGACAAAAATGAGGCTAATTACCCTTTTTCAATATTACCCATCTGTGTTTAGTCTCAATAAATAGTCCTCCAGCCTTCTGGAATGATCACTTGAGGAGAAAGCAATATTCATCTACTGGGGTTTGTTAAAAAACTAATCCCTTTTGAGCCATGGAATATTTTTTCTGAATATTTTTTTGGTGGACTTTTGTGCTCCAGCTCCAATGTCCCATGTGCCTTCCACAGACAGATGCACTGCACGAGTAGCAGATCCTCCAGCCGGCAAGGTCCTGAAAATGCTGGAGAGCACAGGTTCAGCACTTTCCAGGAGGGAATTAAGTCCTCACACAAGTGAACCTCCAGACCACATCTGCCTGCACACTGCATATGTATATATTTTATGTTGAATTACCTGGTGTAGAGCAGACAGAGCTAAAATTAGTACATCCCCATCACTTTTCTAATTTCAAAGTAAAACATTTGTTTTTCCCCTTTCAGAAAAAAACAGCATTCCTCTTCAAACCAGGTGGGAGAAGCTGTTCCCTGGGAAACTGAGCTTATTCCCTGAAGCAACACAGACAAGACCAAGCTGGAATAACTGATAATTTTGTAGGCTGACTAGATAGGCAGGAGAACCTGGCTGGTTTCTAGACAGAAGCTGCTGGCTGGTTTCTAAAAAGAATCAAATGTGATGAGAGCTCTCCTGGAGTCAGGCAAGGGCCAAACTGCCTGCCTGGTGCTGCTCCTCACAGCAGGTGTGTGCTGCTATCCAAGCAGTCAGCCCAGGCTGCATCTCAAACCAACTCCCCTGAAAACAAGCAAAGGTGAATGGTATTTTAACATCAATAATGCATAACCTTGTAAGTCTTGAAGGAAACAACCAATTTTCCATCATCTCCTGAATGACAAAGACTCTGTGACAGATACAAAGAAAACGTATGGACAGTGCTGCCTCCTGAGATGCTGACCAAGCTGTCAGGCCCCTCTTGGACTTCTGCTTGCAGCTTCTGCAAGAGGCTCCCTAAATCCAGAGGGAAGTAGCACTCCAGTTATGAAGGTCCCTCTGGGGCTTGCAATAGGTAGAGCATGTCAAACATGGCTCTCTGGAGAAGCTGACCCACAGCCAGGGCACAAGCCTTCATCTTGTTGACTGGAGCTTTATTCACCCTAGTTTTAAGCACCTCCAAGTACCAGGTCTCTTCGTGCTTCTCTGGGTAACTATTCCCTTGGCGAGCTCCATTGCACTGCCTCAAAATCCTACCATGCATTAGCATGTCAATCTTTGAGGCATCCCTATATTTTAATTTGTACCTCGCAAAAGGATTAACTCCACGTTATGGAACACACCTCTGAGTTGAGCAATCCAGGTAAATAGATGAGCTGCTGCATGTGTGAGTGTGACAGTCCCCTGACCCTGTCAACCATGACCTGCAAATACATTGAAAGCCAGACAGATCCCTGCAACCCTCCAACTCCCAACAAAGCAGCACAGCACTCGTGTCATGGACATCTCTCCAGTTGAAGGAAGGAGTACCATAGGTATCAAGTGCCAGGGGTTCCAAACTCACTCAGAGCTATGAACACCAGACACACAGGTTACACAGATCGTAACAGCAGCCAACACACACTACAAAGCAGAAGCAGCCCCATGGGGGAAAGGCCAGACTAAGCTTGGCTTGGTTTGTAACGTGTTAATGAGATAGTGCAGCAGCAAACAGCTCTGCCTCCCCTTCAGGCTAACATAGAAACCCTTTTGCTTCACCATCTCTTAGTTACAGAAAAAAAACACATCTTGCAAACTGCACTTTCCAGCAGGGGAAAACCCAGGCCCAATGCCTGCAAAAGCAGGCTCTGCCAGCATCTCACCAGACATCAAAAGCCCTTTTCTGAGCCTGGAGCTGTCAGGAATGAGCAGCAGTTTGGAAGCAAGGGCAACAGGCCAAGCAGCAAAATGCTGGGACTGGATCTGAGGCCCCTGAGATGAAGGCATGAACAGAGGGACCAAAGATCCCCTTACTAATAGCAGAAGAGCTCTTGTGAGACCTGAATAGGTCACTAAGCATCTTCTGTTTTCAGATTTTGAAAACCCAGGAAACTACCTGAGAGCCAGATAAAGAAACAATGTCTTCTGCTGGGGAAGGGGGTGATTTTTACTGAAGTATTTCCACACTGACTTACACAGAACACAGGCAGAACACACATGGAAGAACCTGAAGATGAGAAAACACAGTTTGTAATCCAGTTCCCAAACGCAGCACCCAGACACCCCAGGTATGAAAGACCTAGAAATGCCCAAATTAACCTGAAGGTCAATCTATCATTTTGGAGATGCTCTGAGACTTCTCCTATCTTTGGAGATCCCAGCTGAGCCTTCTTTTCCACCATACTGATTACCAGGAAAAACCACGCAAATGAAACCAGCACGTGTAAATTATTTCCTTGAAAGCAGCAAGCCACATTAGAAGCTGAAGATGACTTTCAGGTGGGCATCTGCTCAGTCACTTTGGGATTTTCAAAAGCATGGTGAGATAAAGGAAGACAACAGGGGTGAGCATGTCGGTGAGTGCAGTGCTACTGTGTAACACTTTGCAAGTCACAGCCCCTCTGAGCAGAAGCCTCATTTGCACATCTGCTAATGAAAAAACCCTGACAAGACACTGTTCATTACGCCATTCCCCTTCTCCAAGCACATTAAGCAAACCGTAACATGATTTACTTTAGAAGCAAGTGTTCTGGCGTAGACTCCTGGCTAGGTTTGATGTTTACGAAGTTACAGTGTCTGCAGCTGCCTCTGAGAAAGGCAAATGGCTCACAAGTGAACCAGCACACAGCACAGCTCCTCCTCACACTTACTGACCTCATCTCTGGGCCACCATCATGCCAGTCGGCATTGTACAATGTTAGTATTCCCCAGGGAAATTCTGAAGCATCAAGGAATGGATGCACACAGAGGAAAGGTTATCAAAATGTGCCCCTGAGACCCTGTCATTCTTGAAAGGTATTTTCACTCATTGACTTCAAAAAAAAAAAAAATCAATAGTTGTTTTTTATATTGGGAAAAGCCAATATAAACTGAGGATAGCTGAGGCATGCTTTGACCTCTAAGAAAAACAAC
The DNA here is from genome assembly GCA_013397915.1 of Daphoenositta chrysoptera. Taxonomy (NCBI): domain Eukaryota; kingdom Metazoa; phylum Chordata; class Aves; order Passeriformes; genus Daphoenositta; species Daphoenositta chrysoptera. The sequence goes on along the minus strand of VZRO01008489.1, from coordinate 168,191 downwards.
AGCATAAGGGCAGAAACAGGCCATGCTGCCTGCACTCCATTATGCTAAGATCAGCATTTTGGTGCTTGTTGGTAGAAAAGCAACCACCCACTTTTTAGTCTGCCACCTCTAAACAGTGGTCACATTGATATCCCATGTAATCATGGGTGGTTTGATTTGTCTTATGGTCCCACAGCATCATCCCCATGCTTATAGTGTTCAGATTAAATTTCTGGGAAAATCTTAAAAGCCAAGGTATTTGCACTGTGCAAGCCTCCTTCAGAAAGTGGCATGTCACCAGAAAGTGGCTAGAACACACTTCTGTAGAACACCTTAGGCAAGGAGGATGAGGATAAAACCCTACTGACATCTGGCACCACCAGTCAGCAACACAAAACAGAAGTCCTCAAGGAGTGGCTTTTCAAAGGGCCACTGAAATTAATTTGTCTTTTTCTAACAATTCCTTGCTAGTACAGTCAAAGTCATTGTAAAAAGCACATCAAAATCTGATTGGTTTCTTCCTCTGCTCCTATTATTTCTGTTAATTGTCTTCCATATCTAGCCTGACAACACCTGTCCACCTCTTCTGGTGGAAGCTGTGTAGCACTTGCTATCCACCAGGAAAAAAGGTAGGGCTTTCCAAATATCAGGCTTCAAGATACTCATTCTGGTAATGCTCACCTGCCTTCTCACTCACAGGTATAAGCAATACAGCAAAAGCTTTTTCAAAAAAGCACATATGGAAGACATCAAGCACATCAACCTTGATCTGGTGAGATGCCCACCCAAACTCCTGATCTTTCTCCCGATTTTCAGAGTTACTGTGCTTCACTCAGCATTGCTCAAAACCCCATGAGCACAAAATAAATGACCAAGATTCACACCCAGAAAGAAGTGTGATCATGCTGCCAACCCCTTGCATTGATTCATCCACCGAGATCCCTAAAAAGCAGCACAAGGTAAGGAGAGAGTTAATGGTGTTACATGCTCTCTCACTGCTTATTAGCCTGACAAGTCTGACTGGGACATGCTGAGACCACAGAGCAAGAACACAGATGGACAATTACACGTTTTTAAAATTGCTCTCTGTGCCAGCTCTAAATCTTGAGACTTGTGGGAGATGATTCCCTGCTCTTTTTACCCATTCCCCTTGAAATACATTATCAGCATCAGGATTTTTCTTCCACTCTTCTTGTTTTCCAGGAAGAAGTAGAAGCAGCTGCTATTGCTTAGACAGCTACCTTAACTGTCTTCAAAGCAAAGCAACAAAACAGGTGACAGTCTCCCAAACTCCTTGGCTAACACACCCTTTGTTTGCCGACTTTGTCACATTTGGTTGGTCTTATTGGTCACGTAAGGAGCAGAGAGGACATCACAGCCACTGATAAGAGCCTGAGCAAGGACTGTGGAAAGCTCAGGCTGTTCTCAGATGTCTGATCTGTTTCTCCTGCAGCCCTTTCCACCTGCTATCTCCTGAAAAGGGTCTGGGATCAAGTGGCTGAAGCTCTGGAAGAGAACAGTAGATCCAGAGTTAAAACACTGAGCAGTCTAAGACATAGCTGTCCATTCAACAAGCACACAGGTGAGCTAAAATTAATAACAGAAAATCAATATTTCAGTAAGGAGAGGCAGCATCAAGAAATCCCAAAGCAGCAGTACTGTACAGCTGCAGAGAACTGAATTATAACCTCACCTCCACTCTGAGGTCAGCACTTTTTGCTGCAAGGGAATAAATCTGTCCTTCACCAGCTCTGCGCAACACTGCTGAGGAACTCACCAAGGTTGAGGAGCTCAGCCGCCCAGACAATACCAAAAACTGGGCTCAGGACTCATCACTTCACCCAATGAGACCAAAGTTAAACCTCAATGACTTCACAGGACACAAAAAAAAAGAAACTCTGTCCATGGCCTATAGCTCTGCCTGCACAATTCCCATTGTCAATGGCATTCTTGTACAGAGACTCGGGGTACTGGCCAAGAAAGGGCTTTCCTTAGCACGGGCAAGCCTCCTGACATGAACCTGCTCTCGACCACCTCCCTTCACCTTTGCTTCCTTTGCTCAAAGAGTCATGAACTTCACCACTAAACCCCTCAACTTAAGGTCCAGCTTACAGTCCTTGAATTTCAACTTGAAAACAATCGCCTCTGAATAATCTTTCTTGAATCCTTGATGTAGGCTGAAAACCTGTGAAGCAGCAACAAAATGAACAATGAGGTTTTTTCCAGGCACATCCTAGATGATAATCACTTACAAACAGTAACAGGTGAAAATCAGGTTCTTTTTCAGCCCATACTTTAACTGTGGCAGATGAAGTATCAACTTCAGCCAGTATAAACCCCAGTAATGAATACAGTGATTTAATCTTATAACTATTTGGTTATAAATCAGATATCTTACGTACTTCTTTAGCACTTTCAAGATGTAATTGCTGCACAGTGAACCATCATGTTCCCTCACCTAGAATACAAGCTGCCACTCAACTCTGCTCAGCACGCATACCAGCACAGCTTGTTTCCTCAGAGCACAGTGGTCACACAAATAAAAGCAGTCCTACAGCAGCAACTCAGAGGCTATTCTAAGTCACAAATGTGGTCTACACAAGTCAACAGGAGGGAGCCCTTATCCAGAGATGAGAATTCATGTCTCACACAGAACAGCTCAACAAACTGTTCTGACATGAGTTTGCCCACTTCTTTCTACAGAACTACATGAACTTTAAGTATTCCTTATATCCAGCAGCAAGTCACACACTCAGCGTGACACTGCTTGTTTGGCACTGGCCCTTCCTACTTTGATTTGGTCCATGCAATGCACCAGCTCACTGTGGATCCCACCTATCCTTGTGAGAAAGTAAAAGGAGCTGTGACAGAAACACCAGATTTCAGGAAAAAGCAGGGCTCTCCCCATTGACAAAGGGAGAGTGGAGCCCTACTGCGGCTTTGCTTTGGCTGCTTGCTTCACACACACGGGGAAGCAATCGAGTCACTGAAGCAGCACAAGCCACAGCTCTGCCAGCACAATACAGGACCATCAGTACAGCACAGCAACTCTGCGGTACCGGGAAAGCATTCCCACCACAAGAACAACCTGTGTAAAGCTCTGGCTCTAAACCACACAAACAAAGCATGTGCACAGAAATACAACGCTTCTAGTCTGGAGTCCTTTACTTGGAATCTGTGGTGTATGAACAAAGCAGGGTGCTAAACACAGGCCTCCCATTCCTGAATTAACACCCAAGCCGTTACTCCTTTGAATTTAGTTTTGTGTTCCACAAGCCAAGTTAAGGTAGAGAAGATGTTTCAAAGTAAAATCGATTCTTGATAGCAATCAATAACCTGGTTCTGCTCTTCCCTCACATGTTGTCACGCTGATGCCGCGGAGCCGGACCAGCTCCATGTATATGAGCTCCACTCTGCTGCAGTCCCAGCTGGACACAAAGTTCACTTTCATGGAAAGGGCACAGAAGAACCATTTTGATGCACTGAGCACAACAGAGATTTAAAGAAAGCGAAGGACTAAATCCTATTGGAGTGCCAAAGAGAAAACAAGCAATTACAAATCGCAACAGTTAAACCCTGGCACTAGGGATGCAATTCCTGATTAATGCAAACACACATCCTGCATTGTGAGGCAAGTTCATAAACCAGAGGCTTCAATCTCTTCTGCCAGGGAGAAATGGCTTGAACTTCCATTTACATGCTGAACTGCCTTTGCAAATTGCTCTTGCTGCCCACAATTACAGCCATTTGGGTGACAGTCACCTGCTGCTCCGAATCTATTTAACATGAGAGAGGCAGGAAAAGCAGACAAAAAAGTCCCAACTGGAAAACAATGCAATCAGTTTAAGATTCTTTTTAGTTCCAGGATTCAACAGCTTTAGTTTTATAGGGCAAAATTATATAATGTATTTTCTAAAACTAACAGCCACTAAATTAAAATCTTCATTTGATAATCATTGATTTTTACACTCTGAAGCCAAAGTTCAGCATTAAGAACTGATACAAGAACAGACTAATCAAAACAGACATTAAGTGCAGCAAAAACCTACAGGCAAGTTGACAACACAAAGGCCCTTTACTATTCCAGTATAGTCCTGTAGCTGGAGATCACTTTCAAGCCACTTCTGCTACTCCAATCAGGCAAGAAAAATCATATAATCTTCTTACAGGAGAAAATAAATTGTTCTGCAACAGGATATCAGGGCTAAATGATCTTCTTTAAGAGCTTCAGTGAGCAGACTGAAAATTTGTGTCCTGAATCTTTCACTGCTTAGATACTGATCTAAATTCTTCTCAAGCTTTCAAAAGAGCAACACTCAACAGTAGCCTCAAACCATTTAGAAAGGAAAGCAACAGAGACAGCTTTCATTTCAGTTCCTTCAGTCCAGAAATGCACACATACACAGCTACAGTGTGTTGGCCTTTTATAACCAATGATTTGCCAGCTGCTTTGCCAGGCAAGGAAGTCAGTGGTTGGTATTCAGAGCATTTGCAGACATTGGGGTGGTGCAAAGACAACCTCCTGCTATTCTGAAGAAAAAGCAGCCCTCTGGGCCTCACCTACTGCCATTAGAGGAAAGTACCAGCAGCTGTGAGTAGCAAGTAACCCTTGTATCCTACACACAGCTAACAGTGTAACCCATTTAAAGAAGCAAGATGTAGCAGACAATGCAAAAACATCAGCTTTGCATATCACAAAAATCAAGGGGGCAAAAAACATTGAAGGATTTTTCTGTTATCAAAGAGCTAAAGAACATAACTTTGTTTTAACTCTGGTACCAGCAGGAAATGGTGCTCCAGACCTCACTGCAAACCTTCTGTTGCTGGCTCTGTAAACTATTGATACGATAACTGCTGTAAACAAAATATGCATTAGCCTTGGTGTTTGTAGAATTACAGTCTCATTGTCACCCAGGCTCCAGCTGTTGTCTATTCCATCAAAAATTGGTAGAAATTTCTAGTGATTCCTCTGCAGTTTTCCAAGGGAAACAGTAAGCACTGAGCAGTACAAAGGACACTAGAAAAGCAAGTGGTGCAGGAAAATATGTCTTTTTCTTAGAAAACATGTCTCTTTTCTTAGTTCTTAAGAAACTATAGATAAGATACTGGTATTAAAAGCATAAAATCAGCATCTTAGGAGCCCCAAACAACTTCTGTTCACAGAAGGGAACCAACGTTTCAAAGGACAGTGAACTAAGTGAACAAAGTTCATCAGTGAACAAAGGGTATTCCTACAGTCTGGCTTGCCCGGGGAAGTAGCAAAGTCCCTACTATAGCTCACAGCTTTCCTCAGATTTTTCGAACAGCTCAGGCAGCAGTGCTCACATGAAAAGCAAGAGCAGCAGAAACCCCAGCTCTGCCTCCCCCTCCAGATTTAGGCAGGGCGAGTGTTACTGCTGAGAACTGCTGCCCTCTGCTGTCACACAGAACAGGCCAAGTTAGTCTGACAAAGCCGGTTTAGGGCTACGTATAAACAAAATCCCCCATGATAAGAACCAGCAGGTCACATGGCAGTCAGATTTAAGGTGGGTTCACCCAGGCCCCTCAGTTCTGTTCTTACAGATTTATAAAACACCTGTCCGTTCTTGCAGCACAGCCTGAGAGGCCTCTTGTAAGCCAAACTCAGCCTAAAGCATGATTTTACCCAACCCATCCCCTTTGCTGCAGCTGTTTCAGAGGCAAAAGCACTCAGCTGTTAGTCTGCTCAGCCAAACACCTCTTACTCCCTGCAAATCTTTGTCATGGATTGTGAATATCACCAGGGAAAGTGCCGGCCAATATCCTGCCCCCAGCACAGAACTTGGACTAGCCTGAAGGAATAAAATGTGTTACCCTCATCCTGTGGGACCAGATGTACTTCCTTCCTTGTCTCAACCTTCCCAGTGACAGTGCCACCAGGGAGCTCTGCCAACCATTATAAACATTGGCCAGATGGGAAAGCCTAAGTGAATTTGAATTACATTTACAAATGTTTTGAAGTTGAACAAAGCCTGAGGTCTGCATATAAGGATACTCTGCAGCTCTCAGGCAGGAAAATCTTGGCCTCATTTTCCCTGAGGTCTGTATGTGCTCACAATAAAAAAAAAAAAAAAGTGTAAAGGAAAAAGAAAACCCACTGTGCTTCACAGCCCAACTCCAGCCTGCCCCCAGCATTGCAGCACCCAGTTTGCACTGTGCCCACAATGGACATATCACATCTGCCAACTTACTTGACTTCCTCACCAGCAAAATCAAACGTTTTGGTGATTGTCACTTTTCCTGAATCTTTTGGCTTCTCCTGAGGTTTATTCCCACTCTTCTCTTCTTCAGCCTACAAAATACATGAAAGAAAAAGCAAAATAATGCATTTGTGGAGCCAAGCCAAATTATCATTCCAACGGGCCGAGGGCCCAACACAGACCTTGGGTAGCACTGCAATTTAGAATGGTGGTCAAAGCAAGTCACCCACAGACAAGAAAAAGGAAATAAATACCCCTTCCACCAGAATTAAATTCCCCATTTTGGTTCCAGGCTATCATTGAAGCTCTAGGATCAAAACAAATTCAAAACAAGAAGTGAAATTGTAATAAATGTAGGAAGAAGCATGAATACACTGCAGTGGTTCAGAAAGCAAGCAAAAGCCTGGAGACTTGGTTCTCCCTAACTAAGCACCACCAAGCAGTAACGCTGCCAAGGTGAATTCCTCAAAAGTATGTTTATTTTTGCTCAAGAATAGAGAAGAACACAACTCATCAGTAGAAAAATGCTGATCTCCCTACTTGTCAATAACATCTCTTTAATTTGAGAAGGAAAAATCTTTATTAAGCAATTTGTCAACAATCCTCTTAATTTACTCAGTCACAGCTATAGCTGCTAAAAGCATACATAAATACCTCAGATTCCGTAAGTTACCAAAACAAAACCCAAATTCTTGCTCTAAATCAACCACACACCTCAGAGACCTTCAAGCAGGCAATGCAAGCCCAAGTTAAGAAGTTCACAAAGAGAAAAGATGAACTGCACCTCTCCATGAATTATTCCAGGCTATGGAGGAACTTTCAAAGATATCTCACATTTTAGCAACCTGCCCATAAAAGTAGAATTGCTCAGAAGATAATGTTCACTCTCTTCTTCCCTCTGACTCTACAGGTAACCACCCCAGCTGCTCAGTCAGTAATAAGGAGAAGCAGGAGGGCTAAGATGAAAGAACTCTTCTTCCAAAAGTTGCAATCAAATATTACACAACTATATTTGCTCTGCAACCTTCCAACAGTCATACAAAGAAGCTTCACACAGTCAGAGCTATACTCACCAGGCAGACTCCAGACTTCTGTTACTGAACATTTTTTTTGGCTGACCATTTTAAAAAAACCCAAACTGATAATTCTAGCAACAGAGGCTCAGCTGTGGTACTTCCTTCACTTCTACCACCTTAAGCATGAAAGGCTTTGCCAGGAAAACACATGCACTTGGCTTTAGAGAGAACCAAATCCTTTTAAATAGCTACCACAGAGAATTCACTCTGCAGAAAGACCTTTGCACACTGAGAGCACCTTACTGGGGTTTACAGAGGACACAAGAAAGCTAGATTCAATCTTGCTACAAACATGCAACATGCAGCACCTTTCAGACCGTCTCACAGTATGAGCATGGAGGCATGGAGATGCCAGCACAGACCTCTCTTGTTTCTCCATTCAAACACACACACAGAGCCTTCCTTTTTTTTTT